>CM055099.1:70133348-70725848 GCA_029204225.1 Diphasiastrum complanatum
ATCACTTGTAGGAATATTGGACGTGATTCACTCTGATGTTGGAAAGTTACAATACAGAGGAAGAAGTCCAAAGGAACTTGCATATTGTGGAATCTATTTTTATGAATCTTTATATCGCCACATACAGATGGAGGTTTTGGCAAGCTCGAAACAATTCCATTGCCTAGTTTTCAAAGTGATGAGTGGCCTACTCCTGATAGTATTGTTTCTGAATCCTTGAGATGCAAGCTACTCATATTGCACTGACTCGAAAATTGTTCACCTAAGTTGGTTTATCTTAATACATATATTTGTTGATTTTTTCTCGAGTACTAGTGTTCGTAGGACACCAACTTTAATTGTTTGCAAGGATTTATCATATGAGACTTTGTCATATCTCATGGATCAAGGCTGGGATAGTAAAACAAATAATGACAGAGAATGTAGGATTAAAAAGTCTTCAATGATCTTTCGTTATCATATCGAAAAGCAAATGCTTAGTCTCACATTTAGCTATCAGAGATACAAGAAAATTGAAGGTACATGGCTACCACTGGATCAAGATTTTGAACTAAATGGTCACACAAACCGAATGGAGATAGGCGCACAAGTCCGATATGAGGAGACACGTAGGCAGAAATATCGGACCTGTGTGCATGGAATGCAGTAGGTAGAATTTCGATTATGAAGGAGGCGCACAAGTGCGATAGAGCGAAAAAAAAAGTCGCACGTGTGGGATTTTTACGGCCAAATGGGAGAGGACACATGTCAGGTTGTCATTTCTCACGTGTGGGATTTGTAGGGCCAAATGCGAGAGTGACACGTGTTGTCCATCTGACGAATGAACATGAGACACGTGTCCGTGTGTCATTTCACACGTGTCCAGCTGTCACCTCATACTTGCCAGTGCCTGCAGACCAATCGGGAATGAACACGTGTCCGTTGATCGTTGACCACACGTGTAAAAACTCAGTATAAAAGGCACAAAACCCGACTAATTTTTTACTTTTTTCTTTCTCGAAATTCATAGCATATTGCTCTTGTGTGCACGCTTTGTTGTCCACTTTAGTCAACAATTACTACTTGTGCACAAGTGCGATATTCAGTATGATCACATGCCGTACATATCCCTCTTGTGTGCAATTTTTAGAGTTGCTTTTATTTCGTTTGTTCTCCCTTGCGCACAGGTGTGATATCTGCCATAGTGCCATGGCCTCCTCCTCAGGATCTACACCAGATTCCAGAGCCTGACTTCATTTTGTAGTGAATTTGGGATTACTGAAAATCTAGACTACTTCCACAGCCTATTCAGACCATATTACATGTTTTAAGACTGCACAACCAAATTCTGACGTATTTTATGAACATTATGTTAGGTTCAGAGATATACTCAGTAAGCCTATTATCTCTATAGGTTCACTCTCATACTGATCTTGTTCATTTCTTTCCAGGTTTCAGACATAGACTAGATGGAATGTTCACCAAATTGTTTGATCTTTCTAAAAGCAGTTCAATGTGTCCTTATTATAGCAAGAAATGTCAATTGGTTGAATACCATAGTGGTTTCGTACTTTTTCTGTTAGTTCAGATCCCAAATGATGAGGAAGTTTCTGTTGTTGACCCTCTTATGGCATCATCCTCGGTTTAGTCATCTACTAAGGATATCAGTCACTTTCTAATCGACACCCATGATAAGGATAATGACTTTATTGATGTAAATACTGATGTGCTCCGGGATTCTTTTATTGGCCAAAATACTGCTGATGAAGCGATACCTATAGAGGAATCTAAATGTCTTTTCAATTTGCCTATATACTATATGAATGATGATGTATATTTTACTATAGCTGATTTATGTCAGTTTTTTGACTATCGTGAAGATGAGGTTCTATGTTTATTATCCGGCACAATTTCTGAATTCTCTGACTTTGTAGATTTTGAAACAAATGACCTTGTTGCTGGAATTGATTTTGATGATGAGGAGGGAGTGATGACCGGTGAAGAGTGCTTGATTAAAACTTTATCAAATATTGCTAAGGATGGATGAGGCAAACCATCCGATGAAGAATTTCAATCTCAGATTGGCTTCCCTCATTCATATTTAATGCATTTCACTGATGATTCCACTTCAGTAGGTGGTCATTATATTGATCATCCTGATCTGGTTGCTGCTGATGATGAAGAATGTGTAAGTGTTTAAACTTTCTTGCATTAGAATGTTGTTAACTACTGAATGTATTTTTTCTAAGATATTTCTTACTGCAGGATGCTCTCATAATTGATGATTTTGTTGTGAGACGAGGTGGCTACAGACAACATGCATCCTCGTTCCAGAGGGATAGTGGACTTGGCCACTATCTTAGGCATTTCCTGAAGAATGAGCTGCAAGCTTAACTCACCATGCCATTCCATAGCACGATAATATCTTTCACCAGGTTTCAATGCTATATCCATCGTAGTTTTCAACTGCCTACTATTTCTGACGACCAACAAAAAACAGAAGAGATTCCTGAAATTCTTAAGATTCATATGAATCTACTGAATATAGGTGTTGCTAAGGGGACTAGCATCACCTTGTCTTTGTCCTATAAAGACTATCCGGCAATATCCATTATTCTTGATAGCAGATCAGGCGTAAATATAATGGCTTTGTCATTGACAAAGTCCTGGGGCTTCCATACCCTAGATCAACCATGCTACAAACTGCGCATGGCTAATCAGCGAGTCACAGACCCTGCAAGTCATTTATCAAATATTCAAGTTCGCATTGCAGGTGTCAAATTTGTAATCGATTGTGTCATCTTAGACTTACCAGATGATGCAAATACTTATAAACTCCTTCTTGGTACACCCTGGCTATAGATGACAGACGTTGTCCAAGATTGGAAGCATTGCAAAATCACCTTTGGCAATCACGACAAATGAGTCACTGTTGACTCAACTGGCCATGTCAAGCTCGCTAAAGTTTATGATGATTGGTCATCAACAACTTATGACAAATCAGATAGTGTCCCAATCCAACCAAAAGACCACTATACGAGATCCACAAAGATAATAAATTGGGGTCAAGCACTAGCCACTATGGACTGTGTTGATTCCAACCGATGTTGTATCCAGATCATTGCAGAGGATCATATCTCAGGCTCATGAGGGCATTGGCGGCGGTCACTTCTCTGCTGAAGCAACAACTAAGATTATCCTTCGAGCAGGTTTGTGGTGGCCATCATTACTTAAAGACACATTTGTTGTCATTAAGACATGTGATGTCTGTCAGCAAGCCAAGAAAAATACTAAAGCAGACTTTACACCTTTGACTCCCATTATAGAAGGCGAAGCCTTCCATAAATGGGGAATTGACTTTGTTGGACCAATCAGCCTAGCCGCGAAACACACCCAAGCCTGTTATATCCTAATAGCCACAGATTACGCCACCAAATGGATTGAGGCTTGGGCAACAAAGGATGTCAACGCAAAGACTGTAGCGCGTTTTCTTTATAAAAACATTATTAAACATTTTGGTTGTCCTATTGAGCTAGTTAGTAATTGCGGCACGCACTTGTTGTCATTGATAATTTGCTACACCATTACCTTGTAGTTCACCAAAAGAGTACACCATACTATTCTAGATGTAATGGCCAGGCCGAATCAACTAACAAGACGATGTGTAAGATATTGACATAGATAGTTGAAACTAGTCGCTCTGATTGGGAAACGAAACTCTTATCAGCTATCTGGCTTACCGCACCACCCCGAAGATAGCCACTGGGTGGGTTACCCCATTCCATCTAGTGTATGGTCAAGAGGCGGTAATGCTTGTAGAATTCTTAAGACCTTCTCTAAGAGTCATGGAAGCTTTTTCTACAGATCTCTATGAGAAAGCTACAATTGAACAACAAGTCAAGACCAGACTATTTACGTTAGCCCAGTTATGCGAGACAAGACTCATATCTTATCACACACAACTGGTTAACAAACGACCCCAAAAGGCCTGGCATGAACATCACTTACGCAACAAGGATTTACACTTAGATGACCAGGTGCTTCTTTATACATCAAAGAAGCACCCTGGAAAATTAAAATTCTGAAGTGAAGGCCCGTATGCTATCAATAAAGTCTTTCCTAATGGTGCAGTCCAGTTGTAAACACTTAATGGAATACTCTTAGACACTATCGTCAACGGTGGTCGTCTACGATGGTATTACAAGGAGTTGTTTTTTTGTTGACCCCATTTAACCCTAATTCCCTGGTATAGATTTTACATGTTTTCCTTCTTGCTTTGTTAATGTCTTTTGGCATGCCTATTTTTGTATCTTTTTCTTGTTTTATAATTCATGCCTATATATATTTACTTTATGTGCATCTTCTTTTTCAAAAAATACACATTTGTCATGCGTGTTCTAGGTCAACAAATGATAGACTACACCACAAAGACAAAATTTGTCACACTTTCGGCTTACCTCATTTCTGTCTGAATGACATGTCAGTATTTTCAATTATAGTATCCAGGTAGGAAAAGATCATCCTTGAGTCCCATAATACAAGACTAGTGTTGATCTGTGCATGCAAGAAGGCGCCGAATATTGTCGATGGCCTTTCTAATGCAGCAAGAGTGTTTTTGGGGTCGTGGCTTGGATCCAATAAGGATCAATCCCAACGTAGCCCTCTAGTCAGAGGAAGACCATGAGATGATGGCCCGACTCTACTACAAAGCGGCCTTCATGTCATCACGATATGTCATTATGATAGAAGACTGGTAGGGAATGGGCTTCATAGAAAAGATACAGGATTACCTAGGGTCGTTATCCTACGGAAGTAAGTTACGCTTCCAAGTCTTTGAGGCCCTAGGACAATAAATGAGTTCGAGGAAGTGGGTTGCACGACAACAAGGCAAACGGGACTCGCAAGAGATTCTCAAGAGGGCTGGAATGTAGCGGCCATTGAGAGATCTCCAATTTTGTGGAATAGTTTTGCGGATAATAAGCACCTGGTTTTACGGAAGTGAATGAAGATTCACGCTTTGCCAAGTGCCAAGCGGAACGACATCACCTGACATGTGTTGCAGTGGGTCCTGCAACAGATTAGGGGTGGATAATATTAGCGAATTCTAGAGAATCCCTAGATGTCGAGCCAAGCTGAAGACACAGAGTATCTCATGCAAGAAGCAAGCATTGGCCTTTAATATTGCCATAACAAGAGTGGAACTTGTCAACAAGAGAAATCCTACAAGTCAAAATGGTGAAAGTGATAAAATAGCTCTGAGCATTGTGGCAACTTATTAAGATGAACTGATATCCATGCTCCATATGGAATTTGGATAAGTTTAGGGCAACAATAATATTGTACGACATGACAATATTCAATAGTATGAAATATGAATTTAAAAAAGAAGTACATCTATATAATTTCGATATATAGTAGAGTCTGTATAAACTCATAACTTCACTCCCAAAATGAAAAAGACTTCATCTAATCCATGCGACGAAGGGAGGGTACCCAAGACAGATGCTGAATTACCATGATGTATTTTGATAATGTCGGATTTGTGAGTTATAGAACCTTGAATGGATCTAACCAATTCACAAGAGTAATTATTTGCATTGTTAGATTCATCTCGAAATGGACCCTATAATAGTGACGTCGCAAACTAGCCCATGCTATAAGCCCTAGTTACAATGTTTCGACCCACTTGTTGTTAAAATAGAGAAAGTTAGGTGCAAAAAACCTGACACAAAATCTCGCAAATAGGTGCTAGAAAAGCTCGCTTCAAGCACGAAAAAGCTTGCCCTGAAAAGCTCGCCAAAAGCATCCCCCCATAAATGAATTGTTTGTCACACAGTTCGCATTTTTCGAAAAATGTGACAAAACAGTCCCTTCAAAAAAATGAACCGTTTTTCATGACCTTCAGGTTTTTTGCATTTTTTTGAAGAGAGAGAAAGAGACGAAGAGTTTCTACTTCAACGAGAAACATCTCCAGTCACTTTTCCAAATATGTGAAGTGACTCTAGTAATATGTCCAAATAATGAATAATGAGGCCCAAGGCCAACCATAAAGTCTAAGTGTCAATAATGAATAAAAAAGAGCCCAAGGCCTACTTATGCATAAAGTAAAGTAAATGTAAATGTACATGGCGAATGTAATGAGTCGAGTCTATAACTCTCCCCGACACAAAAAAAAAAAGACCCAACTACCAAAAAGAAACTAGATCAAACAACAGCAAGCCTGGTGCATCAACAACTAGAGCAGCATCTGATGTAGAGAAATCAACAAGTGCAGCAAGCGCACGATCCTGGTCCGCAAGTGATGGCGTATGATAAAAGACATCAATAGGCTCCCATGTGGCCTCCTTAATAGGACGACCACCCCACTGGATCAGAAACTAAATCTGCCAGCAACGTCGACTATTGTGAAGGCGAACCTGGTGAACGGCAGCTAGTAAGAAAGGGGACAACTTAGGATCAGCATTGTGGTGACAAAGGGAACATCTCGGCCGCGTCATCAGAAACCAAGCAATATGGAATAACCAGGAATGCCAAGGAACCAGAAGAAGATCAAGTAGCAACCAAGAGTGCCAAGGTACCTGTAATGCCCAAGTCAGTAGAGGATCAGCCCAAAAGATAGGGACATCATATTAAGGTATCCAAAAAGCCCAAGAAGGTAGAACTGCATCAACAATGGGAAGCCAATAAGGAAACTGGAAAAGAGATGGACACTCATCACGAATAGCCGCATCATACACGTAACCATCAACCATATGTGCAAGGTGCCCCAAGAAAAGATAACAGCATCAGAAGACCAGCACCAAGGAGTAGGAACATAAGCAAGATGACAGACACGATAGAATAACATCGTAAAGCAAGCGATATGCCAGGCAACATGGAGCATAAAGAGATCATCATGACAAAGGAAACTAAAATGGAGAAATATGTACCAGCATGGTCAAAAGCCCAAGGTATCCATAAGGCCCATAAATGAGAAGTAGCAATGGCACATGGTACCCTCAAGGCCCATATCACAAGAAGAGTAGCATGCCAAAAGCTCCAAAAGGTCCAAGAAATCAATGCATCATCTAAAAAGACATGATGCATGAATAGAAACAATAGTAGAGGACCCAACTGAAAAATTGTAGCTGAAAAACTCATCCAGAAAAGACCTCATATGGACATACCAATCCATCATAGGATACACCAAAAATGGATGGAGAATCGGATGACCCATCGGAACTGGCCACAAGTGTAACCCCAAAGTACACACCAGGTGCACAAGTGACGAATAGAAGAAATGCACTGAAAGGAGGAACAGGATTCACAACATCAGTAGCAAGCATCGAAGCAGTATCCACGTGTAGCTGGGAATGAGTATCAAAGCACATATGAGCAACACTGAAGTATATGGCGGCAACATCACCAAAAACTATCCAATAGAGGAGAAGGAACTCTCTCAAGGTACCCTGATGGTCTCGGAACACCAAAACAAAGTGGCAATTCAGCATCGGAGACCAAGCGATATGGAGCAACCCGAAATGATGGGGAACCTGAAGATCACCCAGACAAACAGTAGCTGGAACGGAGGCAATAACCCAAGCCATTAGGATATGCCAAGCTTGATAATGAGCAAAAATCTAAGCAACAGATAGAGAGCCACATGCATAATCATAGAGATATTCGCACCATAGGCGATCAGTAATATGGAGAAACCAGCACTAATCAACAAGTCCAAATGGAAACCAAGCTATACGTAATAACCAGGAATGCCATATATCCATAGCATCAATATGGACTACAACAAACCTATATGTAGAAACACCAGGAGACTGAAGGATGCCCGTGTACTCATATAGAAAGATTCCAGCATATATATACCCTAGATAAGTAATAGTGACCATCTGGCAAATATCCTCGGATGGAAAATGTGTAACAGTAAGGGCCAAAGGTGCATGATTTGAAATATCATGAGGTAGATCACAAACCTCAAGCAGAGATCCATGGAGTAAAGCAAAAGAAAATACAACCTGATCACCAATAGCGAGGGAACCATCAAACGTGGACCTGTGAAGAACCCCATAGAAATCAACAAGAACATCGGCCATAACGGACTCAAGCGATGGAGATATAGAAACCAATGGAGAAGATACTGCACCAACCACCGAACCAGGAGGGCTATTTGAGGTATGCGCAAAAGCAATAGTAGAAATACCACCAAGGTATACGGCCTCAATATCAATGAAACCAGGAATGACCACTAAATACGATATCTATAAATCAAGGCATATAGTCTCAAGGCATGCAGCAACAACCTATAAATCCGGAGCAGCATCAACCTGAGGAAGAGGACCCACAGATGGTGAAAGTGAAGCAGCAACTGATGTACTCTGAATGGAAAGAAGAGTTGCATCGTGAGCCTTTGGCAGACTCCACATAAACTACTTTCTGGTAACCAACTGATAGTCACCCTGGGAATCAATATCATCATGTGAATGATGCTGACCAACATGAGTAAAGGAAAGTGTCTGTTGAGAGAGATCCACAACAATAGTACCAAGTGAAGAGAGCCAGTCTGCACCAAAAATAATGTCATAGCACTCTAGAGGAATGATCTACTTGACCAAAAAAAATCACCAATGCGATAATCCAAGCCCTGAAACATCTGAGAACTTAAAGAAGAATGGGAATGAGCAACCTCAACACTGAGAGGTTGGGAAGCAGGAACAGCTGTAGCACGAATCCTGGTGGAAATGTAACTGCTAATAAATGAATGTGTACTGCCTGTATCCACTAAAGAAATATACTCTCGCCCCGCATCTAGTATAATATGATCCAGAAATGGAAAAACATACGTAGGCATAATAACAGAAGCATCAATTGATAAGTTTTGGCCTAAATATGCATCTAGAAGAACCGCATACTCATCTAGATAAATATCAGCAAAATAAACTAGTGAGTATACAATAGGACCATCATGTATGCCATATGGAGATCTACTGCCAAAGCATCTAAAAGAGCAATTGTAGACCCATGAATAATATCAAAATAAGGAGCATAGGCGACAACATCTATAGCATGGTGCTCAGGAACATGAGTAGCATCAAAGTACTCAACAACAATATCAAAGCATGCAACATCGACAATAGTAAACAAGGCATACTATATCAGTATCAAAGCATAGAACAATATCATAGCATGCAACAACATCGGTAGCACCATCAAATCATGCAATGATATCATCAATAGTATCATAGCATGCTATATCAGTATGAAGGACCATATCAGCCGCAACCTGTATATGTAAATCAACATCAGTAGGAACCTATATATGTGACTCTGACTCATTATGGGATACAATGACGAGCTCAGATAGATCAGTAACTATTTCAGGCAAATCAGGCAACTCGCTCACACTGTGTGATATAGAGTCATCCTCATGTGTATCGCTAGCAATGTGTGAATCAACCTCATGTGAATCGCTAGAAATGTGTGACTCTATCTCTAGTTGTCCTACACAAGAAAATGGAACCTCGCATATGGAAGAATGCTCACGAGAGAAATCAGAAGGAGTAGAACTCTCAAAACCTATAATACCACTCGTAAGAGCGACAGGAGGAACAATTACAGAATTATCATCGAAAAATATAAGAAGGCGAAGTACTAGTAGAAAGTCATGCCACTCAGAGATAGGCAGATGAGAATGGACATAGTCAAACCACTTCGACCTAGCAGAAC
Organism: Diphasiastrum complanatum; assembly: GCA_029204225.1. NCBI lineage: Eukaryota > Viridiplantae > Streptophyta > Lycopodiopsida > Lycopodiales > Lycopodiaceae > Diphasiastrum > Diphasiastrum complanatum. The sequence continues at coordinate 70,143,045 of CM055099.1, forward strand.
CATTAGGGAAAAAAATACATCAAGAATCTTATTAGGACTTGGACAAGTTGGCCGAGAAGTTTCAAAGTAATATTGAAGACATGTGAGCCATTTGTCGAACATATGTTCAGATGGTATATCACTATTAAAAACAAAAAGATAATCTACAGACCGAAAATTTGAAGTCATGATAAAAAATAAAATTAAAAGTAACGGAAAAGAATATGTAACCCAATGATCCAAATAATTTGGGTGGTTTTTATTTTTATATTTTATAATGGAGCATAGAAAATGAAGAAAAAGTGAAAATTGAAATCAACGATGAAAATGAATTATGGAATTGAAACGCAAATGGAACGAAAACTAATAACAAATAACAAAAGACAAAATGAAAAATGCGATGGACAACACAAACTACAAAATAGAATGGAAATAACAAAACAACAGCCACAGGCAGAAAGTTAAGCCATGCAAGACGCTAATCAAGTGGACGAATTGAAGGAGAGGACGTAAGTCGTCACAACAAGTATGCCAATGAAAAGACGTAACAAATACTGTAGGTAGTACCTCACAATTGCAAACGAGAGCGTGTTGAATACGGTACTAAAATGAAGAGATACCGGGCAACCACCAAATAGAGATAAAAAAAATGTGCACGGATAGCCACCGATCAAATCTGTCAAGGAACTACATTGGAGCTGGAAATTTTGCCAAGTATTGGGGCCAAATGGGACACTGGACAGCCACCAAGTAATGCTGCAAGAGATGCTGGAAAAAGGGCGTTGAAAAAGCTGGAAAACAACAAACATGAAGGCTATAAAAATGCACTGGATAGCTTGACAACAAATGTAAAGGCTGGAAAAAATAACAAGTATGAGGGTGGTGATGAGCCTGCAATCAAATGTGGATTTGGGGTAGCAAACGGAGGCAAAACGAAGTAAAAATTGGAGGGGGGTGGGCATTGGACAACTTGCAAACAAGGTGTGAAAAATGGCTGCAAACGAAGATAAAAACGAAACAAGTGTGAAGGGACTGGACAGCCTGCAAACAAAAGTGAAGAGAGGGCTGAAAATGGAGGGATGAATGGACGAAAGAGATGATGGAATTGGGCACTGGAGAGCCTGCAAACAGGCTGGATATGGGTGATGGAGGCTTGGAACTTGGGCACCGGAAATAACCCGTCCAAATTTTTTTTTTTGGCCGCCAAATTTAGAAAAATCAGCAAGAAAAATGGGCACCCAATTAGAAAATCAGATCTGAAATTCAACAATCAGGAAAGTGCTCTGATATCAAGTTACGAATGGAGCCACAACTGATCTAGAGCTAAGCTATGAAAGTATCACATAAGCAAGACTTAAGCTATAAAAGCAACACATAAGCAAGACTTAGCCCTAGAAAGCAGGAAAGAGAGAGATTAAGGAGACTAAAGAGAGAGATCAATATCATCAGCTAAATAACAAATGACACAGATTTCCTTCTTATAGCCTAAAGGAAGCCCTAAAAAGGAAGCTTATAGCCTAAAGGAAGCTTCCAGTGGCAAGGGCCCAACTGGGAGGGATAATAGTGCGCCCTCCAAGAAGGCCTCCACTCTCCAGTAATATGTCCAAATAATGAATAATAAGGCCCAAGGTCAACCATAAAGTCTAAGTGTCAATAATGAATTAAAAAGGGCCCAAGGCCTGCTTATGCATAAAGCAAAGTAAATGTAAATGGACGTGGCGAATGTAATGAGCCGAGTCCATAACTCCTAGTAGCGATCACGCTGAATCTAGCCGACTCCCAAATATCACACATTACCACGTGCAAGTCCTCCAAAGAAGCATTAGACTTGTTATCGAATCTGTATGAGACTCACGATGTTGCACCTTAACAAAAAGTTCTTCACTTTAAGAATGTCTAACTCTACAGCCATCACTTCTCACATCAACAACTTCAAGTCTTTATTAGATCAGTTATCAACTATAGGATGTGTTATTCAAGATAATGATGTTGTTATGAACTTGCTTTCTTCTTTACCATCCTATGAACACTTTTTTGTTATGATCTCCAGTCAATTTGACCTGACTCTTCCAAAGGTCATCGGTCATCTTTTTCAAAGAAGATACGTTCTATGACTTTAAACAACCATCGATAAAAAATGTTGTGTTATTTCATCCTACTTTACGTAGCATAGAATCTTTCAACGATGATGTTTCTTCTACAGAACCTACAACTACAACTATAGAAGCCGAGCAGCCGACAGAACCTGTCACCAGACTAGACCAAGCTAGCTCAAGCAGATTTGGACAAATTCAAAAAGAAGCACCATCGCATTTTTTCTGGTCACCCAAATGTTCGCAGATCCTCACGGACTTGAACAGTTTTTGAGAGGTATACACTTCAATCTTTCTGGACTTCATCAAAAGAACCAGAGACCCTAGCCGAACCAATTAGCTCTAAGGATGTTGTGAAGTGGCAAGAAGCTATGGAAAGCGAGTACAACTCACTTTTGACGAACCAGACTTGGACACTGGTCAAAATATAGTCAATTACGACTCTGATTGCATTAGCAGCCATGAAAGACCTCGAGATGCATCAAATGGACATCAAGACATCATTTCTCAATGACTACATCGAAGAGGAGCTGTATACCTTCCAACCGGAAGGATTCAAAGTCAAAGTCCAAGAGCACAAAGTGTCTATGGTCTGAAATCGGCCGCAATGGCATGGTTTGAAAGAATCAACTCTTATCTCACTCAATGGGGTTTTGTCAACAATTCAGCTGACTATAATGTTTATTCCAAGCATATAGGTGTCATCTTGTATCTCGGCCAAGGAGGCTTGGGATTCATTAAAGAGCATTTATGAATCCAACAACACTTCAAGAATACTCATGCTTAGGAATCAAGTCCTCCAAAGCATGAAAGTAAGTGGAGAGAGTGCATAAGAGTATGTGCATCAAATCCTAGAACAAAGAATTGGCTTCAATACGAGATGAAATCCAAGACAATGAACTTGTAAAAGTCATTCTGAATGGACTAAGTGAAGATTACTCTAATCTAGTCCAAAGTTTTGCCATTCAAGATAAGTTACCTACTATTGACAAGCTCCATAATGTGCTTGTGGCTGATGAGAGTAGGATGCTACACCTCAAATCAAGCTATGTCCTTGCAAGGAGGTGATGAGAAGGCCAACTTCTCATTCAAAGGAAAAAAGAAAGCTCATCCAACCAAGAAGAACAAAATCAAGGAGGCTGAGGACAAGGATGGTGGATCAGTTCCAAAAGCAAGTCCAAGAAGGACAAATCAAAGCTAAAGTATTTCTTTTGTGGAAAAAAAGGATACCTTGCTTTCGAGTGCTACAAGAAGAAGAATGCTCAAGAGAAGGAAAAGCAAGGCAATTTTGTGATTGAGGAGGAGAAGGATGATTGCAACTCACCCTTGATGGCATCTACAACACCAATATCAAGCAAGGACATATGGTGGATTGATAGTGGGGCTAGCTCCACACAGCAAGGACTTTTTCTCTACCTTACTTTCTTATAGTGATTCTAAGAAGTTTATATTCAGAGCAAGTGATCAAGAATGTAAGATAGATGGCATAGGATCTATTCCATTTTGTGTTGGATCTTCTAAGAGAATAGATCTTGATAATGTTCTATATGTACCATCCTCACAAAAAATCTGCTGAGTGTTGGACAACTAATGGATAATGGACTAGATGTACACTTCAAACATGGAGTTTGTTCCATAATGAAGGATGATAAGTGTATTGCTAGTGGCATTAAGCAAGGTAGATTGTTCAAGTTGGATGCTAATGTTGTCATTGGAAATGTGAACATGGCAAAGGAGGAGCTATCTCAAGTGGAGTTATGGCACAAGAGGTCAAGGAATGGAGACCATGATTTCCAAGGAGCTAGCACTCGGCCTCCCCAAATCCATTTCAAAGTGTGGCAAGCTTTGTGGTCTTTCCAAGACAGATAGGCAACCATTCAAGAGATCTTTGACAAGATCTACCTCTCCTCTTGATTTTATACACTCCGATAGGCATTCATTTTCACATGAATCTAATGGTGATGCTTTGATGTATGTTACATTCATAGATTACATTGATAGATGATTGTACAAGATACACTTGGATCTATTTATTGCCTAAGAAAAGCTTAGTGTATGATTCCTTTGTGAAGGTTAAATCTCTTGTTGAGAAGCAACTTAATGCCAGCATCAAAGTGTTACGATGTGATAATGGAGGAGAGTACATCTCCAATAGCATGAGAGATTTATGTGAATCTAATGGCATAAAGAGAGAGTTTACATGTACTTACACCCCTCAACAAAATGGGGTGGCCGAGAGAAAAAATAGATCTTTATGTGAATGTGCTAAAGCTATTAGACTTGATGACTCTCTACCCATTTATTTTTGAGGAGAAGCTATTACATGTGCAAATTTTTTATGTAATAGGCTTCCTAATAGTGCCATTGGTGGAATCTCACCATATGAAGCTTTGTATGGCAAAAAGCCAAATTTAAAATATTTTGAAAGTTTTTGGATATAGGATTTATGATCCTATCTCTAAGAAAGTTAAAGTAAGTAGATATGTACTCTTTGATGAATCTCATCATGCTAAGGTAAATGAGAGCTCATCTCAATCACATGTTGTCAAAGATCTTGCATAGGTCGAGGAGGAGCTTCAAGGATATGAAAATTTTGAGGATCTTGCTCAAGATCCAAGAAGGCCAAGGTCTACAAGGCACAAGGCTGAGCCATCAAGGCTCACCTATATTGAGAAGGGCAAGCAAAGGGAAGGCACTCATCCTATCACTTCCTACACTTTCTTGACTGATGCTTTGATGGAAAATCAAACTTGGGATCTTGTGGATATCATATGGAAAGAAACCACTTTCTTGTAAGTGGATCTATAGATTGAAATATGATCAAGATGGATCCATTAATAAGTACAAAGCTAGGTTTGCAGCAAAAGGTTTTTTGCAAACTAAAGGCTTGGACTATGATGAAACTTTTGCTCTTATTGCTAAGCTTGTTACTATAAGGATGATCATTTGTCTTGCTACTTGTTTCAAGTGGGAACTTTTCCAACTTGATGTGACTAATGCTTTTCTAAATGGATTCTTGGAAGAAGAAATCTATATGTTGCAACCCGAGGGCTTCATCAAAGAAGGAGATGAAGACAAAGTGTGCTACTTGAAGAAGAGTCTTTATGGACTCAAGCAAGCACCTAGGGCTTGGTACTGTAGGTTGGACACCGACCTCTACTCTATTGGTTTTGTGATAAGCTCTATGTCAAATGTAATGATGGCAAGATATTTTGATTTTGTATGTAGATGATTTCATCCTTATAGGAAATGATCTTGATGGAATAAGAGATGTCAAAATTGCTATGTCTAGTGAATTCAAGATGGTAGATCTAGGAATTCTTTAGTTTATACTTGGGATGCAAGTCTCTAGAAGTAGTGATTTCAATTTCATTTGTCAATCAAAGTATGATACTTCCATCTTAAAAAAGTTTGGTAAAAAAGATTGTAAAGGGATTGACACCCCTATGGATCAAGTTGTGAAAGTTTTTAATAAAGGTGATGAAGCATCCTTTGAGGGCATCACACTTTATAGAAATATTATTGGCTCCTTGATCTATTTGACAATCACTAGACCTGATCTATGCTTTATTGTAAGCAAGTTAAGTCGATATATGCAAGGTCCTTTAGTATGTCATTGGAAAAGTGCCAAAAGAGTGCTTAGATACATCTCTTCTACTAGGAATTTTGGCATTGTTTATCAAGGGACCATACTTGGATTCAGATTTTTTAGGTGATAAGATGGATAGAAAATCCATAAGTGCCTTTGCTACATTCCTATGTGGAGGAGTATCTTGGCTTTCAAAAAAGCAAGATTCTATCTCTCTATCCTCTTGTGAAGCCGAGTACAAAGCATTGACATCAACAACCAAAGAAGTTCTATAGCTCAAAAGACTTTTGGATGAACTTTATGTGATCAAGGCTGAGGAGACTCCATGCATTTATTCTGATAATCAAGCATCACAACAAATTGCCACCAATCCTATCTTCCATGTTCAAACCAAGCATATCGAGATTGCACATCACTTTGTAAGGGAGAGTGTGCAAGCTAAGGAGATCAAGCTTCTTCATGTTTCATCATCCGAGTGTGTTGCTAATATCTTTTCCAAATGATTCATTTATGAAGTTAAGATATGCACTTGGTGTTGTAGATAGATGTACACTAGATTTGCCAAGCTAGATTTTGAGGAGTGTTAAAATTGTCAAATTCTAGCTATTTGATCTAACTTTATTTGTACATAACTTGATCCCACACATGTGGAGCCTGTTACCACGTGTGGATGGTAGTCATAAATGCATCAAGTTTTAGTTAGATTGAATTTGTCTTGATTGACTCTAGTATGAACTAGTTGGAAGCTAGTCAAGTAGAAAATTGCCATGTGGCACCATTTCATTGATAGATCTAGAATTCCCATATGAATGAGACATGGTTCCCACGTGTGAGAGGCTATTCCCATGTGTGTACAGATCTGGAAAACACAACTTACATGCACCGAAAATGTTATGCACTCCACTCCTATGAAGACATGTAGACAACCTCCTCTCTTTGGTCCATGGAATGATAGTGAAATGAAGGTATTTAATACCTTGAAACGTGGATATCTTTATGTCTCACATAGCTTGAAATAGCCATTAGGCTAAAATTGTAAAGACTTTGATAAGAATTGTAAATCCAAAATACATCTTGGGATTTTTCTGTAATCTACTTGTCTTTATTAGCCAATGATTTGTGAGCAAATGCCGCAAAACAATAACTAACTAAAAATGAACATGATACATGAACAATATACACTCACAAGCTTCATCATAATCATGCACCAAAAACTACTTTAAATATACCAATTGACAATTGATAACCTATTTTTTTGCCCTGATGCGCTAAGGCTCGGGCCCAACGAGATTTTGAGAAAAATCCTAACCCTAGCCACCTCAATGGCAACGCTTAGCTTTTTTCAGTAGTTTAGATGGGATTTCAAACTTGTTGGGCTACTTGCTTAGGCCGACGAAAATTAGTCGACGCACCAATTGCTCATCTGGTGGTCTTTTGTCTTCGAGAACATGTTAATTTGTGAAATCATGTGAAGACATGCATTATTTTGCAATTTTTGAATGTGAAGACATTAAAATGAAATCAATGAGAGTAAACTATAAACTAAGCCATAAATCATTCATCATCAAACCCAAGCCATAAAGCATTGTTACTACTTGCATCTATACTTTTCTTCTTTGCTTTGCTCTGTAGTTTCTTCTCTTTAGCTCCTTTTTTCTTTCTTTAGCTCCGTTAGCTTATTTCTTATTTATCCTTTCTTCTCTTTCTTTACCTCCTTTACCTCCCATCCCTTCTTTAGCTCATTTCGTCTTCATCATATCCAAAAAAAAAAATGAGAGAGAAGGGGAGGTAAAGGATCACGAACAACAAGCAGATCGTAACTGCTATTCCAACCTGCCTCTTGCTTTTCAGAACGTTCAGTGAACCCCTACTTCTCTTCTCCTACACCTAGAATATGCACGCTGCTCCACCTTGTTGCCTCAAATGTTCTGCTATAGGAGACAAAGAGCTAGATTCTAATTCTGCAGGCTGCTTCATAAAAGCACTTATATCTTCTGATTCCGACTGAATCTGCACAATCGCATCGGTCAGAATTTAGACAAGACAATTTCGACCATTTTTGCTTTTTACATCAACTTGATCCGACGGCTGGATCATTCGCTATGCTCTTCGGAAGTCTGCAAAACCCTGAAAATTGCGAAATTCCAGAACGAACAACAGAGTTCTTGTCTTGCAGTCATGGGACACTTGCAGATGCAAAGCACTATCTCCTGCTCTCTGCGTGCGACTACCGAATGCTTATACTGATTTTCACTTCTCTATAACCTTGCTACCAAGGTCTGATGGCAGCCACGATGAAGGCTACGGATTTTTGTATCACAAACTATAGATGCTTCATGGAGGGGATCTAACCTTACAGCCGTTGATTAATGCACATTAGGGTTTCAGTTTTTAGGAATTTATTCTCCAATTAAACGGTTAATTGTAGGATGGACATATCTATGAATGAAAATGCAGAGATTTCAGATGAGATGCAAGCACAGAGACAGGCAGAACTGTTGGCAAGGTCAAGTTTAACAGGCAATGCATCACCAGAATTTGGATCAAGCTCTAGGGATTCACATGCCGAGCTCCACACTCCGTTACGCTTCAATACTGCGGATGGAGCCGGTTTAGAGACCCCTTCTCCTTCGAGCAGGACTACGTACAGTGACCGTTTCATTCCGAGCAGATCCAGTTCGAGTCTCGCTGGATTTGCCCTCCTCGACAAGTCTCCAACTGGAGCCAACATTGCCCAGGGCAATGAGACCAGAGAGGATGGATCAGCTGCCTATACAATGCTTTTAAGAACAGAGCTATTTGGTGGAGATGGAGGACCATTTTCTCCCACCACACCTGAAAAAGCTGCAGGAACATCCTCTAGAGATCCAACAAGATTTCCCACCACTACAGCTAGGAACTTATTCAGATTCAAAAATGATCGGCGAGTAGTTTCACCTAATGCAATGCCCGAATCACCGTATTCTTTATCTCCTGTAGGAATAGATGGAGCCCTTGCAGGGTCTGGAGGTAGTCCCAGAAAGGCACCTCGCAAAATTGCACGATCTCCATACAAAGTAAATGGCCTTTCTTCAATGTTTATGTCAACTCAATTTCACTCTGTTTCTTGTACAAATGAGCCCAGTTTTGCAGTTTATTGAACTTTCTCCTTTCAGGGTGGTTGTGTGCAGAATGAAGGTGCAATGCCTTGTACACTGCCAAGCATACGCTTAGAATTGTTGGCTTTAATCAATTAATTTAGGCCATTTCTGATGTTCCTAACTGATGCATTTTTTGAGCTGTGAGAAAATAGCATTTGCAAAACCTCTTGTAGATGATTTATCAAAAAGTTGATCTTGGAAGCTGTATGTATTTGACAATACCGTGTTAAAAAAACTGTCAAATTGACAAATATGTCTCCCAAATGAGTTTTCTAGATCAAGCTATAGTAACTAAGCCCCGTTGTTCTACGTCCCTCTTTGATAACCAGTGGATAGGGGTGTGACTTTGTTGAGAATTACAGACATGCTCTGACAAGGGAAGAAAAGCTTCAGAGAAATCATAAGCTACTGTAAGGTTATAATTATATGTTCTGTCAGTTTTGCCAAATATAAAAAGTCTACTGTAGTTTTATCTGGTGGGAATGCATTTTGTCTGTGACAGGTTTTGGATGCTCCTGCATTACAAGATGATTTTTATTTGAATTTGGTGGACTGGTCTTCTCACAATGTACTCTCTGTTGGTCTTGGCACTTGTGTTTATCTTTGGAGTGCTTGCACAAGCAAGGTGAGTTTCTGTGCATTGTTATAGTTTTAGTTTGTTCATGATCACAACTATACAATAATTGTGAGCACTGAGAAGGATCTTTTGCTAGTAATATCTACGAGATTTGATTGTTGTGATTGGCAAACTTACCCAAGCAGCTTGTCGAAGGCAATCGATTTTTCACATTTCCATCTGATTAATCATTGCATCATTTTTTTTGTTGTCTTGTCGTGGAGTTGTCTCATTGACATTAGAGAAAATGCAAAATGTTTGTGGCATACTTTTGTTACAAATGTCTTATTGAGGGAAACCCTATATATTATAGTATGGTGCTTGTTTGGAAAAATCTTAAGAGCCCAAAAGTGCAATAATCATTTCCCATGTACTCGATGTGGCTTAACCTTTTTTTCTTGCCTCACTTTCAAGAGACATATTGAACATGAACAAATTACACGAAAATACTCAAGTGGAAAATTAGCTATACCTTAGGTTCATATAGTCAATGGAGTAAATGATAATTGGACTCTTTGCTATTAGGAGTGCTTGTGAAAACTTCTCATTCTTCCTTACAATCTTGGATGACCAATTTCAGCGTTGTAATTTCTACTTACATAAGATAAAAAATGCATTTTCATACGTTCAGTTTAAAATTGAGAGATGGGGTCTTATTTATGCTTGTGTAACTATCCACTTTACAATTGTGACTTTTTTTCTTTCTGCCAAAAGATCTTACTTGCAACTTAGAGTTAAGAGTGCTCCTATTGCTACATAGATCACACAAAAGGATATAAATGCCCTCTTTGTGAAATTTTTTAGTGAAGTGCTACTTATTAGTCTATTATTGAGGTGAGAAATGCTTACTTTCTTGGTAGATTAACTAGTTCTAGTTTATATTCAAACGTTGTTAGTCACCTTCAAATTTGCTACTAGTGGAGTATGCTAACATATTGACATCATCATGAGGTTAGCAAGAAGCATTTTTTGATGTTTGAAATTCCAATTACACACATTTTTTTCACACGTGAGCCTTCCAAGTTATGACCGTTTTGGCGATAATTTTGAAAGTTTTAAGACTAAATTTGTTCACGGTAAGTTTTGTGCTCGAAGAGTAGGGATTACTTATTTGAAGTTTACATCAGTAATTCAATTGTGTATAGTAACTTAGTTCTTCTTGACATAGTTTAAGTCATATGATTCTATAATGTTGTCTTTTTCATTCGTTTATGGTGAAGGCTAGCTTTCTGGTTTTCCCAAAGGTTGACAATGAATGACAAATTTGCCTACTAATTGTAGTTATGATGTTTAGAACTAAATGATTTGAATGGGAATATGATAGACACTATTGTATGTAGGGTGGAAGTGAGAAGGATAGCTTGATTCTAAAAAAGATTGTGTAGGACGCTGGAGAGGCATGGTGGCTAGGGCTCACCTTAGTTGACTAGGCTAGTATCTCACGACTGCAGGTCCTTATGCTATCACAGATGATACGGGCTAAGCCCTCTGTCCCCCACCAAATTATCCTAGCAGAGTTTGTAGTTCCACCTCTACAGCTTGATGCCATCTTCCGTCTCATCACATATATACAGCGCCTCAGGTTGCTTCCCATGGATGCACAAAGATGCACACATGCGGCACTCACGTCATCTCAGCACTTCATAGTCTAGACTATCACTTATCATGGTTCTCACAGGTATCACGTCTACTTGATACCCTTGGCATCTCTATCACGGACCTTCCATCGGGCACCTACGACTATATCAGGCGTTTTCACTATAGAGCCTATCTTCATCGTACATGGCAAACCCGACTATTACAAGACTCGTTTCTTGGAGATGGATACTGTGGGGACCCCAGTTTTACCACGCTATTTAGACTTTGGATTATCCCACGGTTTGAGATTCACACTGGGTCAGTTACGAGTCTCATCACATTAGGTTGGACGTTTCCATAGTCCCCACGAGAGGAGCGGATTTGTCAGATATGTTCACTATCTGAGGTGGAGTCCGAGGAGCACTTTTTATTCAGATGACGATTATACATTCATATGATGACGATAATGGTATATCCCTTATTGCATATGATGACGATAATGGTATATCCATCATTATACCATTATATAGCATTTAGATAGCGAGATATATATCATACTCGCAGCCCGAATCTCTTACATTAGATGTATTCTATCATTGCAGTTGTAGTACATATGCTTTTCTTTTCTGTTATAGAGACGTTTCATACGCTCCCGTTGTACCACACACTTGATATGTACCTTTTTTGTCTTATATGCCTATTGGCATGGAAAAGACATTAATAAAATCTTTCTTTTTTTCTAATGGGAGGTGACTAAGTAGAGATTCTTTCTTCCTATTTCGGAGACGTTTACTCGATGATCGAGTCCATCAAACATGAGCATGCACGCTACATTTGCATCTGCATCGATAGATAGGGTGTTAGCTTGAATAGTGGGCCTCTTTGTTGGAAGATTCTCCCGTGTGACAATGCTTGTCACAAACATCTGATGTGACTCACTCAAGCTGTTCAATGTCAATTGCACGATCTCACGATCCTGTACTCGCTCTCCAACGGCAGCTAGTTGATCACGGATCTCCTTTATCTTCACTAGGTGATCGGCAATGGTTGCACCATCATCCATTCGTAATGTGTGCAGCTTCGTCTTCAAAAATAGTATTCGAGATGTGATTGTCGTTTCAAAAAATGCCTTCAATGTATCCCACGCTTCTTTTGGTCCTTCCGAATCTGAAATGTACTCCTTTGTTCAAGGTATGGACTCACCTTATACTGATCTCTCCTAGAATATTGTCAAATATGCAGAGCGAGGGCATATTTTCTCACTGGAGATTTTCACGATAGTCAGATTTCCATGATGCTACTGACTAGCTACAACTTCATGCCCTTGACAATGATGATTTGGGAGTTACCAGGATATCACATGACAACTTGGGACATATTACCTCGTAAGGTAAGTATTTGTTACAATTAAAAAGGGAAGCCCATGAGTTAGCCTTTATAATGGCTAAAACTTTGTGGTCTGATTCTGGCAGTTGTACTTCAATCGCTAGCTGATGCAATGACATGCGGAGCTGGCCCAATGTAAGTTTGAGGCTGTGTGACAAACCTGAATCCAAATAGTGTGGTAGGACTGGGCCCTTGCTATGTCTAGCTCAATAAAGTGAGTCCAGTAGAAGTCAACAAGCTTAACCTTCTAACTGTTGGCTCCAAGTACAACCAAGATATGCTCGATATAAAAAGCGTCTGATATACTAATGAGTACCCAAGGGGAGCTCTGTAATGGAAATACCAAAGGACTCGAGGAAGAGGTGAGATGCCTGAGAAAACCATGACAATCTATAACCTTGATCATGAAGACAATGTGAGGAAGCAAATGCTATCTACGTATATCTCCTATCTGCATCTGGAAGTGCCTGGACTCTTTGAATATATGTAATAAGTTGGAAAGCTGCATCTATCTATATAGGTGGAACAAAAACTCGGCAAGAACGATCTCGTGCGGAACAGAAGGCTACGCCCGAATCATATGAGCTAACATGGTGGTCTGTAATCTCGATATACTGGCCCAGTGTGAGGAAGAAAGACCGGTACACCATGTCTCTGCTGCATATAAAGCTGTGGGGGTGACAATGGTATCAAAGAGTCGACACTTACTCCGAGCATCCCGAATGGACTTTCGGAAGCAAAACGGCTCTAGCTGAACAAGGGAGGCATGCTCCTTTCCAAGTCGAGTGGTAGTTGCCTATCGCATACTGATTGTAGGGCTAGAGAAAAGTATCCCCAAATATGTGTATGAAGAAACTACTTCTAGGATCTGTCCATCAAGAGTGAGCTCCTGTCGCTGCATGAAGGCTTGAGAAGTGTTGAAGACCATAACCTTGGTCTTCTCAATGTTCACCCCCCCCATCTAGTACAAAAGTCATGTAAGCAATCCAATTGCTGCTGTAACACCTCTTTGGTCGTGGAGACCAATACCACATCATTGGCATAAAGAAGAATGGCAATCAGAATGTTGCCAAGTCTGCAACTAGAACCGCCGCACTTTGAGATGACTCTCTCTAGCTCATCAATTTATAATCCAAAAAGAACCGGTGAAAGAGAAGAACCTTGTGTCACCCCAATGGTGCTCCAGATCATAGTTGCATCGAACCGCCTATCGCAGTCTCTATCCGTAGTCTGTGTGATATACTCCTTAGCAAGTAACTAGATAGTATGGGGTAGCCAGCTGGATCAAGAGATAGAAAGTGTGTATGATAAAAATCACTCTTGGTCCCCAATGGACCTTGCCAAGTGATATGAAGATATGATATGTAGAGGAGGCCTTTGATGTACCGATGAGTGCCCGTAGGTAGGTCAGTGATCTGGATACCCAATGTGGAGAGGAGACGACAAGCCTGAGAATACCATGAGAAAAGGTGTCCCTCTGAGTGTAGGCGCCGGGATGAGGATAGGGCCGCAACAACATAGTGTGTACCCTCATCCTGAAGATCATCCAGCCTCTGTATAAAAGTCACAATATGGAATAAGGCCTCAATCTGAACGGGGGGGACCGCAAACTCCGCCAGTATAATCTGGTGTGGTACTGAGGGCTTAGCCCGTATCATACCGGAGAGCAAATGAATCTGGAGTCGGGAGATATATGTCCAATCAGTAGCTGTCAGGCCAGTACTCCATATCTCGGAAGCATACATAGCTGAGGGCACAACCATAGTGTCAAAGAGTCGGCACTTACTGGTCGCATCTCTGATGTGTGAAGTGAAGCAAAGTCTCTCCAAATCTACTAGCGAGGCATAGCCCTTCCGTACCCGAGAAATAGTTGCATGTCTCATGCTGAACATGGGCCCTGAGAATAGTACCCCTAGATATGTATATGAATCAACAACCTCCAGTGGATGACCATCCCATAGAAGCTCCTGCCGCATCATGAAAGACCTAGAGATGTTGAACACCATGACCTTAGTCTTGGCCACATTCACTGAAAAAACCCCACGGTGTGCAGAAAGAAAGAAGAGCGTCTAAGTGCCGTTGCAAACCCTCTCTCGTCCGTGAAAGCAAAACCACATCATCAGCATACAGGAGGATAGCAATAATGAGGTCGCCCAATGTACATCCCTCCCCTCCATCTCTTCGTATAACATGCTCCAGCTCGTCAATGTAAAGACCAAAAAGTGTAGTAGAGAGTGGACATCCTTGTTTGACCCCAATAGTACTAACCACCTCCGGTGAAATAACTCCTGATAGTCGGACCCTGCCAACCACACGCCTGTACAATGCTACTATTGCCTGTATAGTATCCTCCTGAAAGCCCCGATCGTGAAGTCTCTGTATCAATAGATGCCTAGGCACAGAATCAAAGGCCTTGCGAAAATCCACAAAGCAACAGTGTACACGTTCCCTCTTGGCCTTAGCCTCCTCAATAATGGACCTCAAAGTAAAGATATGACCCGATGTAGTATATCCCGGTCTGAAACCCGCCTGTCCAATGGCATAAAGTGATCTGGCATCCATCTCTGTACTAATCTCTGACTGTAGGATAGAACCATAGACTTTGGCAAAGAGGTGGCTGATCATAATGGTGCGGTAGTTGTCAGCTTTCATGGGGTCCCCGCCTTTATGGATAGGGTGAATGAGGTTTGTGGACCATGGAGATGGAAAATCAGAGGTGACAGCTCGGTTGAAAAGAATGGAGAGGAAGGGTGAGAGGATGTCAGAAGCATACTTTAGAAGTTCAGCTTCTAGCTCATCAATGTCTTTAGCTTTATGGGAATGGAGTCGTGTGATGGCCTTCTCTATAAGGTCGTTAGTAAATATGGCAGAAGTATCCGTGACACAAGAGGTGGGAAGAGGAGGGGTGTCTGAGATGGTGTACAGTGATGTGGCATATGTGACCCAAGTGCCGAGGTCTGTAATCCGTGGTGGAGGTGATCGTGGAAGGAACTTCTTCCAGAACGAACCTGATGAGGAACTGAAAGCCAATCTCGTATGCAATTTTCTTTTTTCTGGTGGTTCTACAATAGACACGAGATATGGTTTTGGTCATGTGAGGAAAATGGGAGTGAGCATATATGAGGTTTTGATGGAGGTGGATGCACTCCTGGTCATACCAAGGATTATGGGGTCTATTACGTCGCTGGTGCTTGGGCCGTGGGGATGGAAAGGCAATGGAAGCTGCAGTGTGGATGGTCTGGACAAGAAAGAGGGATTGCTTCTCTAAAGTATGCTCGTGGAAAATAGGTAAGGAGATCAGAGAGGGCTTCTCTGTACAGTGTTATGTTATGTGGAGTGTAGCGGTAGGTGGTTTTCACTATAGGGGTCGAAGAGAAAATATGTGTGATAGGGAGATGACCGATAGAGAGGGAGAGATACGAGTGATCAGAAAGAGTGGTGTGGTGTACAGAGAAGGATGAAATGGAGTAAAGGAGAGACGACGAACCCATGAAATAGTCAACGACGCTATGTCCTTCACTATGTGGGAAGCAAGTGTAGTCACCAGAGCCTGGTAGCTGAAGAAGGCCATTATAAATGGCCAGGACCTGCTCCATCCGCCGATCGCCGTATAAGACCAAGATCATCGCCATCAAGTGCATGTATCCACTATGGATCATTTGCTGCTCTGTGAAATTCTGTTTGCCTAGACCCAGTCCTGGCATTGAAGTCTCCCGCTAAAAGAATATGTCCTCGATCTTCATATCTAATAATTGCTGAAATATTCATGAAAGGTGAGTCCGCCTCTGAGGTGAAAGCTGATGTCTTTGGGGGGAAATAACAAATAGCCATGAATATGTGACGGTCTAGCTCCATCAACCTGCGATCCAACCTTATCCATGTATAGCGAGCTTGCTCATCAGTGTGTACTAGCTCGACCCATGGCTGGAGAAAGTCTCGAAATAAGCAAGCAACACCACCTGAACCGCGACTAGTTAGTGCCCTCGTCTCCCCCCTGTAAGTAGAAAGCCAGCAAAATCCCTCAATGCACGGAAGTCCTCTCTCAGGACTCTCATGTGTCTCCGGAGGTAAGTATAAGGATATCCCCTGTGGTACAAAAATCTCTAAAGTCTCCCGCTGTGGCTGAAGAATGGATACCATTGCAGTTCCATAAACTCAACCGCAATGCTTTTGTGAGGGCCCCCGAACCGCTCCTAAGTCCGGGGGGCCCAAATCCCTATGCCGCAGACTTTTGAGGGTCAATGTATCGGGCCTTACCATCCCGATAGACCACCCTTTTGCCCAATGCTTTGGCTTCGCTGAAACTTCTCTTCCTTTTGGCAACTTGCATCGGTGTTAGATCATCGTCCATGAAAATAAGGGTACCTCTCAGCCGAGCTCGTAGCCTAAGGGCAGCTTGCCGTTCCTCCATGCTCGTGAACCGTATGATGAGTGTGGATGGATCTCGTTTGGTTCTCCACGCTCTTTCCATCCCATTGGGATGGTGGGAAAGTGTATCTGTTAGGAAACTGGTTGCTTTGGTAATTGGAGCCTTAGTATCTTCAATGCCCCGCACCTGAACATTCATAGATTTATATTTCCGCATTTCTTCTTCGGAGATGGTGGCTGAGATGACGCTATTGAAAGTGTGTGTACCTTCTTTACCACTTAGAGAGGCCCATGTTTTGGTCTCTGCCTTATGTTGCTCAATCCGTCCTCCAGTTCTTGGATCCTTGTGCTGGTGGTGCTGGCTGGTTCGTCCTTCTTGCTCAAGGCCTCTTCCAAGGAGATGATTCGGGCCATCAAAATTTGCTTCTCGGTTGCCATAGCTTGTATTGTGGTCTTCATTTGGCCCATTTCAGTCTTTAGATAGCTAGATTCCAGTGTAGAGTTGGCTAGTTCTCTCTGCTTGCTCATTGCCTCCTCCAACAAGGTAATCCGGTCTCTCATAGCCTCCTTTTCGATGGACATAGCTTGAATGGTAGCGTGCATTTGTCCTATTTCTTTCCGTAGGTAGCTTGACTCCTGTGTAAACTATTCAATGTAGGATCGTAAAGCATTACCTCTGCTTTCAGGTATCCCTCAAATGCCCTTCTTGGTGTGTAGAAATCATCAACCGGAGCATTCGAGGAGGACCTTACTGCAAGGATAGAATTGGCAGCTGACTCAACAGCATTGGAGGATGCCTCGAAGAAGGTATCCGTAGGCCCTGTCAGAGATGGAGCACCAGTGTTGGTTACTGTCTCAGGTCCTGTAGAAGATAGAGCAGCAGAAATGGAGTCTTTCACAACAACGATGAAGGATGGAGCAGCGCTAGGTGCGCTGGAGCTACTGCACATATCCGCACTGGGAGCAGGTTCGTTGGAGCTACTGCACACATTAGAGCTGGGAGGAGGGATGGAGACATCAACCTTCTTCGCGTGCGTGGAGGCATCGCCAGATGGAACTACGCCCTGCTAGATGGAGTCAATGCCAGATGGAGCTACGCGATCAGCAAGGGGCCACCATCGCGATGAGAGAGAGAGAGAGAGAGAGAGAGAGAGAGAGAGAGAGAGAGAGGAAAGAAAGAAAGCTTTATTAATGTCTTTTCCATGCCAAAAGGCATATAAGACTAATGAAGTACATGTCATGTATGTGGTAACCATGAGAGCGTCTCCAAATTGTAATAAAGAAAAACATCTAGTGCAACCTAAAATAGACACGTATGCGAGAATGTGCATAATAATAATCATATGTGTCTCGGGTAAGATGTCAAGGCCGTGCTGCATCTGCTGTGCTGCTGCTGTAAAAAGATGTAATGCGAGCCACAGTATGGGAAAGCACTGGAGTCTACCGGCGGCGTCTGTGAGTATGAGCACGTGTACGTGTGATAGTAGTAGTAGTACGCTCCTGCGTAGAATGTCTAGTAATCCTGGTGGTATCCTGATGGTGAGAGGTACACTGTCTCTGATCTCTATGAGCATGAGAGCGGCCAACATCCTTGTCGTTATCCTCATCATAATCCTCATCCTCAGGTACTAAATCATGCGATCTCCGTCTAGTAAAGAACGAAGTAATCAATGGCTGTGAGGTAAAATGCTGGGGTGTCTCGTATAGATCTCTCCGTTGTCTGGACATCTCGTGTACCATGAGAGCGACACATCGTGGGTCCTCATAAGCTATGAGAGATTGTAGAGTGGTAGGCATCTCTCGGAACAGGCAGTGATATCGTCCTCTAATCTCATAATATACAGGGCACCGAAATATAAAGTGCTCCTCAGACTCCACCTCACCTAGGGAGCAGAACTGGCAAATCCGCTCCTCTTTGGGAATACCGTGGAACCTCCCAGTCTCAATAGCTAGCTGATGAGAGGACACCCTGAGCTGCCCCAATGTGAATCTGAGGCAATGTGACAATCCCGAGTCCAAGTAGCGTGGCATGACCGGGGTCCCTGATGCATCTAGCTCCAAGAAATAAGTCCGATAGAAAGCTGACTTAACCCCTAACTGGTTACGCCAAGTCCGCTCTAGATATGTGCGATAAAGGAAGCGTCTGATATATTGATGTGTGCCGGAGGGGAGCTCTGTGATGGAGATGCCAAATGATACAAGTAGGAGGTGAGAGGCCTGAGAGAACCATGATAGCCTGTAGCCCTGATCATGAAGACGCTGTGAGGAGGATAGTGCAACCTGTATGTATCCGCCTGTCTATCTCTGGTAGCGCCTGTATCCTCTGTATATAGGTGATAAGCTGAAGAACTGCCTTGATTTGTATAGGTGGAACTGCAAACTCGGCCAGGAGAATCTCATGGGGAACAGAAGGCTTCGCTCGAATCAACCGAGCTAGCATGGTGGTCTGTAATCGTGAGAGACTGGCCCAGTGTGAAGAAGGAAGACCTACATACCATGTTTCTGCCGCATATAAAGCCGTGGGGGTAACAATGGTATCGAAGAGGTGACACTTACTGCGAGCATCCTGGATGGACTTGTGGAAACAAAATCGCTCTAGCTGAACAAGGGAGGCATGTCCTTTCCCTAGTCGAGTGGTAGCGGCCTGTCTCATGCTAAAAGTAGGACCTGAGAAAAGGACCCCCAAGTATGTGTAGGAAGGGACCACCTCTAGAATCTGTCCGCCCAAAGTAAGCTCCTGTCGCTGCATGAATGCCCTCAAAGTGTTGAAGACCATAACCTTGGTCTTCCCAATGTTCACCCCTAGGCCCCATCTGGTGCAAAACTCATGCAAGCAATCCAACGGTCGCTGTAGGCCCTCTCTGGTCGGTGAGACCAACACCACATCATCAGCATAAAGGAGGATAGCAATCAAGATGTCACCAAGCCTGCAGCCAGTACCGCCACCCTGTGTAATGACTCTCTCCAACTCATCAATATACAAGCCAAAGAGGATTGGTGAGAGGGAACAACCCTGCTTCACCCCAATAGTGCTCCAGATGTGCTCAGATATGCTATTGCTATGCCGGAAACAACCAAGGACACGCTCATAAAGTGCCATCACAGCAAGAACAATGTCGGTGGAGAAGCCGAGGTCTCGGAGTCTCTGGATGAGCAATGAACGAGGAACATAATCAAAGGCTTTCCTGAAGTCCACAAAACAACAGTAAACCCTCTTTCTCCTGTGCTTAGCCTCCTCAATCAAGACTCACAATGTGAAGATGTGATCTGCCGTGGAATAATGTGCTCTGAAACCAGCCTGACCCATGGCATGTAGTCTCCTAGTCTCCGCCTCTGAGCTCACAACAGACTGCAGTATAGTACCATATAATATAGCCAGGACATGTTCGATCATGATGGTGCGGTAGTTACTCGGAGGGGTCACCATTCTTATGGATGGGGTGGATAATGTTAGTGCACCAGGGAGACGGAAAGCCAGAGACAACTGCAGAGTTAAGAAGGGTGGCTATAATGGGGGCGAGTAAGTCAGAGGCATGGGAAAGGAGCTCAGATTCAAGGTCTTCGATATCTCTGGCTTTGTGGGACTTCAGCTTCTTAATGGCCGCAAGTACCATGTCAGATGTGAAAAAGGAGAACGCAAGTGGCCGTGGAGATATGGCGATAGGTGAGTCGGAAGGAACCGTGTACAGGCTAGTAGCATAATCAGTCCATATGCGGAGGTCTTCCAAGAGAGGTGGTGGAGAGCAAGGAATGAACTCGCGCCAGAAAGCGCCCGAAGAAGAGCTGAAAAGAAGGTCAATGAGACATTTCCCTTCAGAATCATCATGGGAGCGTTTCGTACGGCGGAGAGCACGACGGTAGGAACGTCGGGAAGATCGAAGCAGATGTGGGGCATGGATGCGTGAGTGGGTTACTGACTGATGGAGAGAGCGGCACTCAGTATCGTACCAAGGAGGGTGTAGTGTTTGAGGTGTGCGTCGGGTCTTTCTGGGGTGGGGTTTTGTGGGGAGGGTTAATGATGCGGCCGTGTGGAGAGAGGTGGTGAGGAAATCCACCTGGGTGTCGACTGGACTATCATGAGGAAAGGAGTGTAAAAGTGCCGCTAAGGACTGTCGGTATAGCGGCATGTAAGTGGGATCAAATGTGTACGTGGGTGCTCGGGTAAGCGTGGGTAGTGTAGATGGGTGAGTGGGTGGGAGGTGGCCGATATCGAAGGAGAGAAATGAGTGATCAGAAAGGGTGGTGGGGAAGATGTGGAAGTGAGAAACTGTGGGTACAAAGGATGGTGACCCCATGAGATAGTCAACGACACTATGTCCTCCACTGTGAGGGTGGCATGTGTAACTGTCTGAATGTGGCCAGCAGGGTAAGCCATTATAAATGGCTAGCTCATGTGCCTCTCCAAACTGCAATAAGTGCTCACCATATGAAGTAGTAGGTCCAAAACTATTCGCGGAGGTCCTGGTGACTCCAAGCCACTATCCAAGGCACGAACACGTAGCTGATCAGTGGTGTTGAAGAACTCTGTCTGTCGTGAAGATGTCTGGGCATTAAAATCCCCTGTGAGGAGAATATGCCCCTGCTCTGAAAATCTAATAATATATGGTGAGAGGTCTTGATATGGAGATCCAATACCCTCAGCAAAAGACGAGGACTCTGGTGGATGCTGCAATAAAAAGATCTCTATCCAAGCCAATATCCTGACCCACGATGCGAGTCCATGTGTAGCGGGCCTGCTCGTCATGTCGGATGAAGTCAATACTCAAGTGAAGAGCCTCCCTATACAAGCAGGCGACCCCACCTGAACCACGTCCACTAGCAGATCTAGTCTCTCGTCGGAATACTGAATCCCATCTGTATCCAGGAAAGGAAGGAAGTCCTCGCTCTGGGCTCTCGTGTGTCTCCATGAAGAATAATATATCCCTGCCTGTAATGAAATCAACAAGGTCGCCTGCCGTAGAAGATGAGTGTATGCCAGCACAGTTCCACAGGTGGTGTGGATGGGGCCCCGAGGTGCTCCCACCCCTGGGCACCGCAAATCCCTAGCACTGGGATCTGCTAGGTGCACTATCAAGAAAGTGCACTCATCCATCTCGGTAAATGACTCGTTCACGGGCTGCCTGAAAGGCCTTCCGCCTCTCCTCTACCTGGATATATGTGAGGTCATCATCCATATAGATAGTGGTGCCATGAAGCTTAGCTCTGCACCGCAGAGCGTCTCAGCGACTCTCTAGAGAGGTGAAACGGATAATGAGTGTAGCAGCATCTCTGGAGGTCCTCCAAGCTGTATCTAGCCCATCTGTCATATGTCCTAGGGTGGTCTCAAGAAATCTCGTGGCCTTGGCAGTGGCATCCTGTGTGTCTGGTATCCCACGAACCCTGATGTTGTGGGCCTTTTGCTCCCTCGACCTCTCTTCTGAAATGGTGGCGGAGATGACGGAAGAGATGGGGGCGCTAGGTTTGGTGCCTTTCTGCAAGACTGCTGCCCATGAATCTTTTTGCTGGTCTATTTTATTCTCAAGCTCCTTTATCTTGGTGGTGGTTGATTCCGATGCTGCAACCTGCTTAGTGTTGATCACCTGCTCTAATGAAGCGACTTTGGACTGCAACACATTTTTTTCTTTGAGTAAGGAGACCACTATTCCTTTCAGTTGTGATAGTTCATGTTTCAAAAGCTGGAAATCGGCTTTCATTTGGTCGGCTTCCCAGGAAGAGAATAGTTTCATTGATTTGGAGGGAGTGTATGGGATGGGTACCGCAGATGGGGGAGCTGTGGGTTCTTGAGGAATAGGGATAGGAAGAAGGCCTGTAGGAGTGGTCAGAGCAATAGGGTGGGAGATTGATGGAGATGAGGAAGATGCAAAAGAAGAAGAAGATGAAAGAGAGGGAGGAACCACAGAGGATAAAGAAGAGAGTGAGAGTGGGGAAGAAGAAGAGGAGGAAGAAGAAGGTGCCACACCATCTGTAGGCAGCGATGGCATGTCTGAAGACAACGAGGAGGCAGCGATGGGGGAGGTATTAGTGTCTGCAAAGAGGGGGGGGGGGGGGGGGGGGGGGGGCTGTCTCCATCAGCGATGGAGGAACTGTTGTTTCCAGCGAGGGAGGGGGCAGCGAGGGAGGGGGAGGAGACAGGAGCGATTTCAGCGAGGGAGGGGGAGGAGTCAGTAGCGATTTCAGCGAGGGAGGGGGAGGAGACAATAGCGAGGGGGGAGCGGGTGGTCCGACGTGGAGGGAGTGAGGAGAAGGCGCGAGAGACAGGAGGAGTAGATCCAGATCCACGTGGAGCCATCTCAGAGAGAGAGAGAGAGAGAGAGATGATGAAGAAGGAGACTCAACACCTTTCAAAAAAATAGAGAGAGAGAGCGAGAAGAAGAAGAAGAAGAAAGAAGAAAGCTTTATTAATGTCTTTTCCATGCCAGGATGAACAGATAATTGTAAACTACAAACTGTCGATAAGTGGGAGCACTATAACTGCTAAGAATAGAGTCATATCATCTAGCTCTGCTGCTGAAAAAGCATGTGATACGAGCTATCGCAGGAGGTCATATGGATTGTCACTGACGTTGTCTAGGAGGACAAAAACTATGTGCTCTCTTGACAGGGCGGGTAGTGCGAGCTGCCACATGACTGTGAGTGGTGCACTGTCTCTGATATCTGTGAGGTGGTGTATCGTCGTCGTTGTCATCAGACTCGAGGTCTCGGCGTGGTCGTCTCCTGGAGAAGAATGATGTAATCTGAGCCTGAGAGCTAGAATGTGGGTGGTGAGCTGACTGGTACATATCCTGCCATAGCAAGACCATCTCTCGTATCATGAGCGCAACACAACGGGGGTCCTCATATGCAATAAGCGATCTGAGTGTAGTAGGCATGTTTGGTATCTCCCTCTGATCACATAATATATGGGGCATCTGAAGATGAAGTGCTCCTCGGACTCTACCTCATGCAAAGAACATAGCTGGCACAATCTCTCCTCTCGTGGTGTACCTTGGAATTTGCTTGTCTCAATAGCCAACTGGTGTGAGGAGAGTCTGAATTGTCCCAAAGTGAAACGGAGACTGTGTGATAACCCTGAGGACAAAGTATCGAGGTAAAATTGGAAGTCCAGCGACATCCTGCTCCAAAAAGTGAATCCGATAGTAATCAGGCTTAACCCCCAGCTGGCTTCGCCAAGTATGAGCGAGATATGCTCTGTATAAAAATCGTCTAATGTACTGGTGTGTACCCGAGGGAAGGTCAGTGATAGTGATACCAAATGCCTCCATGAGGAAACGTGATGCCCGAGAGAACCATGACAGCCGGTATCCCTGAGTCTGAAGATGGTGGGAGGACATGAGTGCAAGCCGTGTATATCTTTGCTCTGTATCAGGAAGTGCCTGAGCTCTCTGGATGTATGTGATAAGCTAGAAGGCTGCCTCTATCTGGATAGGGGGGGGTGGCGAACTCCACAAGAATGATCTCATGTGGAACAGAGGGCTTCGCCCGAATCATGCGAGCTAACATGGATGATGGTGGTCTGTAAATGTGAAATGCTGGAGCGTATAAACGCCTCCAAAAACGGTAATAAAGAAAAAAAGGAAACATCTAGTACAAGTTAAGATAACTACATAAATGATAATCTCTGTGCATGGTAGTCAAATGTGACCATGTCAAGATGCCAGGTCTGTACTGGCACTGTAGAAGGATGTAATGAGAGCTGTAGTATGAGGAAGTGTAGGAGCCCGCTAACGTCGCCTGTGAACAAGAGCATGTATAGTGTGTCTCTGTGTAAGAGGTCTAGTAGGGCGCCAACTGGTGCGAGGACACTCGGAACTGGCCCAGAATAAATCGGAGCCCATTAGATAGTCCTGAGGTGAGATAGCGTGGCAAAACTGGAAATCCAATTGTGTCTAGCTCTAGAAAGTGTGTCCTGTAATAGTCGGGTTTGACCCCGAGCTATCCCTGCCATGTCCGGCTCAGGTATGCTCTATAGCGAAAGCGCCTGATATACTCATGGGTGCCCGATGTAAGGTCAGAAATCCCAAGTGTATCCAGTATCCGGGAGGCCTGAGAGAACCATGATAGTCGATGCCCCTGATCATAAAGGTCTCGCGAGGAGGCAAGTGCCGTCTGTGTGTATCTCTGCTCATCTGTGGTAACGTCATAATATGCTGAATATATAGAATAAGCTGGAAGATGGCGGATAGCTGAATGAGAGGGATCGCGAACTCTGTCAGGATAATCTGATGTGGGACAAATGGCTTTGCCCGTATCATCCGAGATAACATGAGAACCTGCAGTCGTGAAATACTGGCCCAATCCGAAGATGTAAGACCCGCACACCATACCTTTGCTGCATATAGGGCTGTGGGAGTAACGAGATTATCAAAAAGCTGACATTTACTCGGGGCATCCCGAATAAACCGTCTGAAACAGAAGCGCTCTAACTGGACAAGGGAGGCGTGACCCTTCCCAAGTCTGGCGGAGGTTGCCTATCGCATGCCAAAGATAGGGCCTGTAAAAAGCACGCCAAGGTAAGTGTAAGAAGATACGACCTCCAAGGGTTGCCCATCAAAGATGAGTTCCTGGCGCTGCATAAAAGCTCTCGATGTGTTGAAAACCATAACTTTGGTTTTCAATATGTTAACCCCCAATCCCCATCTACTGTAGAAGGCATGAAGACTGTCTAGCTGGTGCTGTAATCCCTCTCTGGAAGAAGATAGGAGGACCACGTCATCTGCATATAAAAGTATAGCAATCAAGATGCTCCCAAGCCTGCAACCTGTGCCACCGCATCCCTCAATAACTCTCTCAAGCTCGTCAATATATAGTCCAAACAGGGTTGGGGATAGAGAACAACCCTGTTTCACGCCAATAGTGCTCCAGATGTGGTTTGAGATGCCGGTATCACTCCGAAAACAGCCAAGGACTCTCTCATATAGTGCCATCACTGCCAAGATCATGTCAGTAGAAAAACCAAGATCACGTAGACGCTGAATGAGAAGGGATCGTGGAACAGAGTCAAGTCAACAAAACAACAGTAGACCCGTTCTCTTCTGTGTCGAGCCTCCTCAATAATGGCCCGAAGGGTGAAGATATGATCTATGGTGGAGTAGTGTGCTTTGAAACCTGCCTGGCCCAATGCATGTAATCTCCTAGACTCTGCCTCAGAACTGACTGCTGACTGTAGGATGGTGCCATATAACTTAGCAATGATGTGTCCAATCATAATGGTGCGATAGCTACCAGGGTCCATGGGGTCACCAGTTTTATGAATGGGGTGGATGATGTTGGTGCGTGCACTAGGAGGAAGGGAAGCCGGAGACAACTGCTTGATTAAGCAAAGTGGTTAGGATCGGTGAAAGTGTATCTGCAGCATGGATTAATAGTTCAAATTCAAGGTCGTCAATATCACGGGTGTGACAAGTTTTCAGTCTTTTGATGGTGGTCAAGACCATGTCCCGGGTGAAGAAAGTGAAAGTAGTCGTTTGGGGAGAAATGGAGATGGGTGTGTCCGTGGGTACAGTATATAAGGTAGTGGCATATGTAGTCCAGGTATGGAGGTCAGTGAGGGGAGGAGGTGGGGCACGGGGGATGAATTCTCTCCAGAAGGCACCGGATAAGGAATTGCAAAGGGAATCGACTAAGCTTTTCCCTTTTTGAGTTTCATACGTCCGTTTCTTCCGTCGGAGGGCATAATGGAAAGATCGACGAGCTGCAGGAAGAAGGTGTGTATTATGCAATCTAGCTTGGGTAACTTGGAGATCGAGGATACGACACTCGGCGTCAAACCAGGGAGGTTGGATAGGGTGTGACAGAGTGGGTGGGCGTCGATGTGGTTTGGAGGGAAAGGAAAAATGCTGCAGCGGTATGTAGTAACGTGGTAAGGAAGATAGCTTGTGTTTCCAACGACGTGTGGTGGGGAAAATGACAAAGAAATGAATTGACGGCCTCCTGGTATGTCTTGATGTGAGAGCGATCAAAGTTGTATTTGGGTGCACGAGAGATGGATGGAGTAATGAGTGGTTGGGAAGTCGAGATGGAGCCCATACTGAAAGATAGGAAGGAGTGATTGGAAAGGGTAGGGGAAGAATGTGGAAATCAGATATAAGTGGGATAAAAGCTGGTGACCCCATGAGATAGTCGACAACACTGTGTCCTCCGCTATGTGGATGGCAAGTGAATCTGCTAGAATGTGGCCAGCAAGCCAAGCCATTGTAAATGGCCAACTCGTGAGCCTCACCCATCTGTAGAAGGTACTCTCCATAACTCGTGATAGGGCCCATCATATCCTCTGAGCTCCTAGTGATGCCAATGTCCTCACAATCAATAGCTCGTGTACGTAATATGTCATCAGTGTCGTGGAAATCCACCTGTCTGGTAGCAGTCCCGGCATTAAAGTCGCCAGTGAGAAGGACATAACCCCGATCTGTAAATCTAACAATGTCAGCGGAGAGATCAGTATAAGGAGAGCTAGATCCGTCTGCAAAGGAGGAGGACTCTGGAGGGAAGTAGCAGGCAGCAATGAAGAGATCCCTATCCAAACCGATAGCTCGCCCAGTGATATGAGCCCATATGTATCATGCTTGTGCATCATGTCGGAGAAACTCTATAACTGGTTGTAGTGACTCTCGATAAAGACATGCAACTCCACCCGAACCTCTGCCACTCGTTGATCGAGTCTCTGTCCTATAAACTGAATCCCATCTGTAACCTGCAAATGTGGGTAGTCTTCTTTTTGGGCTCTCATGTGTCTCCATAAAAAATAATATATCTCTGTCTGTGATGAAGTCGGTAAGATCTCCAGCCGTGGATGATGAGTGTATGCCATTACAGTTCCATATTCCAAGATCTAGGTGGTGTGGAGGGGGTCCCGGGATGCTCCCATGCCCGGGGACCCCAATTTCCTATAGGTTGTTTCCGGATGCAGTACCATTGAGGTACCGAACAACTCCATCACGATAGATCGCTCGTCTTCCAGTCGCTTTGGCGGTTTGGAGTGCTTGGCGTCTCTCTTCAACTTGGATATAGGTAAGGTCATCATCCATGAAGATTTTGGTGTCTCTCAATTTGGTTCTTTTCCGCAAGGTTGCCTTACGATATGTATGTGACGTGAAGCGGAGGACCAAGGTAGCGGTGTCTTTCCTAGTACGCCATGCTGTATCCAAACCATCTGCATTGTGTCCTAGGGTAGTGCATAAAAATCTTTTTGCTTCGTCAATGGCATTTTGGGTGTCCATGATGCCTCGTACCCTAATATTGAGAGCCTTGGAATCTCGAAGTTTCTCTTCCGTAAGAGTAGCGGAAATGAATGATGAAAAAGGGGGAGACTTACTTCCGTCATCGGCTGTCCAAGGTGGATTGGTAGCTTTGTTCTTGGTGATGATAGAAGCCCATGTGTTGGTCGATTCTTTGTGTTGGTTCAGTCGTTCCAGATCTTGAATCTTCATCTTTGTCTCTTCCTCTGGCTGAGAAGCATATTTATTTTCCATTTCTGTCCGGAGCTGTTGGTTCTCTGTGCGTAGGTGGATGATTTCCAGTTTCAGAGTTTGCACATCTGTCTTCAATTCTTTCAGTTGGTAGACTAGGAAATTCTCGAAGGATTCGGAGGTGGCGTAGTCGGCATGAGACAAGAAGGGGGTGTCTGGAGCAGCGTTGGTAGAGATGGGAGTGGAGGGGACAGGGGGTGAAGGAGGGCAAGAGTGGGACGCATGAAGAGGGAGAGAGGGGGGATGCTGCGCAACCGCAGGAGGGTGGGCGACAGTAGGAGGTTGGGCAGCAGGTGGAACAGCAGATGGAGTAAGTGGGGCAGCAGCAGGTGGAGCGTCAAGTAGGGCGACGACAGGTGGAGAGGCAGCATCAGGTGGAGCAATGGGTGGGGCAGCGACAAATAGGGTGGCAGCAGGTGGAGCTGCGAGTTGGGCAGTAGCTGGAGTTGCGACAGCTGCAGGTGGGGCTGCAGGTGGGGCAGCGGATGAGGCGGAGGGGGTGGGCAAGGTGGAAGGGGGTGTTTGGGCGTTGGTAGGGGTGGGGGAGCAAGGGCTCCCCCTAGTTTTTCTTGCCATGGAGATGGAGGCGGGGCGATGGAGCAAACGATGAGGGAGGAGCAGATCAGAGAGAGAGAGAGAAAGATAGTGCTCGAATCCGTTCGGATCGGAGCTAGACTGTGCAAAGACCCCTTCTTTTTTGTGAAGCCAATTCCTCTTGACAGCTTGTATGCAGGCAAATCCTTTACTCAACCTGTATGAAGCCCATAAAACATCAAAGTCTGCGAGGAAGGAGACAAGCAAAGCGAAGCCATAACTCTGCTGGGAGTTTTGCTACCGCTGCAATATTCACCAACAATCCCACTCCATCGGTTTACCATCTTTGTTTTGGATTGGCGCCTGTTTTATCACATTCGCTGAGTAGCGATCAGAGAGAGAGAGAGAGAGAGAGAGAGAGAAGAAGAAGAAGAAGAAGAAGAAGAAGCTTTATTAACGTCTTTTCCATGCCAAAAGGCATATAAGATGAGCAAGTACATCAAAATGGATGGCACCAAGACAGAGCAATGTCGTCAAAACAACATAACTAAAACCAAACTAACTAAGACGAGAAAAAAAGGCTCTCACGCAGGAGGCAACTTAAAATACAGAAAATTCTCTCTTGACTAAAAGGCTTTCACTTGCTTCCTTAATGAGCTGCTTCCGTTCCTTCTACTGTAAGGCAGTTAGATCCTCATAAACGAAAACATTACTGCCTTTAAACCATCCACGATGCTTAAGAACTCCATTACGACAATCAATGTATTTAAAACGGATGAATACAACCGAAGAGTCGAACTTACTGTGCCAAGCTGCTTCCACGACGCCTTCCTCTTCCTCATAGGAAAGTGAGGTTAGAAGTTCTTTGGCTGCAAGCAAGGGGTCAGTTTCGGAAAGACCTCTGAGAGAGAGAGAGAGAGAGAGAGAGAGAGAGAGAGAGAGAGAGAGAGAGAGAGAGTGTGGATGACAGGTCACAGTCGCGGAGCTAGAGTGGCATCGATGGAGTGGAGCTACTCTATGGCAGGTAAGGGAGCGATCCACATAAGCAAGCAGCCATCACCAACGATGGAGCAGCCACGCTGGATCAGAGCGATGGATCAGAGTGCTGGATCAGCGCCATCCCCATCACGAGAGAGAGAGAGAGAGAGAGAGAGAGAGAGAGAGAGAGAGGGAGGTAGGTTATTACCTATGTTGAACCTTAGCAATCACGCTTGTAATGAAATAGAAACTGAGATGAGTTTGCAGCAGCAAGAGACAATTAGTTAGTCATGAAAAGTGCTTCAAAGTTAAGTCCACTCTTATTTGAATTTATCAAATGTGATTATGCTTCTAGTTAGTATTTTTGACAAGAATGTGCATTTCTAGTCATATGAAGGTTGAAGTTGGTTGTGTATACTTTTATTACTTTATATTGATTTTTTTCTTTAGTAACATAGAAGATTAAGTCATATAGTAGCATTCTTGCCTATCGTTCTCTAGCATGGGCTTGACTTTTGGTCATGGGGGCTTCAGGAATGAGAAGCTTGTGTTTGGATGAAATGCTCTTATGTAGTTGTTTTTGGGAAAAAACCACATTTTGATCGTTGTCTTTCATGATGCAGGTAACCAAATTATGTGATTTAGGCCCGAATGATACCGTATGTTCGGTTGGTTGGACTCAAAGGGGCACATATTTAGCTATTGGCACCAACCTTGGTGAAGTTCAGGTAACTTTGGTAAACAGTTATAGTGCACTACTATGACATAACATCATATAATAGCAAGAGAGTAAGGCTCAAGTAATTATTAGTAATGTGCCATTAACTCTCCTTCTTAAAAAAGACAGTGTCTGCTATGCCGGTTTAACAATGAAGATAGTGAGAATTCACTGGAAACGCAAAAATGTTGATGTTTGAAAGATTATGATGATCAAAGCTGCAATTATGAAGATGTTGGTACTACAAAAAGCAAACTGCTACTACTGGAACCATGAAGATGGAGAGATTGCACATCGAATTATGCTAGCTCATCCTAGTCATTATGTTGTTCTTTGAGCAATCATATGAAGGGAATGTGGCTTGCAGGCCTATTTATAGTCTTTTAGGCCCTAAATATGATCTAAACATGACTGAAGGTTTATGCCCCTTTTTTGGGGCCCTATAAAAACCCGACTATAATTATTGTGTAAACATAGTCCTATATTTGTGTGTGTAATAATAAACCTTTTTGTTAAATATTGGTAAACCAATTGATATACGAGGCATCGTTGATGTGGGCTAAGATTTGAGCATCAACAACTCGTCATGAAAGAGAATTTTTCTCCCACACTTGTGATATGTTGGGCATCAAGATATATGGTGTTTTGTTTGCCACCTCATCGGAATTGGATAGGAGTGCTCTTCATGGTGCAACGACCTGGGCTTGAGTTATGAACTGAATTACAGGTATTAGTATCAATAAAGCATAAAGATCAAATATGAGGCAGCAAAGACTAATTCCTACAAGAATAGCATAGATGCATCACAATAATCATGAACGTATTCCTACAAGCCATGGATAGCTAAAACCTAATTAGGACTAAGAAAGTAACCAATATTATAAGCTAAGTAATGAATAACAACGTGTCCTACTTATACCCACAGAGAAGCCCTAAAGGAAGCTTTTAGAAGATAAGGTTATTGAAGCTAAGCTATCCTGGGCCCTAAGGACTTGCTCTCAACGGTAGTGGCCCAATAATTACGGGTATACTAGTTATGGTTTATTCCAGCTATATAACTGCTTGAATCCTGCTACACTTGGAGACGAGATGTGTAGAGCCCTCAAGCTTAAAACCAGGCTATACCAAGTGGTGGGTGAAAGTAGGTGCTTAACTAATTTCCCCCCACCCCCCTTGTTTGGACTTTACATTGATAAGCTGGAGAGAACGATTGTGCAGGATGGAGGTGAGGGATTTACTTCATGTGATCTGCTAATTTCTATTCTGCTTTATGTCGATGATGTAGTACTCATGTTGAGGACCAAAGAGGGATTACAAAGACACTTGGATATATTATGTTCTTTTTGTTCACGTTTGGGATTGACAGTGAACATTGTGAAGACCAAAGGTATGGTCTTCAATGCCTCACATGCATTTATGTAGAGCCTTATCTTCTCGGGAGGTGGGAGGAGGCCGGCTACTTGTATGGCAGACAACATGGCAGCATGCTTAAGCAGTACACCTGTCTTTCTTCCACTTGTATATATGTAAGAATTAAGTTGCCGTTATCTCTCTTTGTTTGCCATGCCATATCTAAGCCGTCACTATTGTGATCTAGTGTACTCTCAAGAAAGTGTTTTGTTTTCTCAATAGCATTTTGAGTATCTGCAATACCACGTACCCTTATATTGAGAGCCTTATTTCCTTAGGAGGTGGGAGGAGGCTAGTTGGCTTGCATGGCAAGCACCACATGTACCTATAGCAAGTAGGGTGCTCGCTTGCTGGGCTGTGGCATGGCTACAAACATGCAGGGGGGGTGTTACGTCATGGAGAATGGGGGGGACTAGCTCCCCTTGGTTTTTCTGGGGTCATGTTGTAGGTAGGGTGGAGAGAGGGTGGGCTTGGGGATGGGGCGAAGAGAGCTATAAAGAGCTTGGGCACTATGGGGAGAGAGAAAGAAAGAAATATTGTCCTTGAATGCTAAAAAGCATGTAAGACCAAGTAGCGCATTTCCAATGTGAGTCTATGTAGGAGCACAAATATGTCTCCAGAATAAACCTCAAATTCTTCAAGAGTAAACTCTAAAGAGATAAACTCTCTGCATAACTGAAAAGATGCTGCAACTGATACAATGATACAATGATATAATGCTGCAATGATCACATGAGAGGCATATGTCCTGTCATAGGAGAACATACAAGAGAACAAAGCATACCCATATGGTACTAGTCCACTACTAAACTCTAATGAAGCATGAAAGGATAGATTGTCTTGGCCTTGATGATGGTGCTGAAGATGTACAAGGTTGTCGTCTCATATGGGTGCCTGTGGTCCTCCGTCGAAGTCTATGACCATGTCCCAGCTGTGCCACTACTATCTCCGAGTACGATGTTGGTTATGGAACGGGATGTCTGTCTCATCCTCAGATAATGTCCCACTCTCAATGGATGCTCTACGCTGTCTCCTCGAAAAAAACGATGTAATCTGTGGCTGGGAATCACCATGTTGATTATGCTAACAGATATTTCGACGTAGAAGAATATCTCTCGGATCACAGCCACACAATGTGGATCATCATAAGAATTAAGAGAGCGTAGTGTGACTGGGGAATCTCGGAATAGACAATGGTACCACCCTATGATCTCATAATAAACAGGGCACCTGAAGACAAAGTGCTCCACAGACTCCACCTTGTCTAATGTACATAACTGGTGGATCCCACTCTCATGTGGAGTGCCATGAAATCGTTTCGTCTCTACATATAGCTGATGTGATGAAACAAGAAGCTGACCCAATGTGAATCGCCAGCAGTGTGAGGGACCACTATCTAGGTATTGAGGTAATATTGGTACATAAATAACATCTAACTCTAGGAAATGTGAGTGAAAGAACTCTAACTTAATCTCAAGAGGTCCTTTGCCAAGTCCTCTGGATGTATGCGCAATAAATAACACCTCAAATATACTGATGGGATCCCGTCAGTAACTTCGAGATAGCTAGACCATATGTGTATAGAAGACGAGAGGCCTGGGAGTACCATGAAAGAGGACTCTGATCATGTAGTATCTGAGATGACTGAAGAGGCCTATGCAACAATCGATCAACTAGGAGACTCAACAATCTCTAGATAAATATGATCATTCCTGAAAATAGCCTTGACCTGAAGAAGTATGACTGCAAACTCAGCCAATATGATCACATGAGGGAATGAAGGCCTAGCCTAGACCATGCGTGAGAGCATAGTAGTCTGTAAGCGAGAGATACTGGCCCACCCGACTGTGGTAGTCCTGTGCACCAAACCTCTATAAAATAAATAGCGGTAGGTGAAACCTAATCTCAAAAAGTCTGCACTTACTCAAGGAATCCCAAATGTACTTCCTAAAACAAGTGGATTTTTTGTTGCTAGTCGCTCGAGATAATGTAAAAAACGGCTCAATCTACCTTAGAATTCTGAAAGATTCCAAGGTAACGAGGACAGAAAAATATCCTAAGTTGTCCCTTTGTTTCAGTGGGCCTTTTCGTATTGTAAAGAAATTTAATCGGAATGCTTGTCAACTAGATCTTCTGCAAGGAATCAAACTTCATCCAGTCTTTCACATAAGTCATTTAACGAAACGACTTGGTGTGAAGGATGGTTTGATTCAGGCAGATGACCTAGTTCAGTTGGAGGGTTTGTCCATCATTGTACCTTCAGAACTTCAGGCTGTTGATGTATGTCAACGTGGACTGATAACCCGTGAAGTGACTGAGTACTTGGTTCGTTGGAAAGGTAGTTCGGCAGATGACCATGCAGATGCCAACTCACCACCTTCTCAGCTTCTCTTTGCTGGAGGTCCTGTAGAAGCAGCCATGGATGAAGCTTTTGACCCTTATCCTCATCAAGCCCAGCTCTTCAACTCTTCGCCGCTGCCAATCATGCTTAGAAAACTTGCCTTAAATGCTTGTACCACATTCACAAGAGCTCTATCACATCTTTCTACTCCTCCAGTGCCAAGTAAATGTGACATAATCCGTTTTGGACCTGTTCCCAATGGCTTCAGCACACCCAAAAGCCTTCAGCTCTTCAGTCCCGAGGCCCTAAAATGGCCAATTGGCTCCAAAATGGGGTGGGGGGGGCACTTTGGCCTCCTTTTGGGGCCTGGTGGGCCCAATTTTTTTGGCACCAATTGTCCGTGTTTCAAATGCATCTGAAGAAAGTTTCAAAGGTGTTTGAATGTAACACTGCACACAGCATGCTTGGGCGCATTTATATGCGTTCCCTTGATTTTGAACCTGTAAATAAGTGCTTGTAAGAGTTTTTCAGTTTTTGTCACATTTAGTCCTTAAATGATTCAGTTATCATCCTGCTAAATTTTTCCATTGTAACTTTTGAAACCTACAGAATCTTAGCACATATATCGATTCTATTTTGTTTGCAAATTTTGATTAGAAGCATTGAAGTTTGTTCAAATCAGGGTGTGCATCCAGTTAAAATTTGCTATTTTCACTTTATTTTTACCCTGTGCACTAGCTTTTGCATTTCTAGAAGCAGTTGAACTTTCTATCATAGCCAAGTTTCTATTCAAGGTCTTTTATCTATTATAGCAACTTACCTAGCTCTTAGTCTATATGAGCTTGGACTCTTATCATGACTGCCCTTTCCTTGTTTGGTTAATGCCAGTGTACTGTGACTTTCAGCTTTTGATCTGAATGATGTGAGACGTTTTTTATCATGTCTACCTTCTCTTCACAGATTTGGGATGCCGCACGTTGTAAGAAAGTGAGGACAATGGGGGGTCATCGGACTAGGGTTGGAACGTTAGCTTGGAGCTCTCACATCTTGTCATCTGGCAGCCGAGATCGCAACATATTGCAGC
Source organism: Diphasiastrum complanatum (assembly GCA_029204225.1). Classification (NCBI taxonomy): domain Eukaryota; kingdom Viridiplantae; phylum Streptophyta; class Lycopodiopsida; order Lycopodiales; family Lycopodiaceae; genus Diphasiastrum; species Diphasiastrum complanatum. Next base: position 70,178,324 of record CM055099.1, read on the forward strand.
GTGATGTTCGAGCTCAAGAAGACTTTGTCAGTAAACTTGTTGGGCACAAGTCTGAGGTAACATTATGGAAGCTAAAACAGTTACTCAAAAGTTTTTGTGAGGTTTGTCCTTGCAATGAAAATCCAGCTTGATGTTTATAGTGTCCTCTCATAAGGTTCCTTAATCATCCAGAGCCGGCTTTGCAAATGCATTTCTGTAAGTATCTCGTAGAAATCTGCAGGCATTTGTAACTGAAACTGATCCTCTTTACATGATGGCCAAGGTCTGTGGCCTGAAATGGTCGTATGATGATCGAGAACTTGCATCTGGTGGCAATGACAATCAGGTTTGCTCCCAACAGGTTTAAGGATTCGAGCTTTCTTGTCTAAGCTTCTAGTCTTTTAGAGCACAAATTTCATGACATCTGTGATTAGTTAGTACATCACTTCAAAAATAAAATTCTTAGCTTCTTATTTGAAAAAAATTAGTCAATACCCTACTTTGCATATGTCTAGATGGGTAGTGAATATAATAATCTTATTGTCATATGGCAGCTCTTTGTATGGAATCAAGTATCTACGCAGCCTGTACTAAAATTCAGTGAACATACCGCAGCTGTGAAAGCAATCGCTTGGTCACCACATCAGCATGGCTTACTGGCTTCTGGTGGTGGTACAGCTGATCGTTGTATTCGTTTCTGGAACACGGCAACAAATGCTCACCTGAATTGCGTAGACACTGGTAGTCAGGTTTGATGGAAACCTTTAGTTTTGTCTATCAAGTTCAAATTTGTCTTTGGGGTCGATAGTTAAAAGTTTTCTTATGTATTTATCAGAAAGCCTTGGAAATATGAAAAACAGAAATGATTTTCGGACTTTTAAGATGGTTTGCAGGTTTGCAATCTGGTGTGGTCTAAAAATGTCAACGAACTTGTAAGCACTCATGGGTACTCCCAAAATCAAATAATAGTTTGGCGATATCCTGCCATGTCAAAGGTAAGATTGCTTTAAGCAGCCAAAGATCTATGATTATCTTACTACTGTTTGGTAAATTTTGAATTTTTCTCTGAGATGTGACTTGCTACAGATGTCAACTGGCATTTCTTTCTTATTGTTGAGTGGATTGCATCTATGTTGTCTGTTTCTTAGTCGATTTCCTGTAATAGGTATAGATTTTCAATCTAAATACATCCAAAGTAAAGTTTAATATGTATGGGTTGAAGACTTTTAACTGAAGGGAGCAATTGTCTCTCAGCTGGCAACTCTGACAGGACACACCTACAGAGTTCTATATCTGGCAATCTCACCCGATGGTCAGGTTTGTACTTGAAATCATTCAATTGCATTGTGTAATATTTGAGAATAGAATGTTTTATAACTCCACAATTTTTTTAGTCTGTGATTGTACATGCTGAACGTGGGAAAGCAGAAAATATCAATTTTGGATTCTTTTTAAATTTGCTTTTCTAGCTTGGACTTAATACATTTTTCAACAAAGCTCACAATGTGGGCTCTTATTTGACTTTTGTAGACGATTGTAACTGGAGCAGGAGATGAGACCCTCAGATTTTGGAACGTTTTTCCTTTTCCAAAATCTCAAGTAAGACCAAGTCTGTAGGCTGGTTTTTTGCATGCATCCCAAGTTGCTGCAATTTTGTTCCTTTGTTGTGTCAAAGATTGTGAGAATGGTTGAGCAAGAACTGCCCATATGCTTGTCCTATCATGCTTTTTTGGTAACTGGATGGTCTTAGAATCCTGCATATGTTATCCCACAATGACACTGAATTATATTTCCGTCCAAAAAATAAATACAAAAATCTCTTGAAAGCCTTTTTCCTTTTTGTGATAACTATTGCTTGTATTTGCAGAGTGCTGTTCGTGATACCGGAATTTGGTCTTTGGGTCGAACTCATATACGCTAGGAAATCTGGAGAGTTTCGTCAAATTCCCCAGCTAGTAACACTTGTAAAATTCATTTTGTTTCCCCCCTCCCGCTCCTCTGCATGTTATTTGATGCTTATCATCTTTATTAGGCATCCACACATGCTGTAGCATTAACCGCATGACCTGACACGATGTTTCAGGATCGACACATTTAACCGCTTGACTGGCACAACCTGTCTCTTGACTGATGTACAAGAGTTAATTTTTGGTGGATTAGCTCTAACAAACCTGTGGTCCCATCTTGGATTGATGGCCCTGAACAAAATCTGCATGTCATAACTACATGCAGATTGCAAAGATGGGAGTTTTTTGTGTAACATTTCCTCTGTATATTTCAAAGCTTGTATTTTCCCTTTTGAGTTTGAATTTTGAAACTCTCTTGAAAGTCTCCCAGATTGCAAGTGGAGTATAGTTATCATTCTGGTTTACTTTTTTAGCTTGTAAAGATCTGCAAGTCAAATCTTGAAGGCTATTAACAACTTATGTCACTAATTTAAATTTTATTCATAACATGGTATCAAAGCACTTGCTAGTACATGTGGGCAGTATTTTCTACAGTCATGAGCTACAGTTTGCATCGACAGATTGACACTGCTAGTTATCATTACCGTTGTCGGTGCATGTACCAGTACCTAACACACATCACATGTAACCGGCCAGTAGTAACAACTTTCGAGCAGTTCATCCCAAGGAACACGATGCTACGACAAAAATCAAAGCTTTTGACAAATTTTATGAAAGTCAGTATCACTACCCCTATTAATAATATTACTAGTGCTGGCTTTCAGGACCAGCTATGGCGATGCCTTTTTGGTAACCTTATGCAGGAAGATTAGTGCTACAACAATCACTTTGGCTACTGATGGGTATGGGTGCTAAATAAGGTTGCCGGCTACCAACTACCACTATCAGCTACTGCAAGGTGTTACCAGCTACCAATATTCGCTACCAATCACGGAGTAAGTCACCTACTATGGATTACCAGTTATCAGCTACATGTTCATCAATTAGTGCTGTAGGCTACGTGCTGTTAGTTGTGTGTTACTGGTAATGCTCCCTCGACTCTTGTACTGCGGAGTCCTTAAGCTTGCTTACAATGGTCAACCTATTTTCAGCCTTAATTGAAGAAAGGGCTCCTTCATGAGAATAGGTGAAAATCTCGAGATTTGGGAACAAATTATGAGTTTTTGGGAATTTTTTGGATAAAAGAGCAAAGTCATAGCATTTGGTCATCAAGTATTCATGACTCGTAGAGTATCTCCAGATTATTCCTGTAGATTGTTCAACCATAGTACATGAAGCTAATTTCTCAGTTTGTTCGATAATGTAATGAGATATTTTGGGCTATTTTTGATGTATTTCTTTCCTTGTCATGATATCTTGTGACTTCCCATTCTATTTGTCGATCCTTTTTCCTATAGCCAAATTTCCATCATTACTTTGACCATGGCCTTGAGGCTCTCAGGGCCGAGTGTGATGATTTGAACCCTGTTAACTGCTCCAAATCACTCAAAGTGCTTTTGGCTTCAACCCGGTTTGACCTACTTTTAAGTCATCGTGATATTTCGGCTGACATATTTTCCAGGGAGACTTTAGTCTTTACATAAGGTGCCTTGAAATTTAATCTTTCATATTCATAAAATCAATATAGCCACTTTTCAATGGATTTCCACATTTATGATAGACTCATTTTATACTAAATCATTAAACATTTTTACTTATTACCTGTTACATCGTTGAGTAATATATTCACCAAAAATGATGCGGTAACCTTGATGATGAATAAATTAGAGCCTCCGAATAGGCTATCTAAGTGGATCATTTTTTATTATTGTTTGAAGAGTAAACCACCCAAAAAAAACTACAAGGCCTAAATGTTTGCAGTTGTGAACGAGGGAATCCAAAAGAAGAGACAAGATGAGCATTTGAAAGAACTTGCCAAGATAGATGTGGAGCTGATTCTAAAATGGTATAGTGATCTAGCTAATTACTTGTCCACTTTGGAGATCCCCACTACCTATACCTCGAAAGAAAGATGCAAGCTTAGACTGCAGGCATTAAAATTTTCTTTGATAGTTGGAGTTTCATATCAAAGAGGTTCGTAAGCCTAAATTTTTTCTTTATGACCGCTTTTACTTCCATCTTTTTCTCTACCTTCTCAGAAAATATGTCGTCTATATTTTTACAGGGGGCTCATAATATAGATGCAAGCCTTAGAAACCCGTTCCGGGGACCCAAGCCAGTTGGAACATATTGTACATTCCGTATAGCATGTTCTGGAACGTACTAGGTCGGAACATTGTACAAGTAAAAAAAGGGGAATTTTTTTTCCCTTCGTGCCACGATCTAGAACGCGTTTCATTCTACTTTCTATTGAAGGCATGAGCCCAATCAAGGGCGGTGGGAACCCAGAAGATTGGACGCATTACAACTCATAGATCCACCTCTACTATTAGTCGGATGCTCAATTCATGTATTTTCACAAGATACCATCTAGTGGTACAATTCTCTTTGAGCGATGCTAATCACATTCATTCTACAACTACTTGCTACATTTGCTTTGCAGTACAATATCTCGTGCTTACTTGGGCTATGATTGAGTGGTTCTTGTCACTTTTCTAGCTTGATCTGTTGGCATCTGCTGATTCTAGAGCTAAGAAGTTTATGTGGATGAGGAAAGGAAATGATGGTTCAAGTGAAGAAAACAATGAAATGAGTGACAGAGACTGGAATGAGCAAAGAGGCCACAAGGAGTTATCGAGGCTTAGCGGAAAATGATGTGGCACCTGCCGAATTTTCCAGACAAGCATCTAGTCGCCAACGGGCACGCAGCGAGGTCGTAATTCTTGACTCGCCTCCCACGTCACATCGTCGTAGTAGGCTACCACTGCCAGCTGCGCTACCACTCCCTGTTGCCACTCGTTCTGCCCAATCACAGCTACCCAAGCCGCCTCTTCCCCAGACACTCAAGCTACTTCACTGAACACGCAGACTTTTATGGATGTGTTTGCTGATTCTGATCCTTTGGAGGGAAATGAAATTTTTGTGATGCGTCAGAGCCCTGGACCCTTTGAACCCCAATCCCCTAGAAAAGGATTCGAACAAGTCCATGATAGCGCTAATATTTTTGATCCATATTTTCAGGTCAATCAACAAGATCAAGCAGATCAGGCACCAGACACCATTCGGGTCAATCAACAAGATCAAGCAGATCAGGCACCAGACACCATTCGGGTCGTCCATGCAGTTAAATCACTGAAGCAATTCGACGCCACGGTGCTTGACGGATATGAAGAAGAAGACCTCTTCGAGGAAGAAGAGCCACCGATACGACCTCAACGCCAAACGAGCATAGTACCTGTAGTTCCTGTTCCTGCTATTGCTGCTGCTGCTACCATTGCAACACAAGTGGATTCTAGTGACGCACTCAGTTTAGTTAATAACCTTGCGTGCGTGATCCAGACCATGTTGGATAAAAATAAGGATATGGACAAGAGAATCTCCGAGCTGGGATTCGAGAACACCTTGATTAGCCATAAGGTGATCTAGCTGAATCGAGAGTTAAAGATCGCCAAGCAACATGAAGCTAAGTCGAAAAATGAGATGAAGAAAGCCCAGCAATCAGTCGAAACCTTGGAAGGCTACGTGATGACTCTCCAGAATACATTGACAACAACGCAAGATCAAGTGGACAAAGTTGTCCAAGATGCCAAACAACAGGTGTTGCTGCTTCAGGGGCAATTGGATATGGTTGCGCGCCTTCAAGGTGAATTGGATGCGACCACCCTTGAAAGAGACACTTACCTCTAGACACAAATATCTGATTGTCCCGTCTCATCGGATGAGATCCGCTACCTGTTCAAGAAGGTTGAAACCTACCGAACCTCATTGGCAGAGTTTCAAGTCAGATTTTATAAGTTCAAACGTACGACATCGACTGAACTGGGCAAAGCAAAGACAATCATCAAAGATTACGAAAAGGCAGTTGCTCAAGTCTTGGAGTCGAATCCCCATATTCAAGTTCAGGTTATGCCACAGTTCTCGCCTCAGCCACAAGATCAGGGATGATTGGATACAAGCATGGATCAAGGGGGAGATGTCGGTACTCAAAAAGACAACACCAGATCCAAATGTTAGGCAATCTATGCTCTTTGCAAACGACTTGACAATGTTGGCGTCCATATCACCAAGATGGGAAGATTGCCTTCCAGCGCTGGCTTTCGATCCAAATATCCCGACGGCGTCTGACAAAGTCCAAGATCATTTGCCATTGGCCAGATTATACTATCGAGCTGCGATGCTGGGCGGAGCATGGGAGTCCAGATTTATAGCTTGGACAACCTCCAATTGGATTGCAGGGGCAAATAAGTGCTTTCTATCGCACAAAAAAGATTTCAACACCGAGTGCCTGAAATTCATGGAAAAGGTGCAATACCATTTTATGGCGATCCGCATGTGTGCAATCTTGACTTGGTTGTAATCACTAAATCCATCCAAAAAACTATAGGCTTCCGCTCTAGCAAGACGGTCCATTATGCTTTCAATAAAGGATAACAGAAAGTGATCCTTTTGCGTCACTTTGTTCAAGGTTTTGAGATTCACACAAATTTTCATCTTCTCACTCTTCTTAGGAACAACGACAATTGGCAAAACCCATTCGGTATGTTCGATTTCGTAAATAAAGTCGGCTTCAAGTAACCTTTGTGGCTCTTTCTTTATAAACTCAGTAACATTTGGATTACAACGATAAAATCTTGTGACCTTTGGAATTGCATCAGGCATCAAAGGAATTGTATCATCAATCACCGATATAGATATCCCTTTTAGATCCTTGTATGTCCAGGCAAAACAATCTTGATACTTGATCAATAACTTTTTTGACGCTTGAAATTGTTTGAGAGTAAGTTGCGCTCACTTGAACAATTTTTTTGGGTTCTCCTGGTTCAGCAAGATTCATTGGTTGAGTGCTAGTTTGGTCCATCGTAAACATCCTTCGTTTTTTGTTCTTTCTCTTCTGGTTCACGATGAGCTTTGGGTAACATAATCACAACATCATCCAAAGTATTGCGTTTGAAATGCTCGGACATATCATGTTGGACTTCTTCTGATTGTTCTTTTTCATAAGGATTGATCTTGGATTTTCGTTTAGCTTTCTTGGCAAGAATCGATCTTGGAGGTGATGACTTTTTAGAAGATGTGCTCTTCTCTGAAGGTGACGACTTCCTTGATGGTGGTTTTTTGCTAGAATTCTAACTTGAAGAATCATCCTTGATCTTCTCTTTTTCTTTATCCAATAAAGGTGGTAAATTCTTAGAATCAACTTTTCGAGATGATTTTTCCCATTTTAGGATTGTATTATAGTGTTGCTTAGCTTGCCTCTTCGTCATTGGTCCTGTAACTTTTCCTTCCTTCAATACAATTGCTTTTGGCAGTTTTATTGTTGGTTCATCATGAATATCTCGAACTCCAAATCTCGTAGGATCCATGTGATTGAGAATCTGCTCATCTGTAAGCTCTATATCTTCATCGTAAGTCAAGGCGTGACTAACATGAATTAGTTCATCTTTAATCAGTTTTGGAATTGGATTTGGTGATATTCAAGCTACATTCATGGAAAAGTGATCTGCGTATCCAAAGTTCGATCTGGTAAAGGAATATCTCTCAATCCGAATTGATTATCTTGTTGACACATGTAGCCTGCTGTACAATCCACTGTTGCAAGAGCTTGGTTCCAATTGACAATATCGGTTTGAGAGTCATAGTGATCTCTCAGAGTCTTCGCTTGTCAATCACAGGTATGATACGTTGTTGATGAATTATTATTCCATTTTTGGACTATTGGCTTGATAGTCCAAGTGATTGGATCAACTTTGATTGCATGTTCAAGATTCTCAAAAGTAAATTTTCCGGTGCTCCAGTTATGAATTACTTGTGTAACTCGTAATCATGGACGACCCAATAAGACACGATATACATTTGGTGCATCAAGTAAGTCCATTACTACAAAAGTAATGACAAATCATATTTTTGACAGGTATATCTTCAACCATCCCTTTAGGACGAACTGTTGTTTGATCAGCTAGTTTGATGGCAAAAGTGACAAGCTTCATCTTGGTAAGGCCCCACTTTGCACATAGTTTTGTCGAAATCAGGTTTACTCCTGAACCTCCATCTATCACGGTTGCTTCTTTACCAAACTGTCTATGTTGTATCGACATGGTGATGTTTTGTTGCTCACTTTTTCAGACTGCTCCGACATTGAGTACTTCATTTGTTTCTTCAAACCCAGCACAAAAAAGTGGCTTCTGACGGACAAGTGGTTCGTCGATCTGAGTTAATCTCTCTGCTAATACTTCTTTTGCTTTAGGCACCAGCTTAAGAAATTCTCCTAGTGTAATATCCATCTTGCTTAACAGACGTGAGTGAATCTGTTTGCGCACGAGTGAAGAATTGGCTTCAGCTGTTGCTTTAGTGGCTTCTAGGGCTTCTTCTTCTTGTAACTGTTTGATCCACTGTCTCATATTCTGACCTCGCTTCTTTTCTGAGTTGAGATTCGAATACACCCCTAATGCAGTAGATATATGGGTAGTTGGTACAGATTCAGCTGGTACTGGATCAACTAGAACCTCTAACCGGTGGTGATTGTGGTCTTGCTGGACAATCCTTGTAACAATGTCCATAACCACATTCTCGACAAAATGAAACAAATTTCCATTTATTTGGACATTTTGCAACTTTGTGGTTCTCTCACACGCAATATTGTCTAGCTGCTTGTTGTTGTGCGACAGTATATATAGCGTACTGCTATGAAGGACCAATCTCTTGATCCTTACTGTGATTCCATTGCTCATACCATTCTAAGGTTCAGGTTCCAATAGATTAGCAGGAGGAGCTTGTTGTCTTGGTGGAGCTGGGAAAACTGGTCGTTCAGGAAGTCCGAGGGCAAAGTTGTGAGCCTTGTTCTTAGGATCAGGCTCCTCTTTGAAATGAACTAGGTGCATTACAAACTCCAAACGACATAACTTTATAAGCATAAGTTTCTCATTCTGTTGCAAAAGCCCTGATAAAGGTGCAAACCAGAGTCCAAAATAAATAATCTCGCGAGGTGTCGTGGGATCGTCACCAGTTGTGGTGAGGGATACTGTTGGAGGGTTTGCGGATATCGAGGCAATTCTAACCCTAGCTAATAAGTGAGAGGGATTTGGCACCTTGCGCGTGTAAGTCAACTCGATGATCACATAGGAATTTGATAATTAGAAAGCCAATAGAAGGACTTTAGGCCTATTATGCGGGACTTTTAATGTCGCAGGGCCTAAAAGTCAAGTTAGTGAATAAAGTAGGGGTTCCCATCAAATTTCAAATTGGTTTCCTCCAATTTTTGAATGGGTTCCCTCCACTATTTAGATTTCAGCTATAAATAACAAGGTCTATACTGTAATACCATAATCTAAGAGGTATTCCACTTTTGGAAGTAACACTGTCATCTCATTATACATATACATACATACATACATATATATATATATATATATATATATATATATATATATATATATATATAATATTTTCTCTTTTCGAATAGCTGCTTTCCTTGCCCCGTCACTAATCAGGCTGGTTTCAATGTAACGAGTCTTGTTTGTTCCTTGCTTGTGCTCTGCCTTGGGATAACTGTTTTTATCGCTCATTGTCATCCTTCTTGTTATATCTATATACATATATATTGAACCATACTAATACTGAATCATGGTTAAAAAAATTATATATTCGTTTTTTTTTTTCTCAACGTTTTTGGCCCAAAAACGCGTTTCTGAGAACACACACACACACACACACACACACACACACACACACACACACACACATGTATATATATGTCTTTTCATATCTTCTGTCATATGAATTAACCTCTATCCATCTATACGTGCATGTGTAGGAGATCAAATCTACAACTTCTATCATCTTATTTGGAAGATTGTGTAGCCCATGTCACAAATGATAGTCCTCTTTCTCATGTGAATGAAAAGTTGTCTCATTTGCACATGCATGTCTTGAATGACGGGTCTTCTAAAAGTCTAGCTCATTTGGATCCGTGGGTTCTAAGAATTGAGATCTTGAGAGGGCTGATAAACATTTATCACTGATCGTCAATTCTGGAGGAGTGCGATCTTGGGTGGACAGGTGGATCTGTGGGGGTAGGCACGTTTTTTCCTTGGTGCATGGCTATTGAGCTGAGAGTTGAAAGATAGTTTCTTCTCACCGAATTAGTTGCATGGTGGCTAGACATTGTGGTCGCTGATTAGTCGCGACTCCCGGCCACCGAACATGGTCTATGGAGGAAGGAGGATGGAGAGCGAGGTGTAGCATCGATGGAGGAAGGAGGATGGAGAGAGAGAGAGAGAGAGAGAGAGAGAGAGAGAGAGAGAGAGAGAGAGAGAATCTTGGTTTGAACTTTGAGTTAGGATGGGGACTAATGTGTATGCATGGGGCAAGATGCATACATCCTCCTCCCCATGCATGCATGTAAAAATTTTAGTTAGTTTTTTGAAAAAGTGCATGGGGTAGGAGGATGCACCCATGCAACCATGGGTGCATCCTCCTACTCCATACATAGGCATAAATGTGACACACAATATTTTTATATATAGACACACACACACACACACACACACACACACACACACACACACACACACACACACACACACACTAGTAAAGAGTGTTCATTGTTGATGGGCGAGTAGCGATGGTTTAGGAGAAAAGCCGATGGTAGTTGACGGGTGGCCGATGTACGTGTGTATGTACGTGGCCGAAGTACGGCGCAGGTGGACTTCTGATTTTGGGTATCGAAAAATTATGAATTTTTCGAGTCGATCCCGTATCGAAAAATTTTGATTTTGGGTATCGAAAAAAAATCTGATTTTGGGTATCGAAAAAGTCTGACTTTGGGTGTCGAAAAATTACGAATTTTGGGTATCAAGTGTCTGATTTTGGGTATCAAAAAATTCTGATTTGGGGTATCGAAAAATTACGAATTTAGGGTATAATTTCTGATTTGCGGTATCGAAAAATTACGAATTTTGGATATTGAAAGTTCTTGATTGTGGGTATCAAAAACTTCCTGATTTTGGGTATTGAAAAATTTCGATTTTGGGTATTGAAAAATTATGATTTTTGGTATAAAAAAATTACAAATTTTGGATATCGAAAAGTCTGATTTTGGATATAAAAAAAGTTTCATTTTGGGTATTGAAAAATTTTGATTTTGGGTATCGAAAATTTCTGATTTGGGGTATCAAAAAATTATGAATTTGGGATATTGAAAGTTTTTTATTTTGGATATTGAAAAAGTTTGATTTTGGGTATTGAAAAATTTTGATTTTGGGTATCGAAAATTTACAAATTTTCCGAGACCCCATCAAAACAATATTTTGAATTCTTTATACTTTATGGATTGTCCTTTGATTTGATGCATGAGCTGCTTGCTGCGGTATGAGCTTGGTCTATAGTACTATATCGAAAATTTTTGATTTTGGGTATCGAAAAATTACGAATTTTTCGAGTCAATCCCGTATTGAAAAATTCTGATTTTGGGTATTGAAAAATAACGAATTTTCTGAGTCGATTCTATGTGATATGTATGTGTGTTTGTGTGTTTGTGTTTAAAATACATCATACACAAAAAATATCCAAATTCACTCGTGTACACTGAAATTCAAATTGAACTCTTATCGGACAACCATAGCCATCGAAAGAATCAAATAACATTTTTTGGTTATGAGACATTTTAAATAGTCCGAATATATATTCTCAACCAATTGCAAAACATCGTAGAAATCTAATACCATTATCTGGCTATACATCAGGCTATCTAACGTTGCCTCAAAGGCAGACGCACTAATAGTGCTCCCATTCCTAGAGACATATCTTGAATTACTAAGTAGCAAATCTACGTTTAAGAGCAAACGAAATCTCCGTGAATATGCACTAATGATGCTCTTTTCATTGATCAAATAACAAATATACAGCTCTAACAACCAAAGGGCTGTGTTGCAAAAGATGTGCGCTCCATCACCAAGCAGCTCCCTAAACTCCACGAAAAATTGACGATGATTTACCATCCAGTTCACCATCTGTGACAGACACACAGGTGGCCAACTGTTATTAGATGACATACAAAATCCAATTTACAAACAACAAATACAAGAATATGCGACACGACGTGACTAAAATGTAATTTTATTATGTCTATTTAAAAAATATGTAATATTTTTCAATATAATGTGTTGTAACAATGAAAATTGTGAGTATTGTTTATAAACATAAAGATGCATGCTAATAAAACATGACAAACCATTAGGTCGATATACAAAGTGAAGCAAATACCTTGTTAAAAAAATACTTGTTTGCTTCGCCATGAACTGCGTCTGTTTGTTGTGTGACACGGGCTATGCTATAACTTCTACCTAGGAGGATGCAAAACCTTCAAATTGAGATAGGCTCTACTTGGTTTATAGTTTTCACTACAGGCCTCTACAATTGTACACAAATTTTAAACTTTGGCATTCACCAAAGTGATTGTGTATGGTTGCAGATGCCTACATTTAAATGCTTGCAACAATAAGAGCCTCTATAAATTTGAAAGTTACATTCTCCCAGGTGGAAGGTGTGGCAAAGCCTATGTCCGCCGACAAATAATAATATTTACTAACTGCAAAAAAAACATTTACGTTTACCCCTGGCAAAAAGGTCGTTTATGGACAAACGATGTCAATTTGCTTTGATGCATACATAATATTTGCATGCACCAAAATATTGTATAATGGGCCTAAGTTACCTTTTTCCCTACCCAAGAGCATAGATATTTTTGAGTAATAAGTTATAACTCACCCTGATCAGTAGAAGTACCAAGCAATGCCAAAGCTTTAGTCCAAAAACCAAGAATTTTAATTTATAGGTTATGGCTTAAATTTTTCACAATCCAACCCTAGATATTGTTAAGTATAACTCGCCTTGATCAAGCTGCAGGCACAAAAGCAGAAATTTGTTGGCAGTCTTATGCTTTGTCCACTTGCATTCTTCCGACTTGTAAGCAAAATACAGAATAATTAATATGCCAACAAAGAAGTAAATATACATTGAACCCACTGATACCATAAAGTTCTATGCCATCAACTCCCATCTCCATCTCTGCCAAAAGTCTGGACATTGAAGTGACAACATCAAAAAATATCTACAATATCTTATATCAAAGGTCTCAGTCTGATGGATAGTCATAACATTAGTAACCTTATCAAAGGCTTCCAAAACATGGACTGAACATCACCTTGAGCTTGTTATTGCAGAGCATTTTAGAAGAAGTTACGTGTGAGATGTCGATGAATCTGTCAAAAATCTAACATGCATTTTGCATATTTTTTACGTAGTCTTTGTGATTCATAATAAGAATCAAGTAGTAATGGAGAACCTGTACGAAAGCCCTAGTGTCACCCAATCAAATTTCTTGCACTTGTCTGTAGGGCCTTACAACCAAATCCATGGAGACAAAAAATCTTAAATCCTGAAAACTAACTGCTCGGAGTTGTTCGAGCTCATGGTAGATAATTTTGTGATACCACATATTTGTATATTTACTTCAAAATGACAATATATACTTGAAAATGAGGATATATGCTGGACAAATATATATTATGAAGAGGCCTACATCATTTTTGGGATATAATTGCTAAAGGGCTTGTCTTTTACTTAAGGACAAGGCCTCCTGAAATGAAACGACGCCTGGAATATGAAACGACTAGATTTGTGTCGTCACACTGAACCATCAATTGTATAATTTACTTGTAACACGTTAACTAGAATTTGTAAATGGAGTGACGCACCAGGAATTTCAAGTGGTGTGTTTATTTGCTCCTTAGGCTATATATACAAACACGCTCAATTCTCACATTACCGAGAGAGAAAGATAGTTATTGTATGTTTGAAATTGGAGAAGTGAATAGAGCGATGAAGGTTACATGTCTGCATCGAACATAACCCAGATTCCTACTGACAACTTAATCAGCCAGAGTGGAATTCATTCGAGCTACTCTAATAACATTTCATTAGCAGAACACTTTTCATTCGGTTTGATAGAGGAAGATTGTTGTTTGGAATTGATTTATCAACGCACACCCACAATACAAACAATACCGATTGCTTATAAAATGTTGTTGACAACTAGAATACCAATCAATGCCATTTCATTTGAGATAAGTCAAGTCTATAGCAATTAAGCAGCTTTTGAGCGCTATCTCCTTGGGGAACGATCTAAATACTACATAAATATAGCAATTCTGTGTTGGTGTGTTGTGACATATACCAATTTTTGGCGCCGTTACCAGGGATAGCCAAATAAAGTTGATACAAACTGACACGTCCATCTCCATCTCCAGTGTATGTCAGATAGAGCTGCTCGACTAGAAAAATATCGAAATTTTTCAAAAGAATTTTTCAAAAGAATTCAGGAATCTTTGCAAAGAGGAGAATCACATTTCCTGAATTTTAATTCTGAAAACCTATCGGAAAACCCTCTTCTTGAAGCTTCTGCTGCAGCTGGAACCAGTCTTAAATCTAGATCCAGATCATGAACCTGAACCTGAACCTGAACCAAATATGGAAGACCCTGGTCCACGTTTCACTTCAATCTCGAAGATCAAATATGATAATTTTAAAAGAATTCCTTCAGATGATGTTGACAGTTATGTTTCGCAGTTCGAGTCAATCGCTAACTCGAATAATGAAGGTGCTGATGTAGATAAGATTGTGGTAAACCAGGACATTTTTTGCCTAATTGTCCATAGCCATGAAAATCGATCGAATTTATACCTTTGTGCTCGAACTGTAAAGAACCTGGCCACAAGTATTCGAATTGTTCACCACCGCTGAAGCCGCATCCAAAGTACCAGTATGTTGCTGCTCGTGCTGCTACTGTTGATACGAAATAAAAATCTTTGGCCGATGCCGTTGTGCAGAAGGTTGATGTCATCGAAGCCAAACAGTCAAAGCCAGTTGACCAATCTTGGCCAAGCGATGTTGAGAAGTTATTCAAAGTGACTACAAGAAGCAAAAGCTCCTCGAAACCTGACACGAAAGTAACTTCAAAGAAGCGAAGAAAGTCTTCGAAAAAAAAATCTTTGAACAAAGCAATAACGAAAGAAGATCTTAAAGCTGATCCTGATTATGATCGTGATGCAGCTAAGTTATTTCAAAGGATATTTTTGCAAAAGCAAAATAAATTATTAATTCTAAGTTACAGATAGCTGCTGCAGAATAGAAAGTCACCTTTGAGGAAGAGGACGTGTGATACGAAATCGGAACGAAACGAATCGAAGCAAAATGAAACGAATTGAGCTTCTAAAGGTATAGGTTGCAACAGGTTTTCTGTGAGATTTGAAAGAAATGTTACAGGTAGCCAAATAAAATATTAAGAGTTCTCAACATAGGGCCTAGTTTTATGCTAGGCAAAGTAGAACACCTAAGTGTTTGAGGTCGATGACTTGGTGTACCTGAGGATTCCAAAAGAATCCAAAGCATTGCACTTAGGACATTGTGATAGTTGTCTCAAAGGTATTGTGGACCATTTAGGATGATAAAAAATATTAGCTAGCCGCATATAGATGAGATCTACATGTAGGAGTAGGGGTACATCTAGTCTTCCAAATTAGCCATTTAAAGGCATGGCTTGGAGATGGGGATGCCTTATTCCCACAAGAGCATTTGAGATTTTTCGAGGACATGTCTGACTCGATTCTTACTGAACCTAAGTTTGAAGCTAATGTTCATCAATGACACTTAAGGAACCTTTCAGTTCATGATTAGGCAAATTCGAGGATGAGGACCCTTAGGAGTCACAAGAGGACTTGAAACATAGATTCCCTGATTTTTACTTCTTAAGTAAAATCTTCATAAGTGGAAGGGAATGTTAGGAGACTCTGAACTAGGGGCTAAAAGAAGTCTCCATTGGCTGACCTTTGTGACAATGATCCTATGGAACCTCGATGTAACCAACATATGTCCGTAACAAGGTACCGAGTACTGAGTGGGTGTACCTTGGCCACTAGGCCTCTTCTATATATATAGGTAGAGGTGGAATGCATGAACATAACCTTGGTTGTGATGGACATGTGCACATGGACCTGGTGAGTATGTGCAACTAGGTGGATCTTGAAGGCTGGTGGTATGGGATGTTAGTTGAAGAGTGAAGGCCAGTGTGTATAGGGACTCTGACCAAGTGGAGAACGTTGTTCGATGGGTGCTGCTAAGGATTGTGGCTATGGTTGGTTGGATAAAATCAACCTTTTTTGGATCATCATGAGAGTGATCCTAGAGGTTTGCAAGCCACTTATGAAGAAGCTATGTGGAATAAAGAAAAGAACCAATGAAAAAATGCGATGGATGAGGAGATGAGCTCATTATATCTGCATCCAGTGTGGAAACTCTAGGTATCACCTCTAGGGCAAAAAATTCATGAAGCAAAATTTAGGCTACGTCAAAAAAGATTATCCTGATTGAGTGTGTTTGCTTCTTAAAAGTATCCATGAATTAAACAGTCTATAAGAGGGAGGAACAAAAAGATAGATGACGTTTCTAATGTATTTGAGAATTTTTTATATTCCTAATGGTAATGTGTATTTTAAAAGAGTCAATGAATACTATGTACTAATTGCATTTGTAGATGACTCTTTAATGGTTGGTAATTGACAAATGATTGGATCTATTTTTGATGTAGTGGACCTTGGGGAGGCAAAATTTTGGTTGGATTTTAGATTCAACATTATTTGGCAAAAAATACAATCCCTTTACACCAACAGCTTTTTAGGTAGTCAAATGTAGGAATGACTCTTTGGAGGCATGCAAAAATGTATGTGCTACTTCAAATTTTGGACTTCAATTTTACTACAACTCTTGTCTCATATAGTGATGCTAGTCAGGCATCTAAATAAGGTAGATTTATCCGAATTTTATTGTTTAATGTTGATTTAGGGTCCTCTACCTACTTTTTAGGGCTTAACATATGAAAGTTAATGTTATTCATGGTCCCCATTATTTTTATTGAATTTGGAACCAAATCGGTGATTTATTTTAAGGAGGTACTGTGGAGCTCGAAACCACTCAAGTCCTCTTGCATGAGTCACTACATTAAACAGGGATACATCAATAACTAATTGGGACATTTGTAGCACTTGTACACTTGATTTTCGTCTATTTCATAAAGCTTCCTTGTCCCATACCTTACTGGATTTTGGAGACCATTCTTCTTCCAAATTCCGTCTCATTGCTTTGTTCATTCTTGTTGAATGTTAGTATTGTTTTGTCCACCATCATGCTTGTTGTATGTGTTCCATTAGCACAAAAATTCCTCTTGCTTGTTGTTATCTTTTTCTCAGAAGTTGGTTGTTGGACAACAAGCACCTTTTGCTGAGAAATATTTTTCTGCTAGACCAATCATCGATGGACAACAAACATGCTTTGCTGATTTTTCTACCCTGAAAAGGTCATTGGACAGCAGGAATTCAGCACCTATTTGCTGCTGGTTTCTGCCTCAGGAGTTGCGCATGACAGTTAAAAAAGGATCTTCTAATACATCCATAAGGAATGTGGAAAACCTCTTGCATGCTTTGGTTTCAATGTCTTGTAGAGCATGCTTTGATGATGTTTTTAGGTGACTAACATCATTTTCAGCAAGCTATTATTTCTAATTGCTTCCTGCCCACTCTCTCTTTGCACATACATTTATGCCTTGGAAGCCTTAGGATTGCTATAAGCATATTCTAGATGATGGACAACCTATTCTTTCTCAATCAGAATAAATTCCAGCGAGCATTTGGCTTCTTTTCCTTGCTGGAAATCCTATTCCGTTATCTCTAATTGGAATTTTGGTAGGTGTATATACACTTAGGACCTTGATCCTAACTTTCTTGGGTATACTTTTTACAAGCAAGCAAACAAACATTATTTCCTTCCATTTAGATCCATTATTTGCTGCTTATTTGCTGACCACTTTAGTTGTTTGAGGTAATTGAACACATTCGTATTGCTAGGTGAGACTTAAGTTATCAGCCCTTGTGATTCCACTATCCTATTCCGTTCTTGAATTGGTAGGCTTTTTCGGATCAGAGCCTCGCAAGAGTGGAGGGTTAAAAAAGTGGTCTCGCTTTAACTCACCTGTGAGGCTGATTTTTTTCTACTGCATCAAAACCAAATTCCAAGTGATTTCAGAGAAAGTAAGAGCTGCCTTTATCATAACATCATAGTACCAAAATAGAAGCAGGGATTTTTCTTAAATGTGAAATTGGATGTTTATACTCTAAAATGTCTGATTTTGTGATCTGATTTCAAATCTTCTATCTAGGTTGCTTTTGATGTAACTTCAGGCTTTAAACTTTCATCTCAGGGCTGCATAGATCTTCATAGAATTTTGAGGCCTGTACACTTCTTTCATAGATAGTTTCAGAAAGGATCTAAATGGAGGTAACTCTCATATTTTTCTAATTTGTGCAAATTAGGAAAATTTCAAAGTGGAAATATCAATGCAAAAAATTAGGTCAAGTACCATGTCCAACAAAACAACTTTGAATCATTCAAAATGCATCTCAGCTCTCTGATTTTTTTGTCAAGTTACAAGTCCAGGCAGCCCTTGCAATCTATACCCACTATGTGCCAACAGGTACATCATTACTTCCACCATTGGAAATCTGAGGTTCCCACAACCAACGCCGACCTGAAAATATTCTGGATGGATTTGATGAAAGCCAAGTTAGATAGACTAATACATATCTCACAAAACTCAAAAAAAGCATTTGTGAAAGACGCAATCAACCTGTAACTGGGCTTCTCATTTCCCAACCATATCCTAAACTTCCATTGAGCCAATCCCTATTTAGTATGAATCCTCTAAGTGTGCTCCCTATTGGCTCCCACCATGCTAAAGTAGTAGAGTCTTAAACTTTGACAACCTCTGATTTGTACGCTGCCTTTTGGCTTGTGCACAAGTCCTGCTCTTCATATAGTGTCTTCTCCTAGAGCCTATATCACTTAGGTGGGGGCAAGGCAATGCCTGAGGGCCTTCCTTGATGGTCGGGGCCTGCCCTTGGGCTATAGTGTCTTCTCCTAGAGCCTATATCACTTACGTGGGGGGAAGGGCTTCGGGCCTTCCCCTACGTAATGCGATTGTGCGAAGGGGTTTTTTTTTTTTTTTTGAGTTTTTTGGCCGTACGGCCGTACGTGTGGACCAGTTTGTTTTTTTTTTTTTTTTTTTTTTTCGGTTTTTTGCCTTTTTTTTTTTCGCAAATTTTTTCACGTTTGTGGTGAATGTGGATGTGGACAGCCAATGACGGGCTGCCACATAGCACATGCACATTCCACCGGAGAGAGGAGAGAGAACGTGCATTCCACTAGAGAGAGGAGAGAGAAAGTGAATTCCACCGAAGAGAGGAGAGAGAATGACAGATTCCTAGGAGAGAGAAAATTGGATGGACATTATGCTCCTGGAGGTGGTCCCAAAATACAACGGACACCTGAGCAGAAGGCATTACGTATTAATGGTAGGACCATGCGTGCATTTGGCTCGTTGCTGGTGTTTGAAAACAATCTGCATATGATAACAATTGGTGCTCGAGTTGAGAGCCTTCGTCAGCTTAAAAGACTCACCTACCCAAGGGTATTACTGCCATTTCCTTGCTAGTTTTGTTACCATAGGATTGTAATAACCCCAAGAAGGAGATACCCTTTGAGATGGGCCATAGTTTTATTGAAAGGTTATTATTATTAATTTCTTTGATTTGGTGAAGATTTGTAAAGGCCCCAGTTTTATCCCCTAGTTTTTGTGGCCCTTTGGCATTAGTAAAGAAGATGGGAAGCATCACTTATCGGCTGACTTGGGGGTACATCCGTAATTACATACAATTTATCATATTAGTAAACTGAGACCAATGTTCATAGAAGAGGATAGTTTCATTGGTCTATGAACCCTAATAGACTTTGAGGAACCTTTTATCTTGGCACATGAACGAGGAATATTTTCTATAATATACGAGAAAACAGAACAAAGGTGTATGGTTTTTAACGTCTTTAAGGAAGTTTTGGTCAAGTGGAAGGATAAGTACCATCCAGAATTACATCCAGTTTATCGTATTAGTAAGCTGAGACCGATGTTTATAGAAGAGGATAGTTTCCCATTTTTGGCATTAGAGGCAATTTGTGCAAGTACACATGTCGAGTTATGATTAGGCCAAAGGTGATGTAGCTCGAGCGTGGTTAGGCTACTTACATGTGTCAAGATTAGATTTGGTGTGTGACATGTCCCTATGTGTTGGCATGAGAGTTAGGGTCCAATCAAAAGAGTGACATTCATCAATTTGGCCCAATCAAGTTTGAGGACACATAAGTCACTCAACCAATAGAATTCAGAGAAGGAAAAGAAGGGGTTCAATTAGGTTTCACTCCCCTTCACCTTGGATTACTACTTATATGTGATTTAGTTTATTCTTAATGAAGTTTTTGGAGTTGTGAGATTTCTACACTAGATTGAGTCAAATTTGATTTCTCTCTCTACTCGAGTTTCATTAGTGGGATTCTTTCTCTACCCGAGGAGAAGGCTTTTTCACATTTAGTTTGCTGTTGTACAAGTCTCCACACGTGTGAAAGTACTTGTCTTGATGATTTATGCATGTAGTAATGTGCTCTTGCCTTAGATTGATGGAATAGATCTTGGTTTTCAATCTATGTGTGATCTATGAGCAATCACAACATCTTAGGAGATCAACATTACACTTTGTGGCATTCCCACATGTGTGAAATTCAACATGGTATCAGAGCTAGCCTAAGATATCCATACATATGTCAAGTTTGATGTGAAAATTTGCCTTGAAATTAAGATTTTTTTAGGTAGTTGCATCTCTATGGCTATCAAGGAGATTTTAGGGTCTAAATGGATCAAAATCACATTGGATTGATCCATGATGGGTATTGTATGGACTGTACTGCTCAGGCACGTGTGAGATCACCAAAATTTGAATGGTTGGTGTTTCTCCAAGGTAGATCCAAATGATAGCTTGTTGGAATACTAGTGTAATGTAGTTTCTAGTGCAATTGATCCCAAGTCAGTTGGATGTGTCTTGAGAAAGTTATAGGCTTTCAAAGTGAGGTAGGTAGGGCACCTAACCTGTGTGGACACATCAATTTAGACTCACTTATTGCTTGTTTGATCCAAAAACTCAAGCTGGCCAATCTTGTCTATTTGAGATCTAGACAATTTTTTGAGGTCATAGCCACATAGTTTCATCTTTTGTGTACTTGAGTCAAGTGGACCCAAACTTTGTCCTTGCTCTATCTTGGGATGAGAGTTTGATCTAGTTTGAGAGAGATTGGTAGAGCTAGTGAGATAGGTCTCACACCAAGTTGCAAGATCTCATATTGGAGTTGGTAGTACACCTTTTAATGATCCATTATTGAGAGAGAAACACCTTTTGATCCATTACAAGACATCTTTTTTACTTTTTATGGCTTCCATAGGTTCCTTCCTATTAGAGTCAAGTGAGAGATTGAACACCTCCAATTTTGCCATTTGGAAGGTGAGGATGGAGTCCATTTTGGTGCTCCAACATGTGATGGAAATTGTGCTAGGACTTGAGGAGCCTCAAGAGCTCCAAGAGGTCCAAAAGTACAAGAAGAGGGCTAGGATGCCCCTACATATCATAAAGATGAATGTTTCCAATGAAGTGTTGAGGGAGATTGGCTCATGTACCACATCCAAGGAGGCTTGGGACACATTGAAATCCATCTATGAGGTAAGAAACACATCAAGATTACTCACACTAAGGAATTGAATTTTTCAAAGCTTCCAAAGGAGTGATGAGAGTGCCTCAAACTATGTTTTGAGAGTCAAAGATCTTCATAGAGAGCTTGCTTGCATAGGAGGATTCAAACAGCCAGAAAAGAGCACCATCACTACTCACACAAAGTGTTTGTCCCGCTCATGAGAATTCCAAAAATAGACTGCGAATTCTGTGAATTTTCAGCCAAACTTCAAGCCACTCGCACAACATTGAATTCGTTGATTCAGACCATGGGGCAGTGATGAAAAAGTGTTAGAAAGTAGAGGGCTACACATTGGATGGCTATGAGAATTCCTCCAGGAACTTGACCCCAAAAATATATAAATATGGGTGCCCTGTGCTTGTGTGAGTTCATTCTACGAGCTTGTTGAGGAGACTCTTGCAAATTTTTTTCAAAAAAACTCCGCACCCCCAAACCTTCTTGCAAAAAACTACGTGGCATCGCGAAGATCTTGTAGACTCGGCTTGCCGACCTACAGAAGGCATGCAATATCCAAAAACCATGAGTATCAATACAAAAATCCATATGGTTCCATGCCCTAACCTAGCAGAAAGGTTAGAGATCGCTCATCTCTTACTAGAGCGACTCAATTTAGATATGAAATACTTTGATGGCGTTCAACACGAGTGTTTGATCAAAGCGGCATACGCCACGTATATTGCGACATGGCAGACATTCAGGTTGCTGCGTGCACAAGGGGAGGACACTATTCTCATTGCCCTCGCCATATTACAGCATGTTGGCATTTCGGATGAGGGAGAATCAGTGCACAACAACAACACCTCGTATGACAAAAATTACTTGGCAAGATTGTGCGAAGAAGATGGTAAGACGCGTTTGCTCACCAATGACAGCTACACCATCAAGTTACTATCAAGTCCAGAGCAGGCTTGGCATTTGCAAGCTGCAATGCATGTCAAAGGCTAGTTTGCCTTTCAAATTTCAAAAGCATGTCATATGAATGGCAAACTAAAAGATTGCCCTTCCATTTGAAAGGTAGCTTTAAAAAGTCAAATGACATGCTAGTTTGAAATTTTTAAAAATTCATTACAAAATATAACATGAATATATGTATATAAGTGGTTGAAAGGTTCATACCTATTTATTTGAAAGGTACCCTTGCATTATACATGTCATGTGAAAGGTAAGAAACAAAAAAGCCCATCAGGGTGAAAGATAAGGGTGCACGTCAAATTCCAAGCCTGGTCCAGAGTTGAGAGCAACGATGGAGCTTATAGTACTCTTCTTGGAGGTACAAAACCCACGCTTGGATCGAATTCCTGCCAACAGCCTATTCGCCTTATCATTTGGCATGGATCAAAGCATGAGTCGTGACTCAACACTTAAAGTGGCAAAAAAGGCTTCGGAAACAACACACCAAAGGTGTATACTAAATGTGGCTATTTACAAGATTTTGTAGTAATTACTACTTGAACCTGTACCCGTGAGCGTTAGAGAGAACCTTAGCCAGCTACCTTGATGTGTCGCATGCCACATCATCGCGCGCACTACAGTTCAAGCAGATGATAGATTTATTAGGAGCAGCACGTGAAGAACAAGAAGGACCCACACACAAGAGACGCCGCATAGCCAGGCGTAAGTCACAAGACAAAGCCACCTCCTCCACCCACGTTATACAAGAAGGAAGCCCAACCGTAGAAGAACGCAATTAGGATCAGCCAAAAAGTGAATGCTCAGATAACACACAAGACACATCTTAAACCATCACCAATTTCGAGCGGGTCATAGAGCTTCAACAAGACACGGCCGTATCTCCACACACAATAGCAACTCAAGCAGAAGAAGTGGACAAGGCTGTACAAACTGCATTAGCAGCATCCTTTGGACTAGACACACCAACTTCCAAGGTAATGGAGACATAGGTAGAAATTGAGGTTATATGACCCTCGACAGTGGTAAATGACCAAACACTCCCACCTGCCTCCCTAACCACCACCCACATCTCCACCACCTCCACTTGTCTCCCTAACCACCACCATCGTTGTCACCATCTCTCCTGTTACCTCCATTCTCACCGTTTTCATACCGCTCTAGCTGTTGATGCTCCCCAATTTTTATCGTGATTGAAGCTATTTGTTAGGGTTCTATGCTGCCTTTATGTTCAGATATTGTCTTTTCATTACAAGCAATGTGTGACAGCAAGTTTCATCACCTCTTGACTACCTAAATCCAACAATCAATGGCTACTTCTAGCTGTTACATCTAAGTGTTCAATAAGCGAATGAACTGAGCTTAGGGTGGTTACAATCGATTAGGTTGACAGCTAGATGTATGTTTTTTGCTCCATGAAACATCCTCCCATGCTCGTACATTTCATGTTTGCATTTCACGTATGTTTGGCTTATAGATTAACAATATAAAAACATACTTAGTTAGTGCACAATCATCGTCTGGATTGTCTCACATCACTTCTAGAGTACATAGTTATGCATTGAACCACTTCCCATAATTTACGCATTGCAACACATGTACATAAAGCACTTGCGCGTCTATTTAAATCCAAGAGCATAATGAGACACTTTCCATTCCAAGTAGCTTACTACATGTGATAAAACAAAGAGAAGGTAAAAAATCTGAAAGCAACACAAAGCCTCTAACTTAGTCACATTGCCAAATTACAAACTCTAAACCTAAATGCCACAAGAACTTTAAGGTGACACATCAAAACAAATTTTAAGATTGATCAAGATGATGAACTCGAAGCCATGCAAGTCCCCAATATGTCCACAAACTGGCTATCGAATCCTGCATTCCCTTCATTACGACAAGCTTGTCCTTTTTTGATTCTCTTACGAGCTCCACATTTGTTATCAGGCTAGATCTATGATGTCCGGAAAAGGGGAGGAACTTAGTTGTTTCAATCTCCAAAATAGCCTCGCCCCTTTATACAGCTTCATGGAGAATTTGTGATTGACAACAAAACGCAGACTGAAAACTTGATTCCCTGATATTAGTGAACTTTTCTGAGCCACCTTTTCTCATCTTGAAGCTCCACCGCAAATTCCGCTAGCCTTTTGCTTAAGTCAAGCTGGTACCTCTCCATCAAATGTCCACTTAACAAAAACTTATCCCCAAAGTTAAGTGTCATTGTATGTCCTAAGGCAGATGGCATGGCATCCCCACCAAGCATGCTTAGTCCCACCTCCTCTAGAGATGACAGCCGTAACAACGATGGCTTATGGGCACCTTCATAGGCCAACACGTCAGGAGAATTTGTCCGCCCTTGACACTTATCCACAACACAAAAGTTTGTGCCCCTCATTGCATCTAGTTTTGATGTTGTCCCTCGTTTGGGATGAGTTTGCCTTAGCGTTCCCATCAATTGCATGTTGCCAGGGCCAAGCATTCCATGTTCACTGCCATTTCCCTCCTTTTCACCTTTGTGGCAGTCACTTTCTTCAACACTTCCATTGATGAAGAAGTTGCGCTCTTGTTTGTCCATAAACATGTGGCACTTGAAAAAGAATAGCACCAAAGAGTTGCCTTTAGGAAATCGTGGAGGATTCCCACCCTTAAACATTTCTTGACAGCATGACCATCACTTCGGATTTCTACTTCATGGCTTATTCGTTAAGTCACTCCCAAGCCTTCTTGGCTCCTTCACAATAACATATCCATGAAACTCATAAATGCCGGTGAAATCTACAGCCATCACCTTCTCATTGAATTTGGATAAGTGCAGAGGCTGTTCTATGGTCGAAAACTCAAATTGCAATGTTGCGCGTATGGCACATCCATTCTGCTCTTCCTCCACTCCAAATCTAGGACTACATTCTAAGCGAACAATAATTAGGCCACTCCCACTATCTGGTTTGTATCAGATGAAATCATTTAGAGAAAAATCATGAAAGTGAGATAGGAGCACCTATTTGAAAGATTGGACGCAAAAAAGGGAAAAGAAAAAAGAAAAAGAGAGGGACTTGTCTACAGCTTCCACCAGTTGTTCTTGCATCTTATGAACAACGATGGTTGAAGAAATATTAGGTGTGTGGGTGAAGTCTTCCGCCAGAGAGTTTGTGTGTGAAGTTTCAACTGCTCCTTCTTGGACAATCCCCTTGAACCTACTGCCTGAGTAACCGGTGCCTCCTTCGGCACCTTTATGAAGAGCTCCATCCAGAAAGTCTTGGAAAATATGTTGAAGAAGCGTCTCACTTTTTGCATGTTACCGACCTGCTGATTCAAGTATCTCACTGAGGGATTCAACCGCCACAGATGGATGCGAGAGGGATCATGGAAGACGAGGCGAGCATGCAAGCCAGCCAAAAAAGCGAAGATCCAAAATTCAAATGCGCTCGAGACATGAGAGGAAGGAAGCTAGAAAGATTTTACTTAGATCCTGTGAAAATCACGATTTTCATGCATCGAAGAGAGAGAGAATCTTCATGCCTTCATGAAGCTCGCATGCCTAATCATTGGAGCTTACACGCACGGTGGCTAGGCTACTAGAGAAGTGCATAGCCTGCCTTGGACGTCACTCTCGAACAATCTAAATGGCACGGCTCGCCCTGACTAGCTGGATGAATGCCATGTGGAAAATACGTCTCATTCGATGAGAAAAAACGTAGGCTTAAATTATTAAGCCTAGCCTATAAATGGGTTACGTGTTTGTCGCTAAACTTATCTGTTGGGTCGTGCCGATGAGATACTTGAATGTTTTGCCTTGCACCCAATCATTAGTGCGTTGTGAATGCTGAGTCCTGACATTCGCATGACGTGATCATTCATACCTTGCCATAGCAACCTCCTGGTGACAAGGCGGAAGTAGATCACAACAAATAGATGGGTCGTTGCACCAATCAGACAAGGCAGTTTGCGCAGAGCCAAGCAAAGAGAGAAGGGCGACTAGTGGGCGAAATTGTTGTAGAGAATGGTTGGCAGAGAGTGGAGGAAAGGGCTTGCAAAAAGGGTCCTTAATCTTCAAGGAAACCAACTGTTTTCGATCTAGCTAGCACTTCAATCAACGTTGTTCACCAGTCCCTGTTAGTCTTGTCCACGGCTTTGAAATCTCTGAGCGTGCTGGAGTAAAAGGCTTGGAAAATATTGGACTGAGTCCATTGCAAGGGAATCTGACAAGTCGTCTACATCTATCCGTGTTTATCAAAATGTGCCACTAAGACTCTCTCATAATGATGCAGTGCAATCCTAGACAAATTCAAATGCGTGAGGCTGGTGGATTAGTCAAAGTTTGGAAGAAAAAACTGAAGATGACCAAGCCTTTCAAATGTTGTTTCAAGATGTCACAGATATGGCAGCAGTTCTAATTATTGGAATCCCTCAGTCGAGAGCCAACATTTAAATAGCAGGAGGAAAGATTGAAGTCGAGATTCACATATGTCCACAAACTCTTGGGTAGAATTGTGGGAGAAGCCCATCAGCAGGTCGGTAACATGCAAAAGTGAGACGCTTCTACAACATACTTTCAAAGACTTTCAGGATGAAGCTCCTCATGAAGGTGCCGAATGGAGCACCGGTGACTCAGGCAGTAGATTCAAGGGGATTGTCCAAGAAGGAACACCTGAAACTTCACACCCAAACTCTTTGGCGGAGGACTTCACCAACACACCTTATATTTCTTCAACCATCGTTGTTCATGAGATGCAAGAACAACTAGCGGAAGCTGCAAAACGTCCCTCTCTTTTCTTTTTTCTTTTTCCATTTTCCTTTTTTGCGTCCAATCTTTCAACAAGGCGCTCCTATCTCACTTTCATGATTTGTCTCTAAATGATTTCATCTGATATAAACCAGATAGTGAGAGTTGCCTAGTTATTGTTCGCTTAAAATGTAGTCCTAGATTTGGAGTGGAGGAAGGGCAGCTCTTATTACCTAAGGAGGAGAATGGATGTGCCATACGCGCAACATTGCAATTTGAGTTTTCGACCATAGAACAGCCTCTGCACTTATCCAAATTCAATGAGAAGGTGATGGCTGTAGATTTCACCTGTATTTATGAGTTTCATGGATATGTTATTGTAAAGGAGCCAAGAAGGCTTGGGAGTGACTTAACGAATAAGCCATGAAGTAGAAATCCGAAGTGATGGTCATGCTGTCAAGAAATGTTTAAGGGTGGGAATCCTCCACGATCTCCTAAAGGCAACTCTTTGGTGCTATTCTTCTTCAAGTGCCACATGTTTATGGACAAACAAGAGCGCAACTTCTTTATCAATGGAAGTGTTGAAGAAAGTGACTGCCACAAAGGTGAAAGGGAGGGAAATGGCAGTGAACATGGAATGCTTGGCCCTGGCAACATGCAATTGATGGGAACGCTGAGGCAAACTCATCCCAAATGAGGGACAACATCAAAACTAGATGCAATGAGGGGCACAAACTTTTGTGTTGTGGATAAGTGTCAAGGGCGGACAAATTCTCCTGACGTGTTGGCCTATGAAGGTGCCCATAAGCCATCGTTGTTACGGCTGTCATCTCTAGAGGAGGTGGGACTAAGCATGCTTGGTGGGGATGCCATGCCATCTGCCTTAGGACATACAATGACACTTAACTTTGGGAGTAAGTTTTTGTTAAGTGGGCATTTGATGGAGAGGTACCAGCTTGACTTAAGCAGAAGGCTGGCGGAATTTGCGGTGGAGCTTCAAGGTGAGAAAAGGTGGCTCAAAAAATTCAAGAGAAAGGAAGAAATGTCCAGTTCACTAATATCGGGGGATCAAGTTTTCAGTTTGCGTTTTGTTGTCAATCATGGATTCTCCATGAAGCTGTATAAAGGGGCAAGGTTATTTTGGAGATTGAAACAACTAGGTCCCTCCCCTTTACCGGACATCATAGATCTAGCTTGATAACAAATGTGGAGCTCGTAAGAGAATAAAAAAAGGACAGCTTGCCGTAATGAAGGGAATACAGGATTCGATAGCCAGTTTGTGGACATTTTGAGGACTTGCATAGCTTCGAGTTCATCATCTTGATCAATCTTAGAATTTGTTTTGATGTGTCACCTTAAAGTTCTTGTGGCATTGAGGTTTAGAGTTTCTAATTTGGCAATGTGAACTATGAGTTAAAGGCTTTGTGTTGCTTTCAGTTTTTCTTACCTTCTCTTTGTTTTGCCACATGTAATAAGCTACTTGGAATGGAAAGTGCCTCATTATGCTCCCAGATTTAAATAGATGCACAAGTGCTTTATGTACATGTGCTGCAATGTGTACATTATGGGAAGTGGTTCAATGCATAACTATATACTCTAGAAGTGATGTGAGACACATCCAAACGACGTTTGTGCACTATGTATGTTTCATATTGTTAATCTATAAGCCAAACATACGTGAAATGCAAACAGGAAATGTACGAGCGTGGGAGGATGTTTCATGAAGCAAAAAACATACATCTAGCTGTCAACCTAATCGATTGTAACCACCCTAAGCTCAATTCATTCGCTGATCTGAACACTCAGATTTAATAGCTAGAAGTAACCATTGACTGTTAATTTAGGTAGTGAAGAGGTTGAAACTTGGTGTCACACATTGCTTGTAATGAAAAGACAATATCTGAACATAGAGGCAGCTTAGAACCCTAACAATTAGCTTAAATCACTTCCAGGAAGGACAACGTTATATGAGAATTATTTGTGGATACTGACAGCAATTACAACAATCAATTGCTCATCTTGAAGGTAGCAAATTTGAGCCACCACTTCCTGAGTTGTTGTCCCAATCACCAACAATTCCCTCCCAGTCTGATCTCTGATAAATGGAACAGTCATCCCTGCAAAAGTTAGAACAGTTGCTGTCCCAAACAATGTCACTCTCAAGCCAAGATCACTTGCAGGTTTTTAGGGCAGCAAACTCTGTAACAAAAAGCAATAGAATCAAGATAACGATGTCTGAAAATCAGCAATCAGCATTTGCTAATTCACATAGAATTTTGAAATTTTTTCAGATTTCAAGCTTTCATAAAAGCACAATGAAATGGTCAACAATAAGACCTCATCAAAGGCCCAAGCAAGCCTGGTTCGGATATCATTGTAAGGAACATTCTAGACCTTTTTGTTATTGAATTAATGTTACTACGTGTTTGCTCTTCGTAGGGTTTGTTCTTTGTAAACGCATGTTTGCTCTTTGTACATGAATGTGAGAGAGAGAGAGAGAGAGAGAGAGAGAGAGAGAGAGAGAGAGAGAGGGGGAGCTCATATGGCTTTTTTTTCCACATCTCAATTGTGTTTGTCTGGTAGATTAGTAGAGCTAGTTTGCATTTGTATGGAGTAGTGTTTAAAGCCTAATCATAATGTCAAAGTTTTTTGTTTGGTTATATGAAACAATCTGTTGGCTGTTTATTTGGTTGTTTGTGACAGTGGGTTGTATGTATGATTGCATGTTACAGTGTGCACACAATGAGAAAGAAGTAGATGTGCGTCACCAAAAAAAATCTACTTGAGGCTCTCCAACTCATCAAATACAACAGATTATGAAGTGTTGCATGCATTTCAGCACATAGCTTGGCAGTTGAGATTCAATAGATCATTTGACTTGCAATGCATTCAGTTCAAAGCTATAGTGCTCATTTGTTAGGTAGGTTCACAACAGTCCATTAAAGCCTATACGGTGCATTTCAACAAGATTCAGTTTTGAACCATTTTAACGATGCAAAACTTCTGTGTGAATGCCTTGGAAGCTGTGGTTGCTAATCGCATGTTCCAGCTTGTAGAAGTGTTGATGCAGGGGACAAGTTAGCACTCGTTGGTTGTTTCTATCGAGAGCTAACTAACCACTAGTGTTTGACAAGGAAAATTAGCAATTCTTCTATGTCATCCTCTTTGTATTTCAATCCAAAGTAATCGTTACTCTACAGCTTAGCATTCTTGAGTTTGTAGTTGTTCATTGAGTGAAACTTGCATGACAAGGATGCTCACTTACTAAGTGACCATAGGGTGGCAAAGGAGTCTATGGAAAGCTGTTGTGGCTAAAAGGACTGAGTTACATGCTTACTGTCCAGCCCTTTTTTGGAAGGGTTTCCAGGATTGAATCAGCTGTAAAAAGTTTTGCCTTTACTATCAAAACAGCAGTGTCTAAATGAAGCAAAAGAAAGAAGTTTCAAGTCTATATATCTAATATCTCAAGTTGCATGTAGGGAAAAGGTCTTTCAGGGGCTCATGGACCCTTAGAAGATATTCTTCGAGGCAAACTAACCACCCTAAATATACTTCAACCTATGAGGATCAAAAGAACAATAGGCATGAATTTATCAAGGTGCACAGATGGAGGTGGAGTGGAGGTCGATGAAATGATTCGAGAGAGATGAATATAACCCAAAAAAAACAGTAAGAAATGTTAATCAAACCCAAGGCCAGCAAGCAGTCCATCCTATCTCATTATTGTGCAAGAATAATCTGCGGTTTCAGGGAGGGGAGGGAGCTGAGAAGCCAATCGTCACAAGCAAGAAGATAAGAGGGATTAAATGTTGTTTGGTTAGGTTTCCACTAGAGTCCTTGGTACCAACTAGAATATTAACATTCTTTTTGCTTATTTCCCATCAGCGACTGTTCTTGAAACTTGATAAAACTCTCAATCTTGTGGAGAAGCAACCTAGGATCACATTTCTAACCGTGCAATCTTTGAAGGTATATATCGTTGTAAAATTCGAGTAGCATCTACATTTCATTTAGCGCGTGAACCAGAAGAAGAGCAATTTATTTAAGTGATCCACCACCAAACTTGGAGGCCGAAGAGCCACGACCATTGGGATAGAAGTTCAACTCCTCCATCATTTTAAGGCCCTTCAAAGGAGCGTGTGGGGTAGGTTGGTAAGATCTAAGACATGAAGTCCAAGGCCCTACTACTACAACAAGGACATGAAATCAAAATACAAATTTCAGTTCGTATGTCCCAGAGTTGTAGTCGAATTGGTAATCAACAATGAGTGTGTGACTAAAGGAAAAGATCTAAAATGTAAAAGGTTTCCTTCAAGATATGCACCACATGCTGGAATCATAGATGCAGCGCGATTCTGAATCGCGATTCGGGATTTTCCCAGAATCGTGTAGAATCGATTTTTTTTTTTTGAAATTTTTTTAGGCAATATGGGTATCAGATGAAAGCTCTAATCGAGGGGATTATGATTGTGTAGTTTGCCGACTGTTTCAGGTGCAGGGATGGTCCCTTTTAGGTGTATTAACTCCTAGGTTTACAACTTTATGCTATAGCTGCATCCCATATAAAAAAAAAGAGAACACATTGGGGCATTCCCAATGAACATAGCAGGAATCTCCCTTTCTCTGACTCTCCCTCTCTCTATCTCTCTTTGTGATCACAACAAATGGAACTAAAACAATGCTGAACAAAAACCTAGCTGAATCATTCTGAACTTTAGCCTTAAATGAAACAATTTTTGACAAAACAACCATACTCTCTCTCTCTCTCTCTCTCTCTCTCTCTCTCTCTCTCTCTCTCTCCAACCATAAATCATAAACCATAAAACAGAAGTTACTGAACTAAAACCACAAAGAACAATACTGAATCACGACAATGCTGTGAATAGGATCATCACAATATATAATATCGGGCCACATGGCACCAAAAAGGGGTACAATGATGTTCCATGAACGTAATGAAAACTATACAACTAAGGCTCGTCAGAGTCATGGTAGGATAAATCATCCGAATCTGTGCCTGACTGCAGGTCCCAAGGGTCCGCAGATGAATCGGAACTGGAGGGAACCATATGCCGTGGTGTGGCCCTGGCGCTGCTGCGTGCTCAAGCTCTCTGCTGCGTGCTCTGGCTCTGGACCACCCCCCTCCCCCTGCCTCTGCCTCTGCCTCTCTCCCCTCCTCTGGCCCCCATTTGGTTGCCCCCAGCCCTGTGTCTACTCCGTCGTGCCTATGTGTCAGGTGGCTGTGACCCTACGCCCTGGGATGGCCCTACCCAATGTGATGATGCCTGGCCGACGGCGGCCTGTGATGCTCCACTCCTGTCTACAAAAAGAGTACTCAGCCCCCCCCTCCCAGAACCTCTAGGTCTCCACCTAGGCCTACGTGCAGGAATGGCTGGCTCCTCCTCTGTCTCCGCATCAGGGTCCACCAGCAGGTCAGTCAGGTCATCCCCCTGTGCCTCCGCCCACATCTCCTCGTCCTCCTCCGTAGCCCCCTCAACCCACTCCTTCTCCTCCACATAGTCTGGCCCGAGCATCTCTCCACCCTCCGAGCCCTCACCATCTCCCTTCTCAGCCCTCTCCCTCTGCCTCTCTGTCCTCCTCTTCCGCCGTATAACCTCTCTAATGACCTCCCATATGAAATCGGCTGTGATGGCGTCACCACCTCGAGTGGCATCCACGCCACGTAGGAATATTGTGCCAAGCAGGCAAGAAACCAAGACATTGATGACGGATCGCCGACGAATGTCGATCCACCCATCACTCAATATTGTGCATCCATACCTGCCGCAAAACACCCATTAGCTACATGCAAAACTTGCGCCACCAGTAAATCCTAAACACATGCAAAGAGATAATAAAGACAAGGTACTTGCTGCTGCCAAGCTGAGCGAATGGAACTCAACTCCCGCGTGATGGCCTCCTCCTCCTCACGAAGCAACCTGCCTCGCAGTGCCTCTCGCCTGGGAGGTGTCCATGTAGCATCCACGGCCGCCATCTATGCACAGAACTCCCTGAACACCCAAGTGTTAGCAACAACAAAAGGAATGCCGCACTCGTAAAAGAACTGGCCACATAGTTGAGTGCAACGGGCTTGCTGCTCTCTTTGCCAGCCGCATCGATCAAGGGTCTGCTGCCTGGGCCTAACCCCTCTCTGCTGTATATATGGTGCTCGTGGTCTAGCATTCCCAACGGATGGTTGATCTGTGGGTGTCACTCTCTCTGGCAACATCTGCCGAAGCATGTGGTGCATCTGTTGCCGAGGTGGAGGGACGAGAAGCACCCGCTGCCGCTGAACCAACATGCTCATCTGATGGTCGTGCTACTGCTGCGGATGGAACTGAAGGTGCTGTACTAGGCCCTGCACCTGAACCATGCTCTGCCCGTGATGTACTGGGCCGTGCACCTGTACCATGCTCTGCACGTGATGTACTGGGCCCTGCACCCGTGCTTTGCCCGTGATGTACTAGGCACTGCACCTCTACCATGCCCAGCCCGTGATGTACTATGCCCTGCAGTTGTACCATGCCCTGCCCGTGATGTACTGGGCCCAATACCCGTGGTAGACCCTGCCTGCCTGCCTGCCTGTGAGCCCTCCTGCATGCCTGCCTGTAGCTGCTCCTGCTACCTATCCCTGTCTAGAACCCAATGATGCAGTACCGGGCCAGTACATGGTAGACAACCTTTGCAGATCCTCATCAGAAATCTTGGGGCAATCAGATATGCCCAATGTCCGCCCATCTGGCCCTCTGACCCGCAACAAGTGAGCCCTAACCCTGGTGAGTGATCCCGTGAAGTGACCACCGCAATGCAAGCATCTCCATCTGCGGGTGCCTGAGCCATGGTGTGTGCCCACATCCCCATCGGTAAGCTCAACCTTGGCCCAAAGGCCTCGGTCCCGCACTGGCATCGTATCAACACGACCCCAAACCTGCAAACAACAAATAATCAAGCAAACGTTCAGTAGAAAAAAAATACATTGCATTGAACAACATTACCGAGCTCAAATAGAGCTCAAAATACCAGAGCATACATTAGAACGATTCCAATTCACACATCATATCAAGTGCCAAAAAAGAACATGAGATTAGGGCGTGGGATAGAATAATTTCAGTATGAGAGATAACAGGCGACTGACATTAGCGTGGGAGTCCGTGCAGGCGTAAAGGAGTGCAGTGTGGGCCTAAACCGCGCCCCTAGCAGATGTTTGCACGATGGTCCACGCCTAAACCCTAAAAAGTATGGAATCAGGGCATGAAAATTGAAATTTGTGATACGGGCGGAACGGAGGTCATAGGAGTCTGTGCAGGCATGTGGAAATGCATTCTAGGCTCAGACATCATCTCACTCGGTTTGCAACAAGTCATTTTGTGAAAATGGCAAAAATACACAAGCATTTGGAATGTGGTCTTCAAATCTCGCTAGGCATGCCGTAACGGCTGAAACTGACGTCGTAGGAATCATCGTGAGCATGAAGAAAGGTGGTCTAGAGCCAAACTACGCTCGATTTGGTTGCCTATAGCTCAATGTCAACAGTTGCAAAAAATCAAGCCTACACTTACTAAATATTGAAAATTGGTCGTTTCGCTCTCCACGAAGCTCAGATTTGCCCCGCACCGTGCACACCACCTCCGTATCGCCGAGTAGATGCCTGCCAACTATTCACTTGCGAAGATCGGACGCCCACAGCTCTTAGAAAAGAAATTTGCCTCCTCCACTCCTGGCGCGGTTATGTCCGCGAGGAGGAGGCTCGAAATCAGTTAAGTCGGTTTTTTTTTGAAACGATTCTGTGAAGCGAATCGCGATTCGCAGATTCGCAATTAGCGAATTGCGAGTCCAGCGAATCACGATTCGCTGCATCTATGTGCTGAATATAGGAGGGGCCAATGTGTGTCAGGCTCGGGCTCAAGCAAAGTACTACTTGGACAAACCAACATCTTTTGATAGGATTATTTGTAATTTTTAGAGAGTTGTGAGATTTTCAAGATTAGAAAATGTCCAACATCATCTCCTTGTTAAGCGATTGGTTCAACAAGTTGTCAATTGCAGCTATCCGAGTTCAACATGTTCCACTTATCCTTTTATGGTCACAAACTAAACTGAACGCTTTGAGATATAGGTGGTATAGCAAGTTCAAAGGCCATAGTGGATTTATAGAAATCAAGCCTTTTGCGCTAGCCAGAAACAATCTAAAAATTGGACAATGTAGAATCTTCAAAGAAGTTTTGGAATAAGCGCTCACCTCAAGAGTCCACTTGGGAAATGATTAATACCATTCAAAAGCTCTGACCCCTCGAGCAAAACGTATACGGGAGAAGAGCCACTCCGCAATTTCTAAATTTCATGGTCAGATATGGTTTTATGAAATCATGGGACAATGGATATGCGACGAAACTTGAAAAACCCTTCAAAATGATAATCTTCTAATAACCCTTCTTAAAAAACGAACATGACAATGTGTTTACACCATAGAATTAATGAACCGTGTACGGTTCACCACAGTTCTGAGAACCATACAGTGAACTGTACGGTTCTCAGAAAATTTTAGTTGGAACCGTGGTGAACCGTACAGTTAATTAATTAATTATTTTTTTAAATTTTCCCACCCCCAAAATTAGCCAAAAGAATGCTAAAAAATGCCAAAAAAATGCCAAAATCAGTGAAATGAGGGCCAAACACAATGAGTGCCAAAAACAGTGAGTGCCCTGAGTGCCATGAGTGCCAAAAACAATGAGTGCCATGAGTGGCAAAAACAGTGAGTGCCCAAAAACAGTGTGTGGCAAAAACAGTAATTAATTAATTACCAAATTCACAGATTTCACAAATGATTTCATAAATTTCACAGATGATACATATTTGACAGATTTCAAATGATGTGCAGATGACTTGACAGATGATACAGATGATTTGACAGATGTGAAATCATCTGAAATCATCACTGATTTGACAGATTTCACAGATTTCACATGATGTACAGATGATTTGACAGATGACTTTACAGATGATACAGATGATTTGAGTCATTTGACAGATGATACAGATGATTTCACAGATCTTTTGGCCCTTTTTTTGCATATTCTTGGGTTATTTTTGGGGGGGAAACTAAAAAAAAATTAATTAATTAATTAATCAGTACGGTTCACCACGGTTCGGGGCAAAAAAATTTAAGAACCGTACGGTTCTCAGAACCGTGGTGAACCGATAACAGTTCATTGATTCTATGAATTAATTAAAGGGGGGAAAAGGGTAAAAATAGTAATAATTAATTAATTAATTAAGTAGCTACAGCAACCGTACCACGGTTCATGAACCGTGGTACGGTTCCCAGGACCCACGGTTCTGAGAACCGTCGGTTCTATGTAGAGGTTTACACAATAGAGGCATGATCTTCAAAAAGTACTTCTGGTTTCTTTTCCTTTGCGGCCCCTTCATGGCAAGACAGGATATTGTCGTGGTGAACTTAACTTTTTTCTAATTTGGATATAACCTTATATTAACATTTTGATCATCTTATGCAGATGAACTTATCACCTTTGAGTATATCAACATGTGAAAATATAACTTAAAAAAAAACATTCATACTCTCTTTATCTCGATGAAGAGTTCTACTTTTATTCAAGTTCCAAGGTGTCCTCACACAGACATATATGGCATGAAGACCCTTACACATTTAAATCTAGGATGAATGTTTGGAGCATAGCTTCTAGTCAATATGACCTTATGAACCACTTTTTTTATGAGAACATTTTTGAAAGAAAAAAAAAACGTTCATGGCATTTCGTGAACTCAAGCAAATGTTCTTGGTTAAATGTCGAGAGACTGCCAAAGTAAAGCTCAAAAGACAAATCGGATGTACATTGAATCTTCCATTTGAGATGTTGTACACTCCCGACATTCAAATTTTGTATAGTTGCACATTCACATCAGTGGGTTTTCTCTCATCTATGGCATGGGATGGGTTTTCACAAGTTTGACCAAAAGTCTAGG
The DNA here is from genome assembly GCA_029204225.1 of Diphasiastrum complanatum. Taxonomy (NCBI): domain Eukaryota; kingdom Viridiplantae; phylum Streptophyta; class Lycopodiopsida; order Lycopodiales; family Lycopodiaceae; genus Diphasiastrum; species Diphasiastrum complanatum. Next base: position 70,215,713 of record CM055099.1, read on the forward strand.
AATTGTTCAAGATCGCCAAAAAAAAGGGTTTATCCTAGGTTAGAATATATTAATATGTCGAATCATAGTTTTAATATCCCGGGCACTTGAGACCTTTGAGAATATTTTAACAAATTGAGACACTCCATCTTCACAAAATTTTTCATATACATGATAAAAAAAAACCTACCCCCGTTATCAAGGCCTTTACCCTCTTTATGTCGGGAAAAAACTAAACCCTTCTTCCATAGTGACCTCGAGGTATTGCACCCCTGCAGTGCTTTCTACAAGGAGTATTTGGTAAATCTCCATCATCTCCACAGAAAATCTAGATTTCTGCTCGTCGTGCAAGCTCCAAGAGAGAAGGGAGATGAAATGGGCACAAAATCCCAGGCTTGAAGGCTCGACTTTTTTATCTCTAGCTAGAAAGGCTCAAACCAGCCTTCTCCTGACCTCGAACCCATGGTCTGATAGGACCGGCAATGGCAAGACAGGTCCAGAATACTTCGCATAAACATTGTATTCGTTGTCACTGCAGTCAATGGCAAGGCACGCCCTTGGAGTGATGGAGACATTCACGATTGACGTTGCTCGAGCTAAACTTGTCTCAACTTGACATTCATGCTACTGGGACTTCAGTTTTGAAACAGGAAACAAGCAAAACAAAGGCCTAATCACCTGTCGGGATTCGCGTAACAAACGTCTAGGTAGCTGGCATGGTGCCAAATCACTGCAGATCTGAACTTGGGGTCTTCTAGACACATTTTTATTACACGATATGCAGAATGTAACCTCTGTGATGATGCACTAAACTGCAGATCGATGCATTGGGCATTCTACAAGAGAAGTTCTTATTGAATTTCTCAAAACCCTACCATCTGCTCGGAGATGCGCATAGATAGCCAACAGTCACCCCTACAAGATCTAAATGACAAGAAAATTAGGAAAGGCATCATGCTAAATATAGCTCGACGTCTGACAGGTGAATTTGTATTATTGGCTTTGAAAATATCTTGAAATTTGTCGAAAGGCCTCTCATAAAGACTATTGTCTATGGATAGTTGATCAGTGATTTTCTTAAGTGGGGAGAGCGCATGTTATCTTCTATCCTTAGGCACGGTCGGTCAATGGCTCACTATAAGGAAGGTTCCAATTTACTATCTCTGGTCAGGACAAGTGTTAAGATCTTATCGTATGGTAAGGATTCTTAGATTCTGGTAAGGAGCAAGACATACTCGGCAATCAAGTATACGACTAACTGTACTTTTGTCTTGATGCTTCATATCCCGATAACACTCATTACTAAACCACTTTTTAGGAGGATTGAGGATATTCACACTCACAGATGTCTTTAGAAATATGCAGAATTCGAAAATGCACACATGTGAAAGTTGTGAAACTGCTGTTCAAGGACCTAGAGTAACTCAATGGAACTAGCTATGCAATTTTGTCCCATTCAAATTGAATAGAAATTTTAAAGGCAAGTGATCTATATGCAATATTAAAAATTGAATTACAGATGTTGCATAGAGCATCTTCATATAGATCCATCATTTTCTCGAATTTTTAAGTATGGTAGAGATTAGCTGATGATTGATAGAATATTGCACTACATGAAGGGCACTAAAGTGTATAATCCACTAGTTCCATTGCTCTACATGAAGGGTATAGACTCAAAACAGAGCAAAGAGCCTAAACTTCATCCCCTAAAGATCAGTATATATCTCAGTGGGTGGTGGTTCATATATTCGGATGAATTCTAGGATTACCCCATTTCTAAATCGAATGATTCATGAAAAAGTTTGGAGGATTAAAAAAGTTGTTATTTGATATCTATAGATTCTAGTGTTTTGCAATGAGAGCATTACAAAATGGCACACCGATCTCATGATACTATAGATATAGCGGAGAGAGGCACTTCATGAATGATCAGACGCAAAAATACAATGAGCATTGCCATAGTGTTCTTTTGGATCAAAACTAAAATGTTACTGCAAGCTAACATCAGATAAAAAAAAAACACCTTTTATAAGAGAGACAAATATTAATAGTATTCAAAGGCATTTCGAATGAGTTATCTATAGGTGCTATACCTCAATTGTGCATGCATTCTTTGTAAGGGATCCATATAATTAGCTTATGAGTGACTGATCAATTAGGTCCACAAATTACATTGTTAAATCCTAGTTAGGCATACAAAGGATTTTGTTCTTTTTTTTCCTAATCAAGATTAGTCATTCTATTTTGTAGACATAAAATGGTAGTTTTCATTAAATATTCATCTGGGAGATTCGCCTTTCTCTCAAACGATAATGCAATATGAAAAATGAAATTCGAAGTTGCAATTTGCAAAATGCCATGAAAGATCTCAAATAGTGTACAAAGCTCGCGTAATGTTCTTTCAAACAACGGATTTCTATTTGATTTTTTTGAAAACAATTTTGATTCCTATGAGCTTTGGGTTCCTACTGTAATAAACCTTATTACTCTACTACTGCTTACATGTTTTGCTGGATCAGTCAAGTATTATAAAAAAAAAATTGACTATTTTTCAATCATGAAGTAGCTTTGTTATGTTTGGCTGTGCTACTTCTATGAGTTTTATGTTGTTGTATTGCTTGCATGGGATACAAATATAGAATTCATCCTATTCGAAGCCAACAAAAATGAAATGGACCTAAGATCAATTTCAAATTTTAGATTATTGCTCTTAGACATACAATTTATCCTGCTCGAAGTCAACAAAAACGGAGTGGATCATGGGGCCTTTACAGAAATAAAATCATTCCATTATTGTAAAAAAAGTTTTTATGGATTTTAAGAAATTTTTTTATGGATTTTAGAGATTGTTCACCGGCTTGATGAAAAATCCTAGACCAAAAGCTAACTAGGAGCTAGGTAGGACATTTACTGCTTCAACCAGGTGGTGATGTGGAATTTGAGGAAATAAATGGTGGACATGTTAACATGAGTCCCAATGTCGTAGTGTATATTGTTGAACAATCCATAGTCAAGATCAATTGTGCTCAGGCCACCACGCATATAGCTCCACTCCTACATCTGTAGATTATTTATTTCAGATCAAAATAGTTTATGATTCTGAATAGATAAAATTCTTCAGATAAAAGAGCCCAAAGAGAAGTTTGAACTATGACGAGGTCCATTTCCTCAACAGTTTTATTTGTAGAGCAAACGTGGATGTGAACATACCTTGCCTCTATATCAAGGAACCTTTTGCTCATACCCATGATGGTGCAAGTATGTCACAAGAGATGACATTTACCTGCAACCGCATGAGCCAACCATCCATGTTAGTTTTCGACCTCTGCCAAGACAGCCACCATTGCTCCGCAACAGACAGTTGATGTGATGACATCCTTTCGCTCACTTGGTGCAAACAATGGACTATTAGGATCAAAATGAGATCCCTCTTTTCTTGGAGTCCTTCCCCACTGCATCAGAATAATTCTTCCATATCGTCAATGGAACATGATGATTGAAGCTTAGCAAGGGTTGAAACAGGTTCTTTAACTGGTACAAATTACAATCGTAGTGCACAGAGCTTGGAAACTACCAAGTACACAAACTTAACCCATGGAAGTTTGAATTGACCAGAACGAGCAAGCCAGTCCATGCGTTTGAGCTGCTTCTCTGACACCTGAAAAGAAACAAAAGTGAGTGAAAGAACATCAGGGAGAGGAAATTTGTGAGATAAAAAGCTAAAGTAAAGGTAAAAGATGAGACTCAACTACATTAATGCGAAGCTTACCGGGTGCCAGGACTCGTCATTCTCTGCATGCCCGTGGTTTTGATGACGTGCAAGCCTTACCCCTTTCATTAACACAGTAAAAGTTGATAAAACAAGAGTTGATCTTAACCCGACTATCCCAAGAAACTTACCTCTAGAATATTCAGCTCCCTAGTAGAGAAGACGAATCTACAATAAACTGAATGATTACAGACTATTTAAGCATCTAGAAATAACCTGAACCTTCATAGAAGAACCACAAATGTCAAAATTTTCATTATTGCTTAGGATAGGGTAAACTTCGGGAATCTCTCTCTAGCACAATCACAACAAATTCTTCACATCTCTCTCTCTCTCTCTCTCTCTCTCTCTCTCAACTCACATTATTGATAGTTTTAAGTCAAAACCCTAAAAAACCCTAACCCTAAATAACCCTATATCTCCCATTCCACCCATCTCTCTCCGCCTCCTTTAGTGGGCATATCTCTCTCTCTCTCTCTCTCATGTGGCAAAAAAAAATGGCACCCATCTCTCTCCTCTCTCTCCGCCTCCTTTAGTGGGCATATATCTCTCTCTCATGTGCCAAAAAAAAATGGCAAAAAAAAACTCATTAATGCCAAGTGCTAAAGTTTTCTTTCTATTTTTAACAATAAATTTCCTGTTTTTATTAATAAAAGATGGGAATATTCATCCGAGTACAAAGAAATGCATGAAAAGTGTGAAAGCCATAAGGCGAATTGAGATACTATACATCAACTATAACAAAGCAACAATCTCACAAAGTATTTACATAAAGCCTACTACATGATGTAAGTCGCTAGTTAAGACAGTTGGAAGTTTAGGAAGTGCAAAAAGCTGTGAAGCAGCCACAATCGTAATTGCTATGTGTGTGTGTGTGCTATGTGGCAGCTCGTCATTGGCTGTCCACATGCACATTTCACCAAAAAACAAAAACGTAACAAAATTTGCACTATAAATGTGAAAACAAGGGGTCTACGCGTGCGGTCGTACGTCCATACCGTACGAACCGAAAAAATAAATAAATAAAACTTCCACCTTCGCGCATTGGTGGCTGTTCCGCCTTGCTCGGGCACAAGTCCTCGGGCTCCCGCCCTCGGGCATTGGGCCCTCCCAGGGCAGAACGCCCTCGAGGGAGGTCTTTCCCCCTCACGTTGTACTGCGTTCTCCAAGTGTGCTTCTTTTCCTGATGTGGCAAGAGAAAACAACGACTATGTAGCACAGATTGACCTCGTTCTTCAGATGAATTCGCATCCCAGGATGGTTGTCAATGATACTAACTCCTACCACAATCAAAACAAATGCTTTCCATCTCTCTTTTGTGTCAACAGCTTTGGCTTCTTCTCCTATCGTCAATGACTCTCTCACTCTCTCTCTCTCTCTCTCTCCTGACGGATGATGGGATGCTGGCGAATGATGATGGGATTCCTGGGAGCGAGCGAGCGAGCGAGCGAGAGAGAGAGAGAGAGAGAGAGAGAGAGAGAGAGAGAGAGAGAGAGAGAGAGAGAGAGAGAGAGAGAGAGAGAGAGAGAGAGAGATTTGGATTGGTTTCTGATTTAGAAGGTATCATGAACATTTGTAGTTTCTATTTTATTATATATCAAATCACAACCTTTCATCTTAATTCATATCTACGTTTTACAATGTGCCACATGGTTATCCTCTTTGAGCAGATAGCTCAAATTTAAGCATAGGACAATCTTGTAAAAATATTCGTCATATCTGACACCATATCAGAGTATTACACTTCATTTTCCCTCCAAAAGATGTAAGACATAATGCAATAAACTCAGCATCATCATTCCATTCTATTACATGGTAGTAGAAATATCATTCTTGATCAATCAATGAAATCCTTGTGAAATAATTTATATTCTATCAGTAAGCTGAAATACTTTCAAATATTCAATAGGACTTACTGCCAATATATAACTTCTTCCCTCTTCGAGCTCTAGCCCACCTTCCCGAGCAATATCCCCCCCCACAAAGCTTTTGGCAATGGTTCTTCGAGCAGAAATTCCATCAAAATATGCACCCCTCTCTGTGGTTGAATCTCTCTCACTTATAATGTTGGGGCACTCATGTTCACATATTATCAAAATCAAATTACAAACATACTAGCATTCCTTGACATTTTTCATCCCCATCAAAACACATTCAAGAAGAGTGGCCTTCTTAAGACAAATATTCCATAAGCTTCTCACCAAAAGTTTGATTAAGAACACTTGTAAAATGAGAAATCTCTAGGAACGCCTATCAAGATCTACTCCTACAAAGCACATACAGCGTGGGATCTTCGTAAAGTGATCCATGAAAAAGTTGTAAAGATCTTTGGTTAGAAAGAGAAATACACTACCAATCTCACCAACATAGAAAAATCAGCATCTACATACAAATTGAGGTGCAAACACTAATAGAACTTGATCAAACTTGAATGATATGATACAGTATTGTTGTTGTCCGTACAAAACCAGCAATCTACTATCATTCACATGTGTGAAACCGAAAATAGCATTTATGAATCATTCTACACATAAAATTGCATGCAATCACCAATATAGTGCACCAATGGATAGTAGAACCCAAGAGAACCATGTATAAGCATGAAATGAGATAGAGAAGAGAGAAGATCACTCTCTCCACGAGTTACATCCGTTTATAACAGGTCCAAACTCTATTTGGCCACTTGGCTTTCCCTCCAAAATGCTAACTTTACTATTTTTGGGTCTAGATTCAATGTACCCAACTATTCAAATTTGAATCTCCTAAAACTCGCCTCCAAACTTTCCCACACTTTCAAAAAGTGTTCATAAAAAATGACATCTCTACCAACAATCACTTTGTTAGTAGAAGGAATGTAAATCTTGTAGGCTTTACTCACCTCGCTATATCCAACAAAAATACCTCTTCTTGAAGATGGATCTTCCTTGGTCCTATCATAAAGAGTAATGTTGACATAGCATGTGTATCCAAAGGTTCTTAGAAAGTTGACACTCGGCCTCCTTTTGAATAGCATCTCAAAAGGTGTCCTTCCATCCAAAATAGCACTTGGCCACCTATTGCACAAGAAATTGGCACACAACAAAGCTTGATCCCAAAATGGTTTGTCAAGATTAGCACTTAACGTCATAGCTTTAGCACTTTCACATAAAGTCCTATTCTTCCTTTTAGCCACTCCATTTTGTTGTGGCATCCTTGATGTTGTATACTCTCTCTTGATCCCATGCTCATCACAAAAGGCCTTGAACTTGGTAGATATGTACTCACCACCATTGTCACTCCTTAAGCACTTGATCTTTGTGGAAAATTGGTTCTCCCTTGCATTCTTGAACTTGATAAGGACATCATACACTTCATCCTTGCTCTTTAGTAGATAGATCCAACAAAATCTACTAAAATCATCAATGAATGTTACATACATCTTAGCTCCACTATTGCTAATTGTAGTAAATCCATGAATTTTTGAATGTACAAGTTGAAAAGGCTTTGTAGATTTAGATATCGATCAGGAACAATAGGTATTTGCTCCCTTGCAACACATCCAACTTGGTTAGCAATAACACAAGCATCTACTTTGAACACCTTCCCTTGCCTTTTCCAACCAAGACATCCTTTCTTTTAATTAAACAAGCATCTCCATCAAACCCCACCTTGAGGCCTTTACTTAGCATTTGACTCACACTAAGCAAATTCTTGATAATAGATAAAATAAAACAAGACATCCTCCAAATGAACATTCCTATTGGTAGAGAAAGAAATAGGAATTGTGCCAATCCCTTTGATTGCACACTCACCATCATTGGCCGTGTAGATCACCCTCTTGTCATCTCCATATGCCAACAAAGAAGTGAAGTACTCTTTGTGAAAGGTCATGTGTGAACTTGCTCCACTATCAATCCACCAAGGATCTAGATCTCCATCATTAGCAAGCATACATCACAAAAGCATCATCATTTGCATCTTGAACATCCAAACCATGCTCATCAAGAGTAAGATTACCTTGCTTGTCTCCTTGATCTCTCTTCTTCTTGTAGCAATCACTTGCAAAGTGTCCTTTGCTGTCACAATAGAAGCACTTGAGCTTTGACCTATCCTTCTTTTTTCTACTTGTATTTTTAGTTTTGCCCTTTTTTGAAGTGTCGATGTAGATCCACCTCTTGCTTGAAGCCTATATTCCTCATTGATCAAGATCTCTTGAAGATACATTAAACTTGGCAATGTCTTTTGAATAGCAATACTTTGAAAAATGTTATGCAATCTAATAGCCACCACTAAGGCTGATCCAATGATCAAAAAATCAGCCAAATCTAGTATGTGAAACCAAAAATCAAAATTGATCAAGCTTATAGACCTATATAGGATTTTGATCTACAAAAGATCCAATCTACAAAAGCAAAAAATTCGATTTTGGTGTAGAATCCCCTCTAGCATGCTCTAGACTTGATATCTTCACCAAATTATTGATAGATCTGATTTCCTCCTGTTGGAGTCTAATCTAACTCTTACTCATCCCAACGTCCCTCCTTCCTTCTCTAAATTTTAGTCTCTCAAATGTAACCTGCATAAAATTGAACTGTCGCTACAATCTAGTGTTTTACTCGCATTTTTCGCACAGCTGAAAAATGCGAAAAATCCAACACTATGTTTTTACACTAATTTTTTGACAGGCGACACTTGCTCTACAATGGGCCAAAGCTGTCCTACAGACAAAGGCGATGTCCTACAAACGCCGAAGGTGTCTTCTCAAATGCCGAAGGTGTCTTCCAAACCTAAAAGCTGCCCTCAGGTAAAGGCAACTGCCAAAAGGCCAAGGAGTGTCGCATTTCCAATCTGTCAAAAATACCAGATTTTTGCTATTAGACCAGAAAGCCTTCACGCTCTATCAACGAACTGATCCACTGATTAATTTTACAGTTGTTATCAATCTTGTAATTGTAAAGTTAAGCTAGTACAAGATTCTTCAGCTGGTATGCATATATACATGTAATTGAACAAGGGCAGAAATATGAGAGGATTATGATACGTAAGGTCAGATAGCAGAGAACGTCTTTTATCAGTAGCTGACTGAGTTGGTGATCAGAGAGCGAGAGAGAGAGAGAGAGAGAGAGAGAGAGAGAGAGAGAGAGAGAGAGAGAGAGAGAGAGAGAGAGAGAGAGAGAGAGAGAGAGAGAGAGAGAGAGAGAGAGAGAGAGAGAGAGAGAGAGAGAGAGAGAGAGAGAGAGAGAGAGAGAGAGAAAGAGAGAGAGAAAATTATTTTAGAACTTTAACAATTGTCTTAAATCTGCTAGTAGGATCACGCGCTTATCAGCGCAATTGTATTGTGGACTGATCGTTGTATTTACAACTTCAATATACAGATTCGCTATTGTTCTACACCTTAGCATTCTTGTTGAATGATAACTCTTGCTCCTCTCACACAAACATTATTAAGAAGAGAATTATATGGCTATCTTTGATGCCTAAATTAATTATACATTCTCTTCATATCAGATTATCAGTATTAGAGAATTGCATGGCTGTCTCAAACGCCTAATTCCTTTTGCAATCTCTCTTTCACGGCAAACTATGACTCCTACACTGATAATCTGATTTCACACACAAGAACTGCCCATAACTCCATTTTCCAAGTAATCCATGATCTCGGTTATAACAATTTGTTTTTTTTTTCCAGCTTTAGAGATCCGCTTGATCAACAAATCAATGAAGATGACTTCCACACGTGGAAGTTCAAGATGAGAATGATCCTGATCGAAAAAGAGCTGTGGGGGTACGTAAATGGCTCAATGCCCAAGCCGGTAGAACCTGAATTGCTTCCAGCATGGGAAGCAAATAATGGCAAAGCACTTACCATTGTATTCCTGAATCTGAAAGAAACTCAAATTGCTCATGTGTCAAACAACACCACCTCCAAAGAAGCATGGGATATCCTTACAAGCATCTATGAGACCTCAAATGTGTCCACTCGTCTCTTCTTGAGGAAGAAGATGTTGACATTCAGAATGAGCGAAGGCACCTCAGTAAGCGACCATCTGAACGAGTTCAGACAGCTGCTATACCAACTGGCTGCAATAGGATCACCTATATCAGAAGAAGACTCTAATATGTCTCTTCTTGCCAGTCTTCCATCCTCCTATGACAATTTATTGTTGTTTCTTAGCAACACTCCTGCACTGTCTCTACAAAAATTGACAACAAGTCTGTTGCAAGAAGAAGTGAGGAGAAAAAGCTTGTCCATGTCAACGAGTACCAAATCCATGGCACTCTACTCAACCAAGCAGCAGTCGAAGAAGAAGAAAGGCTTCAAGGATAAGAAGACAAAGGCAGAACAGCCAGCAGATTCGCAACCACAACAGCAACAACACAACCAATCATCGTCCAAGACCAAGCTATTTTGTAGGTACTGCAAAAGAACCAGCCATGATATCAAGGACTGTCGCATCCTCAAGAATGAAGCCAAGAAGAAGATGCAGTAGTAGCAACAAGACAACTCTGACACAGTTAGAGATTCGCAAGAAGATGAGAGAGCGATGATGGTACAAGATCAACCCAACAGAGATGTCCATCAATGGTATCTTGATTCAGGTGCCTCTCAGCACATGACGCCATGCAAGGACCACTTCTCTACACTCATAGCTACATAATCAAAGTACATCTTCTTTGGTGACTCCAGTTCACATCAAGACTCTATTTGACTACAATTCTCTAATGGCATCACTAGACAACTTAATGGTGTACTTTATGTACCCAAATTAACAAAGGACTTATTGTCTATTAGCAAGATCACTGATCAAGGCTATAGAGCTTTGTTTACTGGTAGGCGATGTACTATTTTAGATGAGAATTCAAAGGAAATGCTCTCTGCTTATAGAGAAGGAAATTTGTACATACTAAGTCACGATGTTGCACTTTCTGTGAGTTGTTTAGATGCTAATTTATGGCATCAGAGATTAGGACATCTAAACATGTGTTCAATCTTGTATATGCATCATAACAAAATGGTCAAGGACATGAATATAAATGCTGTTACTATAGCTAATCAATCTGTTTGTGAAATTTGCTTACGAGGCAAAGAACCAGATTTCCAAGAGGACAAGCTAGAAGATCCAAGTCCATTTGTTATAAGGTAGTTTATGTGTAGGCTGATATTCTAAGGAATATTCGAGCCATCTTGAAAAGGATACAGACTTAAGCCTAGAACTGGATCAGTCAAGTTTAGGCCTTTGCGCCATGTTGTAATGACTTAAAGTTGTTTAGTTCTAAGCCTAAGTCTAGAAGATTGGAACTTAAACTAGTCTGAATAAGTTCAACTTAAGTGATTTCAGTTGTTTATGGTCCATTGGAGGTTTGTCCCATGGTACCAATTTAATTAAGTTAAGCCTATGTGGTCTATTTGTCCCATAGTGCCTTTTTGTAAGTGACCACCACTCCAAGTATATATAGGAGTGGTTTTGCAAAAAAAACCTCATTTGCATAATAGAGCTTTATCTTCTTTCATTGAGAGTTCTCCTCTATGACGATTTATAATTGTTACACTGTGTATTATAATTTCTATGAACCAAGTTAATTAGTTTTATTTTATCATTGGGCCTTTCACAAGTAGGTTAAGCCTTTACGAAGTTGGGTTTTAGGTTAAGCTGTCATTTGAGTCAGTTCCCAAGTAGAGAAACGAGAGAAGAGCAAATCTTACCCTCAGAATACTCATCCTATGCTTGTATTGTCTTCTTAGTATCCATATCTAAGATAGCTAGGAAAGCCTTAGTGAGGGTTAGTTGGGAGAAGCCTAAGTGAGGGTTATTTGGGAGAAGTCATAACTCGATCTAGTTGGAGCCATAGCCGGTGTGGATGGCGTCAGCAGGGTGGCCCATCATCAATCACACTTCCATCAAGTTCTGAGCAACTACTCGAACTGTCTTGCATGCCCTGCCATTGACGAAGAATATTTTTTTTCTTTCAACACAATTTTTGTAAAAACTGATGAGCATGTTCTTCAATCCTTCACAGCTTCATCTGCCCTTCGTGCTTCTCTCTCTCTCTCTCTCTCTCTCTCTCTCTCTCTCTCTCTCTCTCTCTCTCTCTCTCTCTCTCTCTCTCTCTCTCTCTCTCTCTCTCTCTCTCTCTCTCTCTCTCTCTCTCTCTCTGCTGGATTGGTGCGCTCCTTCTACACTAGTCCTTTGCACATCACACACTTTCTTCCTGCGTTTTGCTACATGCACCGTGTCCATAGTAAGCTTGGACCACAGGAAGTGTGGTTACTTCAAAACTGTCTTATCTTTTGGAAAATCAAGGCTGAAGGAGCAGGGTGCAGAGATCAGGTGGTAGCAAAATAGAACTTCATCTCTTTTAGTTTCACGTTTTTTTAAATGATGTGTTTTCATAAGTATTTCAGCTCAAAAAACAACATTTTTAGCCTACAGTAGATCTTTCAATATTTGTTTATCACTGTTTTACAGCCCGTGACACTTATTCATCAGCATCTTTCCATGTTCTGTCACCCACGACACTTATTCATTAGCATTTTTCAAGATTTATATTGTTTGAGGGTTTTTTATATTATTCATCAGCCATTTATTTCCACGGTTTCTAGCTCCATGGGTCCAGGTTTGTGCGTGTCATTAATCACACATGTGTGAGTCATTTCATGGTGTTTTTTGCCTTCTTCCGATCAGTGAGCACGATCTATTGTGCGAGTCTGCAAAAGAGGTGTTGTGCGAGTCTTCCGGTCTGTGAGCGAATATCCTTCAACCAACTGTGCGAGTTCCTCCAATAGGGTGTGTGCGTTCGTCTATATTCAAACAACTGTGTGAGTACCTCAGGTCATCTTCTGTGCGAGTCATGTGCAAGTCATCTTCTATGTGAGTCATGTGCGAGTCATATGCGAGTCATCTTCTATGTGAGTCATTTTTTTTGCGAGTCGTCTTCTGTACGAGTCATCTGCGAGTAGTAAATTACTCTTGCATGAGTCATTTTTTTGCGAGTCATCTTCTGTACGAGTCATATGCGAGTAGTAACTTACCCTTGCACGAGTCATTTTTTGCACTCTACACGCCTCTGCGTAGTCCGTTTCCGTCCGCAAGTCATTTTCTATGTGAGTCCCTAGCAATTTTCTTGCTCTGTGGTCCTTTTGAGTTGACTGTACGAGTCTCCTCTGTGACTCTTGTCAGCTACAAGAGTCCTACAAGAGGTTAAAAAAAAAAAGAATAAAAAAAAAAAATGAAAAGAAGAAAACCTCAACCATCGGGAAAATCATACTGCCACGTCTAGTTGGAATACGCCATAGGTATATCTAGTAGGATACCGACCTTAGACATGACCTAGATGGAAGCCATAGACTAGGGGAAGACCTTTGCCTCATCCATTCATCGTTTCCCTGGGCTTGTGATCACCCGTTCAGATCAACATGGCAGGACCATCCAATCCCCTGCCCATGTTGGAGAAAAGACTTCCAAGGATTGACGCACTGAAGTACGATGGAGAATCAGATCCAACACGATTTCTCCAAGATTTTAACAATGCTTGTAGATTCTATGGGGACGAATCTGACACCGAAAAGGTACGCTTATTTCCCATGATTTTATAAGGCGACGCAAAAGAGTGGTTTTTAAACCTTGAAGGCCCAGCCAACACTCTTGGGAGACCATCACTGCAGCACTGATCAAACGGTTCAAACCCTCCAAACTAACGCAGAGTCCCTTCATCCAATTGACGCATATCAAGATGCGAAGTAAAGAATCTGTGTGCACCTACATCAAGCATTTCAAGCGTCTTAAAGTAGAGTGTGTCGATGATCACATAATTGAGAAAATGGCCATCAAACTTTTTTTAGTTGGTTTATCCAAGGCCATTAGGAGAGAATTGAACCCCGCAGACTCGTATGAGTGATTGAAAGACACGATGGATGACGCCATTCATGAAGAAGATGAAGGGTCTGACGAGGACTATGACTTTTGTGATAAGAGAGGAAAGGGGCTAGTTAAGCAGGAGACTTCCCGCGTGGAAGGATTGTCCTCATCTAGTGAGATTGATATCCTTCAACACCTTGAGGGTTGGCAAAAAGCACAACAAGCTCAGATGGAGAAGCTAATCTTAGAATTCCAAAAGGTATTGAAGGATGTCGCTGAAAAAACTTTTCTAGTCCGTGAGAATGTGTGGTGTCCTATTTGTTCTCAAAACCACACCGCCAATGAGTGCTCGCACGTAAGAACATATTTTCCACAAGCGGCACGACCTATGTATTGCCCTTATAGGCCATCTGGACCTCAACAGTATGCACCAAATTACAATCCAAATCCATCCGCACCGAGGCCAAAGGACAATACCAACCCATGCCAATAGGCCCAGTTCATTATCAACCCAGACAACCATTTGTAGTCAATCAGCCTGCGCCACATGTACAATCTCACATGGTTGATACTGCCTATGTCGATCCTGCTACCTATTATGTCGAGGATCCCAATGCCAATGTTTATCATGCAGAGACAAGTTACTCTTATGAAATGGCACAGCCTGGATACGACCCCAATCGACCTCAATATCATACTCAACCTATGGCATATGCTGCTCAACCGATGCCAGTTTTACATGGCTATTTTGTGTGTGCAGGACGACATCCTAGCATTCGTTACCCTGATAAATTACAATATCCACCTCTTTGTGAAAATTGTGGCATAGAGCACCATATCAAAGACTGTCCAAAGCGACCCAATCCTGCAGCTCTGGTTAACTCTATCCAAGTAGAGACAATCCCAATTAAAGTCATGACTCGAGCCCAACACCGGCAGGCTAGCGAAGTTGCAACAAAACGAACCAATAAGCTCCTGCCCGTTCCGTCCAGTGACAGAACCACACCAATCATCTATCCTAACCCCAACGAGGAGATCCATTTGAGAGACAAATGTCAAAAGCTCATCCATGAAGCTGATAATAAGGAGGAGGCTATAGTCACACCCAGAGATCAAACCCCAAATAACCCAACCGTAGAAGGAGCCGAGATATGGGGAGATTTGCTTCAAGCAAACGTTACCCTCCCATTTGGAGTACTCTAGAAGTACACCGGAAAATGGCGGAAAGAGTTGTGCTCAATTGAAGATAACATCCCATCACCAGACCTCCCTGAGGTGGCCCTGCATCTGACTAACCCTACAAGCAACAAGGGAAATATACGCATTCCTACAACTTACGGACATTCCTGCATTGTCCTGGTAGTATTAGATGGCAGATCGGGAGTCAACATAATATCAACATCTTTGATGAAGGAGTGGGGTCTTCAAGCTTCCATGAAACTGCCAAACTGTCAACTTCGAATGGCAGATCAAAGTGAAACTAGGAGGTTTGAACTTCACGTTAGATTTGGTAGTGCTCGATATCCCTAGCAACACCTATTCCTATGAATTACTCCTAGGTAGGCCACGGCTCTCTAACGCACGTGTAGTGCACAATTGGAATAGAGAGTGTGTTACATTTGGCAATCAAGAAACATTAGTCACAATCGACTCTGCTGGTAAGATCAAACCCGCACGAATCACCGAATATGGATCCTCTACCATAGAGTCTATTATTGAAAATTACCGTGACTTCGAAGAGAAGGGCCACTATAGCAAGGCTACGGATATCATCAACTGGAGCCACATCTTGGCAACAATCAATTGTGTCAATGCAAAACATTGCGAGCTCAATACACATCACACTAATAGCGATGAATCTACCGTTGAACCAATTGATTTGGATACTCCTATCTCGAATATCAGTTATGTTAACATTTAGCCTGACAATGAGGACTTGCTTCACGTCGCTTGGCTACTTTATGACGAATCAATAACCTTGTATATCGACAATGAGAGTGTTTTACGCTTTTAAGAGTTTGATACTGACTCTGACATGGCCGATATCATAGATGTAGCTATTCTGTGCTTCATGGATGCCATTCTCCCATGGCTACTCCCTGAGAAGTTCCAAGAGATAGAGCCTAAGGCTAGCATTGCTACAGCCAAACTAGACCAAAATAAATTATATCGTGTCAAACGACCAGTATACGAATGGGAGATACATGATATTGAATTTATCTACGCAATAGATGACGCAATCTTAACCGAAGTCCCTCAAGCATCCAAGTCACACAAAAACACCGTTCATCGTTGTGGTCCCAAAGAAGAATGGGAAGCTTTGTATCTGTGTCGACTATGCAAATTAAATGCTTCCATAAAAAGGGATCATTTTTCAATCCCGACGAAGATGGTGGAAGCCAGTCGGTCGGATTGGGAGTTCAAATTACATGCCGCTTTATGGGCATATCGAACAGCACCCAAAAAGGCCACTGGCACGACACCATTCCAACTCACGTATGGACAAGAGGCCATGATGCCTGCAGAACTCTACGTCCCATCTTTACGGGTAGCCTACGATTTGAAACTAGACGAAAGTCACAAATCCTTGCCCATAGGCTATTCCACCTCCATAAGCATTGCAAAACAAGAGTCATTAGTGTGCACACACAACAAGTGCACAAAAGATGTCAACAAGATTGGCATGACCACCATATTAATTTGAAGGAATTTAAAGAAGGAGATAGAGTCCTTCTCTATCAAACGAAAGTACATAAGAGCAAACTTAAGTTTACTGGCCAAGTTCCCTATATCATTGATCAGATCCTTGCCTCGGGCTACGCTAAACTTAAAACCCTCAAAGGCATCCCTTTGGACATGGTAGTGAATGAGAGTAGATTACGACGATATCATGAGCCCTGCTATTCCTTAGACATGTACTGATTGATTGTGTGTTATGTGTGTGTGCATGCATGTATGTAATTGATGTCATTTTGTGATAATGTTCATTTTTTTAATTCATTTTTTACACTCTTTTTCGTTGAATTGCCTGCATGTTTAACAGTAAATACTTCTTAAGATAGTTTAGGTATGAATTCTCGCAAATCTACCTAACTTCTATCACTATTGTACAAGTTCTAGGTAACAGCGTGCATGACCAGTGATAATCATGTCCCAAAACAATAATTATCTTACGGTTTGAAGCTAGCATCACTTATTCTTGCAATCGATTGCAAGGAATTAATCTTCTTTAAAAAAAAAAAAAAAAAGAGGACCACTTGCCTAAGCTTCCAAGCAGCATTTCATCCATATTGTGGAGTCCCAGAACTAAGCAAAGTGTTTTATCAGACATGAAACCTAGTAGGTGCACTACAAAAATTCACTGTCTCATTTACTGATTTTTCCAAAAAGCTAGCAGCGGCTCGTCCTTTCTTGGAGCGGCTACACTTCAACACACGACTTTTCTCAAGTGTGCAACATGAATGCCTGGTGCGTGTAGCTTATTCTATATTTGATGACGAGCTCTAGACATTCAGGATCCCTAGACGCAACGACGAGGATCCAATTCCTATATCACGACATATTCTAAGTCACTTGGGGTTCCCGAATGAAGGAGAGCCTATGCACAGTAGAGGGCAATATTTTGATAGGAATTACTTGACGCATCTCTGTACGGAAGACAGTGACACCTCCATCTACAACAATGACGGTTACGCTGTCAAACTCATCTCGGATCCAGAACTTAGGGCAACAGCGGACCTTCTTGCATTACTCACTGAGGTACAATCTTCAAGATTTGACAAACAAGATATTGGCAACATGCTGTTTCCGAGGATTATACCGAGGCCATCCCTTGGTATATCTCTATCAAAAGTTCACCCTAAACCGAGGGTTAGAGTCTGAGGGTAGAAAATCAATTTTTCTTTTAGGGTAGAATGTAAACTGGCTCCATTTTGTCCTAAAAATGGACTCCATTCGACCCCAGGAGTCTTTTGCACCACTTCTTATGAAGTTGGTAAGCAAAATCATTTGTTTATTATTGTCAATAAAAAAATTTGCAAAATTTATTTGAGTTACATTTCAGACACTTAAAAATATACCTAATTATAGTTAGATCCTGCATCCAATGAATATAATATAATTATCTGAGAAATGTGATGAGAGTGAAAGTTAGACCACATGAATGTAGTGAAGTTAAAGTATATCTTGAAGCATATATACCTTAGATCTAGAATATCCATCCAAATCAAGGCACAAGGAAGACTTGAAGTTTGTGAAGAAAGGATTTCCCGAAAATCCAGATCGTGTCAAACAACTACGGGAGGCCGCTAAGAAGCTACAGGAGACTTTAGGGACCTTCACACCTTGGGAGTGGTGGCCAAGGCTCTCCCATGGACATTATTATAACCCTGTCAAATGGCTCCATTCTATTCTAAAACTGGACTACATGCAATTGAAGAGCCATGTAGAGGACTTAAATTAAACAAATTATATATATTGATACATAAATGTTCGAATTACAAATATATATCAGAATAAAACGCCTAATTATTAGATTCACTCATGCGATGCGAAAGGATCACGAAGCTAATCGAATTGAAACGAAACGAAAAACGAAGCAAAATCAATTCGCGATGAAGGCCAGATAGAGACGACTTGGCAGGAATAGCTACTGCTACTAACTGCGGTTTAATTCTCTTCCAAGCCCCAGATTGCTACTGCAGATCTGTTATAAAATTCAAACTTGTAAACAATAGATAATGTTGAATAAAACAACAACGAAAATTTATCTACTCATAGCATGCATTCCAATATTGCAGATCATACACATCACAGAACAGAGCATTTAGAAAAAGACTTCTATATCTGAATTGAATTTACAATACAATTCTCGAGCGCTGTCTGTTTTTCAGGTCAGCGTGTTGGCACAAGAGAGATGTTCTCTTCTAGCGAATAGTACGACTAGCTACTGCTAATCTGTAAACTCGCTCTAGAGCGATCTCAGATTGTCTGCCTGTATTCTGTCTGTGACTGTGTGTGTCTTCTGCATACTCTACATCCTTCATTGATCTCTTTATGTGATCAATCCAGGGGATTGATTAAGCTATAAGATCTAATTAAAAAAAATGCATTAGCCTTAACCGAAATTGATTCCAGTTTTCTGTCATTGTCCTTTGTGAATCATCTGTCTTCTACCCATTGTGCTTGTGCCTTCACGCTGCAGGCCTTCGATTTGCTTAAAGACCCTTTTTAAGTTTTTAAGGGCAGTGTCACCTTTTGTTTTTGAGGACACCTTTGTTTTTCAAGGGCACCTTCGCTTTTTCCCAAAAAAGGAAAAAGAGGAGAAAAACGTGAAGGTAGGTCTAAAAATGATTTTAAGACATTTAAAAGACAGTGTCGCTTTTTCTCGAAAGGCAAGAAACGCGACAATATGGCATAAATCTTTTCTAAGGGCAGTGCCCATTTTTCTAAAGGCAGGTGTCACTTTTTCTGAAGGGCAAAAAGGTCGAAGTGCGAAAAAGCCGACTTTAGGGTAAAAATCAGTTCTAAGGCAAACATCGCTTTTCTAAGGGTAAGTGTCTCTTTTTCTAAGGGTCTAAACCTTTCCAAGACATTTTAGGAACAATGTCTCCTTTTTCGAAAAAATGCAAAAAATGCAACAATGTCGGGAAAAGTTCTCATAATTATTTTCTAACTGTTTTAGACCTAGGGATGAATTTTCTTCATGACCCAAAAATGCAGACTGTGCGAAACCTAGTTCAAAATGCACAGTTGCGAAAAGACAGCAACGAAAAAAATAAGAAGAAATACTAAGACTTTGAAAGATAAAAACTCTTGGTTTCTTCAGCTCCTTCTCAAAGCTAGTATTTTTCTGATTCCTAAGCTTCCGTGTTGCTTCTCAAAAATCGCCTTGTTGAGAGGCTTCGTGAAGATATCGGCCACCATCTACTTCGTTGGAATGAACTCGGTCTTTAGCCTATCTTTCTCAACCAAATCTCTTATCAGATGATATTTGATAGCAATGTGTTTTGTTCTGGAATGAAACACTGGATCCTTCGTCAGATAAATGGCAGATGTATTATCCATGAATAGTAACAGCGGCTTGTTGGAGTGCTCTCCCAGTCCGTCAGGGAACTGCTTGAGCCATGTAAGCTCGTTTTCCATCTTGGCTGCTGCAACATACGCTGCTTCGCAGGATGATTGCGCGGTCACGGTCCGCTTCTTGCTGATCCATATGACAACTGCTCCGACTACTATCGTGCATCCTCTCTAGATGCTCTTGCAGTCATCTTTCAAGGATGTCTAGCTTGCGTCACTGTAGGATTTAATCTGGAATTCTTCATGTTGAGAGAAATACAGCCATAATCCTTCATTTGTTGAAGGTATTTTAGAATTCTCTTGGCTATCTTCCAATGCGTAGAGCCTGGATTGACATTAAACTGACTCATTATGAAAATTGCATAAGCAATGTCAGGACGTGTATTATCTGCTAAGTACATGAGCGATCCGATTAATCTCCTGTAGGACACATTTTGCATGGCTTCCCGCTCTTCTGCGTTCTGCACGCAGTCTTGCCTGGTCAGAATCGTTTCAGCTACCATCGGCGTGTTAGCTCCTTTGCAGTCTGTCATTTGAAAATCATCAACGATTTTCTGGATGTATCTTGATGGGTGAAGATACAGCTTCCCTCAATCAAGGTCTCTATCAATCTGCAATCCTAGGTAGCATTTTGCTTCCCCTATGTCTGATATTTCAAAATGCTATGAAATATCATGCTTCATCTGAGCAATTAGCTCGTCACTTCTGGACAGAATCAAGGTGTCATCCACGTAGACTGCTATTTTTCCATCTGTGACCTTTGTATAGACATTTTAGTCGGCCATCAATGGTTGAAATCCTAAGGATCTGAGGGTGTGATCCTTCTTCTTATACTAATGTTTGGCAGACTACTTCAGTCCGTATACGCTTCTTTGCATTTGGCAGGCGTAGTTGGTAAAGCGTGAGCAGATAAATCCCGGTGGCTAGTCCATATAGATCTCTTCATTCAACTCGCCATGTAAGAAGGCGGTCTTCTCATCCACGATGTGGATCTTGAGACTGTATGCTGCTGCGTAGGCAAATAACAAGCGTAAGGACATATACTTTACAACCGGAGAAAAGGTTTCAATATAGTCAACACCATACTTCTGAGAGAAACCTTTCGCCACCAATTTGGCCTTGTATTTGGATATGTTGCCATCAGGTCCATACTTGTACTTGTAAATCCATTTGCATTTTACAGTCTTCTTGTCTGCTGATAATGGCTCCAGATTCCAAACGTTGTTTTGCTCCATAAAATTCATCTCATTTTCCATCGCTTCAATCCACTTGTCCTTATCTGGATAGTTGATAGCTTTCTCATATGATTGAGATTCTCCTCCAAATCTACAAAACTCCTCTGATATAGAGGCTGAACTGTCAGGTACAAATCTAACAAGTGCTCTTCTTTCTCTGGTGGATCTTCTTGGAGAGTTTATAGTCAAATCAATGGCCTTGCCTTTGTTGATTGCTGGATTGCGGTGAGTAGCAGGTGTCCTGGGCACAAGATGTGCGTCTTGCTGCTCATCGTCTGAACAGTCACTCTGTCCATCTGAAATTTGAGCATCTTGTTCTGGGTGCTCAGGGTCCACTCCCTCCGTAGATGTTGGCAGATCATAGTAGCCTCTGGTCAAGATTTCATAGCCAATTGGATCACCATCAGCCATTGTCTTTGATTCATCAAATCTGACATCTCTGACAGTCTTGATCTGTCTGTTGTCAAGCATGTAGATCCTGTAGTATGATGAAGGAACATCATATCCTATGAGGAATCCTTGTTCTACCTTTTCATCTAGTTTCTTTTTTTTATGATCTGGAATGTGGGCGTATGCAATGCATCCAAAAATGTGCACACGTGTCAAAGTTGGTTTCACCAAAGCTCGTGTGGCGTGGTATGTGCAATGCTGGCTCTACCTGTCCTGTTCTGCAAATAGTTGGTTGTAGCTACTGCTTCAGCCCATAAGAATTTTGATATCCCATAAGAGTCAGATTTCTCCTCTTCGTCACACCATTGTGCTGCGATGTGTAGGCTATGGTCTTCAAGTGAAGTATGTCTCTACTGGTGCAAAACTCAGCAAAGCGTTTGGAGACGTATTCTCCTCTTCTGTTTGTTCTTAGCTACTTCACCTTCTTGTCAGTCCATTTCTCAGTCCAATTCATGAACTTTGTGAATTTGTCTAGGGCCTCCGGTTTGTTGTGGATAAAATACACAGCTGCAAACTTGCTGAAGTTATCAATGAACGTGATATAGTACTTCGAACCTCCGAGGGAGAGCACATCAAATAGTCCACAGATGTCAGAGTGTACTAGTCCCAAGAGTTCTTTCGTTCTGAAAGAGTCCTTGGTGAATGATATACATGACACCTTGCCTTTGTTAAAGGCATCACAAGACTTCAAGCATACTGCATCTTTGATGTTGACACCAGTGAATGCTCCGCTTTGGCTAGCATTGTATAGAGCGACTATAAGGTTCCCCTTTCACTTTCCTATAGTGACAAGCTGAGTGCTTGTAGATTCAACCACTTCGCAGGTATCGCCTTCAAAGGTGACTCTCAGTCTTGCATCTACCATCTTAGCAACAGATAGTAGGTCCTTCTGAAGAGTGGGCACGTATCGAGTGTCATAGAGCCTTCTGTCTCTTCCTTTGGTGCTTAACCACAACGCTCCGATTCTGTTGACTTTGTGTTTAGGATCATCTCCCAAGATTATGTATCTGGAAGACTTTGATTCTTGATAATCAGTGATCATGTGCCTCGTTGCCATGAAGTGTGATGTTGCACTTGAATCAATAATTATCTCTTGTGTGTCTAAAGTTGATGTCGCATAGACATCAGCACACAAGTAAGCTACTGGGTTCTTGCCGTTGTTGGCTCTGTCTTCGGCCATCTTGGAGGACTCTGGTTCCTCCACGTAGGATAAGCTATGATTATCATATATTTAATACGACCACGTCCGGAATGACGTAGCATAACTAATAATCACATACAATTGGAGTGACCGGCTATCCACGTCAAGAATAATTCTGATTCCCTTGTACAGGACATGGACATAACACTTTCTTTGCATGCATCCAGTCCTCTTTCTCCACGTAGAAAGGCCTGCCTCTCTTGGCTTTCATTGCATCTCGTATGTCTGATTTGTGGTGGCTCATCACAGCTCCCATGTAGCTCTTCATCCATTTCTGTGCGCATTTCATGTCCTGGGATGGGACAGGGAACTCACTACGCAGCTGACACGATTCTTGCGGTCATCGCTGACATCGCGCCAGTCATGAAAGATGTCTCTAGGAAAGTGGATATACATGAGCTCCCTCATGCGCGTGATGACCCTCTTATCACGGTTATTCTCAATGATGTGACCATCCTTGTCTATGTCATATGACGACGAGATGGCAGCTGATGGCAATGTGACCTTGGGAGTGTCTACGGGGGTGCCCTCCAGTATGGGAGACGTGGCCATGGGAGTGTCTACGGGGTGGCCTCAAGTATGATAGATGCCCCACCAATGGGAGAATACTGATGCTATGGGATACCGAGGGGAAAATAGCCAATGGGGGGCGTCTGGAGGGGAGAATATATAGGGGGGGACTGGGTGAGAGTGGGCTGAAAACCCCACGGTGAAACGTGACCCCACAATGTATAGCCGGGAGGAAATGACTCAGTGGCAGTGGGTCTAGAGGGAGGAAAAATGTGAGGGGTGTAAGTGGGCGTGTCGAAAATTTGAAGTGTGACAGATGCATGAGTTGCAGTATCGTGTGACGTACGTGTTGCCTCCTGGGTCAGTATATCTCGAAGTAGAGACTCCCCACGACGAGATGCGCTATGCGGACGTGCTTGACTCATGACCACATCAGGGTCATCGCCACATCCTCCACAATAGGAGACACCAAGGCTCCTCCTCCTCCCTCGAGAGTGTCGAGAAGAAGCATTGGCAGTAGTGACATGGGTGGGGGTGTGACCCTTGTCAGAGTTACCCTGATGGAAAGGGGAAATATGTGACTGGTCTACATGAGGAGTGGGCTGAATCTCCTCGGTCAATGATGTGTACTCAACCAATTGAGAGGAGCTACGAGCCTCGCGTCAAGCCCTCAAGCACTGTAAGACCCTATCTTGCTGCGAGGAAGACAACTGGTCAAGGTAGCTAATGAGCTCACCCGCAACTATGGCCTGACCTCTGAGTAGGGGATCCAGTATCAGACATTATGGGTGCAATGGAATAAGAGGGATAAATACTGCAGACAATCAATGAGAGTCTTAAAAACTAGTAAGAAAAAAACATCACCATCTCTCTCTCTCTCTCTCTCTCTCTCTCTCTCTCTCTCTCTCTCTCTCTCTCTCTCTCTCTCTCTCTCTCTCTCTCTCTCTCTCTCTCTCTCTCTCTCTCTCTCTCTCTCTCTCTCTCTCTCTCTCTCTCTCTCATCCCCTGGCGTTAAAAAAATAAAGTATTGTAAAACGAATCCCAAAACTTTTATGAATACTGCCTCATAGCTACAACGTCAATACCAGCACATATGTATTGTCATATTCACGACCATTTCCAGTTCAAACAACAATGATGACCCAGATTAAACCACATTGAGGAGTAGACATCAATAGGAGGCTAACTGGCCCCGCAAGTGAATCGTATGAAACGAGAGAGTGTCTATCCTATATATGAAGAGATTAAAGAGGAACATGGTGTGTAGGACCATGGCAGTCCTTAAGTCTGACGGTTTGTAGCATCGAAGAGAGAAAAGGATGTTGCTACTTCGAACGCAACACTTCAAAGTGGTTACAAGTGGACACTTGTTTGAATCTAGATGAACCTCAAGCAATCTTTGAGAGTTATTGAGTTTGAAGTAGCAGACACACTTTTCTCATTTCGATGTGGTGAACCATGAGGTTCAAGAACGTCCACGACCTGCACACCATATGCCTCTTTGGTCTTTCCATTTTTAGGCAAGACACCCAATCGGCACAAACAACTCGATCGAGGAGCCAATTAGCCCCCCTTGCATCCTCAATGGATTCGTGTGTTCACCAATATTGCTAGGGTTATGGTTTGTGGTTAATTGGAGATGGAAAAGTAATATATATATTGGTATTGCCCTTGTAGCTTTGACCCAATACCTATAAAAGCTTGGACTATGATAAATTTATGAGCAGAGGTATATAATCTAGCATCTATGAGCTGGTAACAATCTAGCATATAATCTATTTATGATCTGAAAAAATTTATGAGCACAAGTTGGAATCGTCCTTGGAATAACAGATGGTATACTGAATTAAACAGACACACATATTTCGAGGTCTGTTCCAACCTCCACTGATTAAATCCTAATGAAAATAAAATTGAATGTAGTCCTACATCAACAAAACGTGCATCTCTCTCTCTCTCTCTCTCTCTCTCTCTCTCTCTCTCTCTCTCTCTCTCTCTCTCTCTCTCTCTCTCTCTCTCTCTCTCTCTCTCTCTCTCTCTCTCTCTCTCTCTCTCTCTCTCTCTCTCTCGCTTGTCCCGTTGGTTTAAAAAATAGTTTGTGAAACGGATTCCAAAACCTTTATGTATACTGACTCATAGCTACAACATGAATACCAACACATATATTGTCCGTTCACAACCATTTCAATTTCAAGAAACAATGATGATCCAAATTGAACCACATTGAAAAATAGACATTAACAAGAGGCTCACTGGCCCCACAGGTGACTTGTATGTAACAAGGGGGTGCCTCTTATATGAAGACACAAAAGAGGAGTATGGTGTGTAGGCCCATGGCAGTCCTTGAATCTTGCGGTTCATAGCATCGAAGAAAGAAAAGGATGCTGCTACTTCGAACTTAGCACTTCAAAGTAGTTACATGTGGACACTTGTTTGAATCCAAATGCACCTCATGCAACCTTTTAGAGTTATTGAGTTTGAAGTAGTAGACACACTTTTCTCATTTCGATGTGGTGAACCATGAGGTTCAAGAACGCCAATGGCCTGCACATCATATGCCTCTTTGGTGTCATCATTTTTAGGCGAGAGACCCTATCGGCACAGAAACGCAAAGCCAGTTAGCCCGCTTTGCATCCTCAATGGATTCGTGCGTTCACCAATGTTGTTAGAGTTTAGGGTATGTGGATAATTGTAGATGGAAAATTGATTTATATGTTGGTGTTGCCCTTGTAGCTTTGACTCAATACCTATAATAGCTCAAACTACGGGAACCACACACGCACACACACACACATAAATAAATTAAGATTAACAAATCATGAAACATGAACGAATGGCATCACACACGCACGTGCACATGCACACGCATACACAAACGCACACTCTAAACACTAAAACCTAAACACACACAAGGAGAAACAAAAAAAAGAACATAGTAGAGTGCTAATCAAAACTCGTGAACTATACGGTTATATCCTATTCCAAAATGTCACCACATGCTTCCTCCCTACGACGTTTGGGCTTTCTCGTGGAACTTATCGTCCAACAAGAAACATTTGAACCACGCCTTTATCGGAAGAAAACAAGGGGTACACACTTCCTAGAATTGGGAGTATTGGTTACCTTTAACTCTTTCATGATCTCTCTCTCTCTCTCTCTCTCTCTCTCTCTCTCTCTCTCTCTCTCTCTCTCTCTCTCTCTCTCTCTCTCTCTCTCTCTCTCTCTCTCTCTCTATTTCTAAGCATGAAACATAACCAATACACAACACATAAATTATGATCCTGCAAATTAAAATAACATAAATAGATTAAGATCCTATAAATCAAAGTAGTATGAACTAGTAAGCATGAAACATAAATCAAGATTCTACGAATTAGGGTAGCATGAATAGGTAATCATGAAACATAAACGAATGGCATCACACACACACACACACACACACACACACACACTCTAGACCCTAAAACCTAAACACACACAAGGAGAAAAAAAAAAGAACATAGTAGAGTGCTAATCAAAACTCCCGAACCATGCGGTTATATCCTATTCCAGAATGTCACCACATGCTCCCTCCCTACGACATTTGGGCTTGTAGAACTTATCGTCCAACAAGAAACATTTGAACCACGCCTTTATCGAAAGAAAACAAGGGCTACACACCTTCCTAGAATTGGGAGTGTTGGTTACCTTTAAAATCCTTCATGATCTCTCTCTCTCTCTCTCTCTCTCTCTCTCTCTCTCTCTCTCTCTCTCTCTCTCTCTCTCTCTCTCTCTCTCTCTCTCTCTCTCTCTCTCTCTCTCTCTCTCTCTCTTGCTCTCTATTTCTAAGCATGAAACATAACCAATACACAACACATAAATTATGATCTAGCAAATTAAAATAACATGAATAGATTAAGATCCTATAAATCAAGGTAACATGAACTAGTAAGCATGAAACATAAATCAAGATTCTACGAATTAAGGTAGCATGAACTGGTAATCATGAAACATAAACGAATGACATCACACATGCACATGCACACTCTAAACCCTAAAACAGAGGAGAAAAAAAGAAAGAACATAGTAGAGTGCTAATCAAAACTTCTGAACCGTACGGTTATATCCTATTCCAGAATGTCACCACATGCTCCCTCCTTGTGGCATTTGGGCTTTCTCGTGGAACTTATCGTCCAACAAGAAACATTTGAACCATGCCTTTATCGGAAGAAAACGAGGGCTACATACCTTTCTAGAATTGGGAGTGTTGATTACCTTTAACTCTTTCATGATCTCTCTCTCTCTCTCTCTCTCTCTCTCTCTCTCTCTCTCTCTCTCTCGCTCTCTATTTGTAAGCATGAAAACATAACCAATACACAACACATAAACTGTGATCTTGTAAATTAAAATAACAAGACTAGGTTAAGATCCTACAAATCAGAGTAGCACAAACTAGTCAGCTTGAAACATTAATTATGTATACCACGAATTGTTAAGAGTGGAGATCATTTGTTTTCTTAGGCCAACTATGGAGTTCCCCAGTAGGTTTATAAAAACACTAGCGGAGAAGTGTCATCATTTCAAGGACAAACGTAATCAAGAAGGCATCATGAAGGCCTCAATGTGGTGAAATAATCTAAATAATGTGGTGGTGTTAAGTCAAAATGTATCAACTGGGACGAGAATTTTGTAATCTTGATATAATAGCTGAGGTGGTAATAATCTAGCATTGTTTAGACACAAATTGCCAATGTTTACCATATCTGTTTTTGAATGTAAGAGCAGAGGTCGGAATGGACCTCAGAATAAAAGATGGCATAGTGCCTTAAAAAGATCCAGATATTCCAAGGTCTGTTCGGACCTCCACTAATTCCCACCCATTATCAACAGATCCATCAATAAATGTACAGATTTGTTTCTAAAATGTGTGGATGTATTTTCATAAATCTTGATATAAAATAAAATTGAATGTATTTCTATACTACAAAATGTGCATCTACAACAAAAGATAGGAGATAAACATTTATGAGCAGAGGTATATAATCTAGCATTCATGGGCTGGTAACAATCTAGCATATAATCTGTTTATGAATTGTAAAAAGTGTATGAGCAGAGGTCGGAATGGACCTCGGAATAATAGATGGTATACTGTCTTAAACAGATCTAAATATTCCACGGTCTGTTCCGACCTCCATTGATTCCCACCCTAGTTGAAAGATGTACCCATTATCAACAGATTCATCAATAAAAGTATAGATTTATTTCTAGGATGTGCAGATATGTTTTTATGAATCCTAATGAAAATAACACAAAATGTAGTTCTACACTACAAAATGTGGATCTACAACAAAAAATAGGAGACAAACTGCTACAATATTGTACAGGTACCTAGAACTGCTACTAGTTGTGTTAGTCAGCTGCATGGATGATGTTAGAGCCCAAGAATCGGCATAAAAAACTGCAAAATAATTTCATATCAAGAACCCACGTAACAAATCCTCATGGGAAAATTATAGAATTGGTTTAAACATGGAGGGAACAAAAGGAATTGCTGACAAATTGGTGGAATGCACATCAAAGGAGTTGGCAATGGATTTCCACCAAATAAATCCTATCATGGATTTGGTGAATTTGCTGCTATTACAGGTCCATTGGATGGTCTTCACATCATATCCATGCCAAAGGATCCACTAAAGAAGTATCTCAAGTTTTTTGTTTGAACTAGTATCTCATCAAGCTAGTTTTTGAGGAGGAGTGTGAAGATTTGACAAAATCTAGCTTGAGCATTTTGCAATTTCATGTACATAGTGAAATCACACATGTGTGGACATATTCCCACATGTGGAGGGTAGTCATAATCACTTTAGTTCATTTATGATGAGTTTGAATAGTCAATAGGACTTAATCTTGAGGTTTGGGGGTCCTATATCAAAACCACTCATTGTACAATTGTAATAAAGTGATTAGGCCAATTTTAGACTTGGATTAGATCATGATAGTGTAGGTTTCTTATACTTGGCATGATGGTCATGGGCTAGTGACATTGCACGTCATAATCTTATTTGTCGATATAGACTTTCATAGTGAAGGATGCACCAAAATGGTCCAATCAATGTAAGAGGTGGCATGTAAGTGGTCCATCAAAGTAAGAGGTGATTCTAGAGAGGTCCAATCATTGAGAACCATTTCCACACCTCTTGGATCTTGAGATACTATGAGACAGTGAGAGAGAGGTCATTCTACATTGAGTTTTTTGAGAGATTGAGTGATTCTACACATAGAGTTATTGTACTTGTGAAGACTTCAAGGGAAAATGGAGAGACCCCACCAGAATGCTATTCACATCCATTGCAAAGAACGTGTTACAAAACCAATGAACAAAGAAAAGTTAGGCTAGGCAATGAACGTCGAGTTTTTAGACAAGTTGGTGGTAACTTGTAAGTGATCAATGACATGGGAAATACTGTACTTCGATTCTTGTACTTTTGGAGACATCAAGGGGATATTGAAAAGATCTCCACCAAGATGCTATTTAATTTGAATTCATTTTAAAGAATTTATTAGAAAATATGAGAACCTAGAAAATTCTTCTCAAACTATTCTTTTAACAAAGTATGACCTGTGCAACTTTTTGAAGTTCATGAAACTCATAACATGTGACGTTTGTGACTTTTCACATAGCGCAAAGAAAACTTTAATTCTTTTTTCTGTTACTTGCACAATATTTGTGACTTTTACTCTACGGATTTTCAACTAATATGGCTATCACATTTTTGCACCTTGTGCAACTTCCCATGACTTCATCAATATTGCACTTTTGCGACTATCATATATTTTTTTTGGTGACTATTCGAGGCTTTGCAATTTGTTATCATTTGAATTTTGATTGAACATGAAATTCCACCAAACATCCACTAATATACTTATATGGCAGATTGGTCAATCCACTGACTGGGATGATGTTATGACATGTAATATAGGTAGTGCCTCTTATAAATTGAGATAGGAGTGGATGCACGCATAGGTAATATTGTATACATATCTGCATAGTGTGTGGATGTTGGATCTAACATTTTTTATGTTGATGAGATTGATGATACTTTGGATGCTGATGTTGAAGATCCTACTTCAAGTCAAAAGCCAAAGAGGACGTCAAGGCAAAGGCGACAACCTTTGAGGGTCACTTATGATGAGAATGGTAAGCAAGTGGAAGTTACTCATTTTGCATGTCTCACATAGTTTGGTGAATCTTCTTGTGTAAATGATGCTATGGAAGTGGATGGCGGTTTCTTACTAGCATTCTTGGCTGGTGTTGATAATGGACATGAAGCTAAGAGTGGCTCATTAGGTCACTCATGGTCAAGTCATGAAGGGTTGATGACATCTTATGGCAAGATGGAGATGGAGGCTCATTCATGGATTTTCATGGAGAAGACATATCAAGAGATGGAGGAGACATGCAAGCATTGGTTGATTATTCACATTTATTGTTTGGTTGTTGTTATTTTCCAGACTATTCAAATTTGGAAGCATGAAGGAATCATTACATTTACATTCTATTTGGTTCTTCATGTTCTAGTTACATCTTGATATGTAAAATTGATGTAAGAAATACTGAAGCATCCAATGTGGACAATATTCTCTATATCAATTATGAAAGCTAGTATAAAACCATAGAAAGGAGGTCATTGAGATCATTCTAAAATTGGATCAAAGTTGTGTGGTTAAATCAATGCTAAAACTAGTTGAAGAGGGAGTGTGAAAAGTTGTCAACTAGTTTGATTGTTTATTTGGCAATTTTAGGCCAAGATGAATTCTCAACTCATAGATAGGTTCTACATCGACACTTCAAGAGGATGATATGTTCACAAAGGGAAAATTCAAGGGCAAAACCAAAAGTAAGTGGACTAAAAGGCAAGATCAAGTGGACACTTCTTCAAGTGGCAAAAAGAAGGATAGATCAAAGCTCAAGTGCTCCTATTGCGGCATCAAAGGACACTTTGCAAGTGAGTGCTACAAGAAGAAGAGAGATCAAGGAGACAAGCAAGGTAATCTTACTCTTGATGAGCATGGTTTGGATGTTCAAGATGCAAATGATGATGCTTTTGTGATGTATGCTTGCTAATGATGGAGATCTAGATCCTTGGTGGATTGATAGTGGAGCAAGTTCACACATGACCTTTCACAAAGAATACTTCACTTCTTTGTTGGCATATGGAGATGACAAGAGGGTGATCTATACGACCAATGATGGTGAGTGTGCAATCAAAGGGATTGGCACAATTCCTGTTTCTCTCTCTACAAAAAGAAATGTTCATTTGGAGGATCTCTTGTTTATTCCATCTATTACCAAGAATTTGCTTAGTGTGAGTCAAATGCTAAGTAAAGGCCTCAAGGTGGAGTTTGATGGAGATGCTCGTATGATCAAAAGGAAGGATGTCTTGATTGAAAAGATAAAAGGAAAGGGAAGTTGTTAAAGATGGATACTTATGTTACTACAATTAGCAATAGTGGAGAGATGTATGTAACATTCATTGCTGATTTTAGTCAATTTTATTGGATCTATCTACTAAAGATCAAGGATGAAGTGTATGATGTCTTTATCAAGTTCAAGAATGCAAGGGAGAACCAATTTTCTACAAAGATCAAGTGCTTAAGGAGTGACAATGGTGGTGAGTACATATCTACCAAATTCAAGGCCTTTTGTGATGAGCATGGGATCAAGAGGGAGTATACAACATCAAGGACCCCACAACATCATGGACTCCAGCCAATTGGCAATCACATTTGATGACCTAATTACTTAGTATGAATTAGCTGTTCATACATCTCATTATCAATGATCAATCAACATTGTGAATTGTGAAAGAGTTGAGTGTTATTACATGATGGTTCCTAGGCTCTTATCAAGCAAATCGTTCACAATCAAAAAGTATTTTTGTTAGCTCTCTATCAAGCTTTTAAGCTTGAACTCTTTTGAGCATTCTAGCTCAGTCTTTTAGAGATTTAAGTTAGAGTTGCTATTGTGCTATTGCTTATCAACATAGTTGCTTATTTTGGACTTATTCTCAGTTAATCAGAGATAGCTTTAGAGTGCACAGTTTCTATCCGCTATTGTCTTGCGCTCATTAGCATCTGATCTTGCTTTTCTGAATCAGTATTATTTTCTTCTTGCATTCAGTTTGTGTCAAAATGCATCCATCTCTGTATTGCTTTTGTAACTGGTAGAAATTGTCTGAGAATTCAATACTTTATGTTTGGCTACGTAATCACGTAGTATCTAGCAAAAGTTAGTTGCTAAAGATTGGACGTGATTCCCATCACTATTGCTTTGTTTAATTTTTGATAGGCGTAGTCATGCATTGGAAGTAGGAAGTTTCCGCTATTCCATTACTCACCTATTTCCGACACCCTCTTCATAGACCCTAGGTTGTCACTTTTGATTAGCGTAAACTGGGAGCCATACAAATAATGCCTCCAAAAATTTAGGGCATGAATCATAGCAAAAAGTTCCTTGTCATAGGTGGAATACCGCCTTTGAGTAGAATCTAACTTCTTGTTTTCAAAAGCAACTAGTCTACCATCCTGATATAGGATTGCACCTATAGCATACTCACTGGCATCCATTTCAAGCACATATGGCTTGTTAGGATCCATTATGTACAGAATAGGCACTGTAGTTTCACAGTATTTGAGGTTCTCAAAACTCTGATTCATCTCTTCAATCCAAGTAACCAGAGGACTGAACTTACTGTGTTGGCTAACTTACCAGTCAAGACTAATGCATAATTCAAGATAAATCTATGAAAAAACTCTAAAGCCGAAAAAGGACTTAACCTCATGGATGGTTTTAAGGATATGCCATTCACGTATCTGTCAGACTTTATTGGGGTCAATTTTCAACCCATGGTTCGAAATAACGTGACCAAGGTATAACAACCTTTTTTGGAAAAACACACATTTCGACTCTTTGGCAAAAAGCTTCTCCTGTCTAAGTAACTTTAAGACAGTCCTAAAAATGCTCCTCATGCTCCTCCAAGGTCTTACTATAGATAAGAATATCATCTAAGTGCACTATCACGAACTTTCTCAGATATGGACAACGAAGGAAAGTCGTTGGATCATTTGTCAAGCCAAATAGTAACACAAAAAACTCATTCTAAGTTTGGATTTTTCAAGATCCTCAGTCTTCATGCGAATCTAATGATACTCTGATCTCAAATCGATTTTGGTGAAGTACTTTGCACCATGCAATCGATCAACCAGTTCATCCATTTGCGGCAAAGGATAATGGTTTTTAATCGTTAACTTATTTAACTTTTTAAAGTCCACACAAAGATGAGTACCTCCGTCTTTTTTATCAACTAGGAGCACAGGTGCCCCCCAAGGAGATTTACTAGGTTTAACATGGCCCATCTTAAGGTAATTTTGCAGTTGCTATAAACTTCATCCTCTTCAGTAGTACTCATCCTATATGGATACAATGATATAGGAGAACTACCAGGAATCAGTTTATACTATGGTCCACACCCCTAGAGGGGGGAAGACCTCAGGAAGCTGCTCAAGAAACACATCGTTAAACTCTTGCCTAAGTTTCCTAAAGATTTTACCTTCTAGTGAATTTTCCTGCTTTAGGTTATAGACATTAATTCCATTTGGAGATTGTAAAATTGCAAACTACATTCTTCATGGTAAGTAAAATATTTTAACCAGCATAATTAAGAATTACAATCCACAATATCCGTACATTTAACTGTTTTGAAAGGAAAAGGCATATACGAAGTAGAAATATCAACATTTCCATTTAATTCTATGAGTAAGTCGTTATGCAAGAACGACAAACTGTGAGTTACATAGTTTTTCTTCATAGACTCATTACTCTCATAGAACCACTCCTTTCCAAGTACTACATCTACCCTATCTAGATTCATAATGTAAAAGTCTAATATGTCCTTATAGGCTTGAATCTCGATTGGTACGTGGGACTATTCGGTCCCAAACTTGGCTTTCTGCTCTTGTTGCCAACTTCACTATATATCGTTGTTTTGTTTTGTTTTGTTTTGTTTCCACCCTTAGCTTTGTTTTGTTTTGTTTCCACCCTTCACTTTGTTTTGTTTCCACCCTTAGCTTTGTTTTGTTTTGTTTCCACCCTTCACTTTATATTGTTTCCACCCTTAGCTTCTACAACAAATTAGCGTTAATAAAATTATGTGTGGAATCATCATCAAATAAAACTGTTACGGCTTGGCCACCCACAACCCCCTTCATCCGAATGAGGTCATGAGGGCCAAAAATAGCCGTGTTAAAACAACAATGCTTACACATAGAATTACCAGCAAAGGAAAGATCTACATTAGATATGCTAGAGTTATCCGGCATCTTAAAATATGCCCCTTTAGCTTTCCATTTCTTTGGACATTCCTTCGCGACATGACCTGGTTCCGTGCAATTAAAGCACAAATTGTCACTTTGGGCTTTCATAAAGGTTTCTTGGTCCAAGGTAGATCTTTTCTAGACATCAACTTGATCTAGTTCAACATAACTTCCATTTGCTGGTCTCTCATCTGATTACGATTATTCATATCATTGAGCGCCGTACTCAACTGTTGACAAATCACCATATAAAATGGTGCACCTGGATTTGCAGCTTGATTTGAAGTTCCTTCAACTATCTCAATTTATCTATTCTTGAAAATTACTAAAATAAGTTAATTACTCGAATCTGAAAACCCATCTTCCTCCTTATATTTCAATCCTTTTGGAAATAAAGGCCTCTTACCCTTTATGTCATACCAGTCTCAGGCTTGGCCACCATACGAGTGTCATCGTATATCCTCGGGAAGCGAACAACATCCTCGAGGGCAAGAGGCCGGTTCCTCCTAACCTCTAGCTGATAGTCTCTTGGCGACCCAAGTATAAAATGCAACTTTACCAGCAAGGGATCCATTCTAGATGAAAAACAAGAATATACTTCCTGAAACTCTTGTAAATACTGATCCAGGGTCTGGTTCCCCATATGGATCGTTACATATTGACGATAAAATTCAAAATAATCAAGAATAGGAAGGAAGGCTGCCTTAAAGGCCTCAAAAAAATCTTTCCAATTCTTAGGAACTTCAGGCTTACCCCTAACATCTTGGCTTTACCTCGCAAGTACATGACAACTAGATTGATCTTGTTATCATCGGATAAATCGTGCATGGAGAAGTGCCAATTCCATTGATCCAACCACTGCAAGACCGCTTGCGGGGTTCTATCCTTCTTTTCCCTAGAAAAAACTTCAGGAGTGAACAAGGGTTGATGCACCAGTTGCCTTAGTTGCGTCAACTCCTTCAGTTCCTACTGATCCCGACTGTGTTTAGATTGCATATCGACAATCTATTTTTGCAGATTGTTAATTGCAAGCAATATGGCATAAAGATCTAAGTTAGAGGTAGATTTAGTAACCTCTTCAACAGGGGACATAGGCTATGTGGTAGGATTAGGATCCATTTTTCAGGAGGAAGAGAGGTGAACTAAGAAAGAGATGATTGAAAAAGATCAAAAGCAACTCAAGGAAGGTAGATACAAGACTACTTTTGCTGTCTCTTCACAAATCAAATGGTATTGTCCATGACTGCCAACTCAAGGAAGGTAGATACAAGGCTACTCTTGTTGTTTCTTCACAAATCAAATGGTATTGTCCATGACTTCCATAAGGAATAAGAGAGAGCAAGGAGAAGGATGCACCACCACCTCCACCTCTTCTTCTCATGAAACTAAGCATAGGAGAGGTGTGCCGCCCACTCTATGCTTGCTTCAGATCTGCCATTTGCCTTGCCACATAGGCTTCCACCTAACCACCCAGGCCCTCTGCTAGCAAAGTGCCAGCTGGCCATCAGTCTTCACCCCCCCCCCCTTTGCTGTCTTCCTTTCTCTGCAGGAGAATCCTTCGTTGGAAAATAGAGGAATTGTGGTTAAATACCCATTTTTTGCTCAGGGGGGTCACAAAAATGCCAACCGCCAGTCAGAAAGAGTTCGAAATTGAGAAACGCTAATGCCTGCCACCTGTCCAGGTCTGGGGACAGTGCCACATGGCAGGTTCTCAAAGTGTTTTTCCAAGTCCTTCGCTGGGTCAGACAATGAACAACCTCTTTTTGAATTTCTTCATTGGGAAGGGCCCCATGTAAACAGTTTGCTATCATACCTTGAGCGGAACTACCCTGTGGAGAACTGCCACCTGCCCAATCCTGGACAGTGCCATGTGGCAAGTCTCTGCTGGGCCCCAAACTATTTTTTTTAAACTTATATTTTTCAAAATTCAATAAAAACAGCGGAAGGAAAGACACTAAAAAGTGCATAAAAATGTATTTTAAGCCTGATTTGAATTCCATCAAAAATCGAAACTTACAAGAGAACCACTACGGATCAGTGCACCTGCTTTCAGCATGCAGTTGCTCTGATACCGTATGTTAGACTCTCTACTTACTGCAAACCTCCAGGTGTTGATTAACCACAAGAGACGGAACAATTCACATTTTACCCTGCCATAGGACCTATCCGGGTCCACCCACTGTGCCCTGGCCTCTGACCGTATCAAGCGAGATCCGACCTCCATCCTAGATAGTGTCCCATACCACTGCCTAGGCTCTCAGCCATCTCCTGCCTCAAGCTAGCATACATCTTGGCCGTGCACCTTCTCCTACGTAGATATAATGGATGGCAAATGAGCCCTTCTCCCCTTGTATACTTTTAAGGAGAGAGACTCCAAGCCATGTTCACGAGTCACCGGTCAAGTCTACAGGCCCGGTCATCGTCCAGCCTCAAGTTTAGGGTTGGTACCCAAGGGAGTTGGGGCCCTAACACACATACTCGCTATGTACAAGCATCCAAAGGCAAACATCAAATCACTACTGCAAATTCTCCACAACGTACTGCAAACAATACCCACAAATGTTCCTACGACAGTAATAGGCAACTTAAGCATTGATATTTTAAAGCACAACTTGCCTGCACAATTACTTCACAATTTAATGGCCAACGATGGACTCCAAATACTTTTCATGATCAAAGAAGCAACAACTCTATATAACTCCCAACTTGACCACATACGGACAAATTGCAACAATCTTGAATGCCAATCAAGATCGACTTATGCATATTCTCTAATCACTCTCCAATATACTTCTACTACACAATGAAAAGTCATGAAGCAACATTCATTAGTCATGAATGAAGAACATATCTTCTTTAACACCTATCATCCGTTCATCAATGACCTGCTATGCGATTCAAAGTTTACATTGGAAACTTTTTCATAAATTGAACTTTATCTTTCATCCATCTCCTAGCAACTTCATTGTCTCGTTACCAAATACTATTAAATATGTTCAAAGCCCATATATTGCATTTTTTGGGTACTATTTTGGTTTGTTTCTTCATGAGCTAGACAATTGAATTTATTACGCTTTTTGTGACAAATTAGATTCAATAATAACCAAAATGTATAACTAGTAACCAAAACATAAATCCATTTCATTAAGTTGCCAAAAATTATAAATCTTTTCAATTCTTACAAACGTAAAATCTATTTATAATTTTTTACAAAGAAAATGGTGATGCCTCACAGAACGTAATCTGTGGGGCAAATTTTTTTTACAGGCACCTTCCGGACACCGGAAGGTGCACGTAAAAAAATTTACTTTTTTTTACATGCACCTTCTGCCCGGAAGGTGTGTGCAAAAAAAATTTACGTCAAAAAGAAAAAAAAATGTAAAAACAAAATTCACGGAAGGGAAGGGCCGGCTCCTGGGCCCTTTCGCCCGTGGAAGACTGTGCGCCCTCGGGCTCACAGTCTTCCGAGGCGGAAGGGCCTCGGAGCAAGACCTTCCCCCTCCCACCCCGCCCAAGGGTGCACAGTCTTCCGCGGGTGGAAGGGCCGAGGAGCCAGCCGTTCCCCCCATCCCCGTTAAAATGTTTATTAAAAACTTACATATCCAAATTTGGGAAATACAAAATAATTTAGACTCCTATATCTAAAAGGCATTACCCAAATCCATCCTATATTATGACATGGCAAGGCGTTTTGGTAGTATACACATCGTTCTTGTTTTTTATTATTATTGACACAACAGTCCCCACCTCATCCCAATGGCTAATTAGCCGCGTCTTTTCATCTCTCTCTCTCTCTCTCTCTCTCTCTCTCTCTCTCGCTTTCTCTCATCGCTCCTCTTGCTTTCACCGGCTGCTGATGCTCCTACGATCCGAAGCCATGAACAGAATTTCTGGAGTTGAACGGAATTGTGAGAGATGTGACAAGCCACTGTTTGCTGTGGAACATCCTACGGGCGGCATCTTCGAGAGACGCACCTGCGAAGACTGCCGTGAATGGATGGAACAGCAAGTTCAGCTCTTTAACGATTCGCAGGAACCTGGCACCGATGTTGTCCTTGAATCTTCTGATGGTGGCACGATTCCAGCGCACAAGGCTGTCCTAGTAAGTTCTCTTTTCAAGTTAATGTTAAAGCGATAATCAGATCATAAAACACAATATAAGTTACATTAAAAAGCTACAGGAAAATGTGTTTATGGAATCAGCACATCTATTGGATACAAGTCAACCTTACCGTAGAAAATAAAGTCAGAAAGTTTACTGATCTTTAAGCTACAGGAAGGTGTCGATATTTATCTGAGAAAGGACACACTAAAATTTCGTACTACACAATTTTGCAATCCGTATATAGATAAGCTTTTGGGCAATTTATGACTATGCAATTTGATCTAATTCTACAGGGTACATGACTGCAATTGCGATTCCTATTTTAACGCTGTGCAATGTGATTGCTTCTTACGTGCTCCATTTTTATAAAGTAAGAATGGCAATCAATGGCGTCTTATAATGAATGATTTTCTGGAAATCTGGTGCTATCGATATTAACTCAATTAAAATTTCAAACTGATCGCAGGAGTTTCAATCGGATGTTTTCAGAAGAATGTTCGATTCAAATTTCAAGGAGTCGTTTTCAAACAGGGTTAATACCGACATGACTTCAGATGAGCTGCGTTGCCTCATCCAGTTCGTATACACTAACAACCTCAGTGATGACGATTTGAAGCATAATGCATTCACTTTGCTTGACTCAGCAGAGACATACAACCTGCAGCATCTGAAATCATTTTGTGAGGATTATATCTCCAAGAATATCTCAATGAAAATTTTTGAGAAAATTGTGAGAACTGCAGAACTATACGGATCTGTACATCTACGGGATGCTCTCATGAGCTTCGTTTTGAGCGAGAATTTCATGTTGGAAAACAGTCTCACAATAATTACGGGAGCTTTCAGGGCAATGGCAGACATGAATGGATACGACTCATTCAGTAAAGGCTATCCTGATCTTATGTCCAGGTTAATAGACCAGCTTTTCATACGTGAACGCTCAGGTGAAGACTTTCCTCTAAATTATTAAGACACTTGTGCTGCTACTTTGCTTAGCTTCCTCTGTACTATAGAGGTGTCGTAACCCACTGCGCTTGTGTGCTCAATTCAGTAGCTCAAGCTCTGGCTCTGTTGCGCGCTCTCTCTCAAATCGTCAGATACATACACACTTCGTATAGCCACATATATATATATATAGATAAATTAATTAGTATATATACGTACACATTATACATGTGTATAATATGTTGCTTGCAGGTGAACCGTTGGATTCAGAAGAAGCAGAAAGAATAACGAACCTCATAGTATTTAGCTTGAGTTCGTTACCTCCTACTCGTTGGGGCTTACATGCACGATCGCGTTTTCCCCGGGTTTAGGCCACCACTTTAGTGAGCACTTCCTTTGGTGGAGGGACACATTTTAGGCCACCACTTTAGTGACAATAGTGATGACTCTAAAAGGTCTGAGTGGTGAGATATAATAGTATTTTGGAGAGATTGTGTTAGATAGTTGCTCATGCTGCACAATAGGCTCATCCCTTAGCTTCCTTTGTGTCGTGTCTTCGAAGCCCTTTAGAGCTTTTTTTTTTTTCCCCCTTCTATTTTGAATTTTTCCAATTTTTTATTGATATTGCCACTATGATGGGGGTCATTTTTTTCCGCTACATTTTTCAGATTTTCATTAGTATCGCCACCATATTAGGGCATCATTGTTTGGGGAATTATTTAAGTTTGTTTTCTAACACTTGTAGTTCTTTTTTTTAAAAAGTTTCTAATAGTATAGAATATTTTGTTTATTAAAATTTGTTTTGTTTTTTTCTAATTTTTTGAAATTCTAATAGTTTACTTCCACCACAACAAATTAAGATTGATAGATTTCATGATTTTCCAGTAATATACTATGGAAGGTACTTGGCTCAACTACAACTTGACTCATTGTTGATTCAAGTCTTGTGCATGACCATTATATAGTTCATAATGTGGGTAGTGTGCACTCAATTGCATTTAATTTGGGACACCTTCCAAAGCAAATTGTGCACATCAAGCGGCACCTCCATCAATCAAAGAAACTAATATGATTACTTTAAAATACAATATGAAAAGTATATGAGAAGGTGCAAGAAGGAAAGATCCAACTAATGGAGCCCCCAACAAGCCATAATTCCTATTAGTTACCTTCAAAGACATTCTACGGAGCCCACCCTAGGTAGTTATAGGCGATCTCTCGTAAATTAGGCTTTTCTAGCACATTCGATATCATGGAAGCTTCAAATATCATGGCTAGATCTTGATTTGAGAAGGCCCACCAGAAATTATGTCATACAATGCTTTGGACCTCAAGGTCCTACAATATAGGGTGAATGACGTAAATCTGAGATCTTTGGCCTAGCCCTCAATCCCAAAGTGAGATCAGAACATACTTCCATCAAAAGAAATCTAATGTGATTGATTACATTATGAAGGAATATAGCTTATTGGTGAGTATCTACTAGTATTGGCTACATTGTGACTCAAGTTGTAAAGATATAATTTTGAAATAATATTGTAGTTGAATATTAGAATTCCTACACCTATTGTCCATAAACAAGAGGTCTATTAGTTAACCATTTTAATTGCAAGGAGTTTATCTCTCTTGAGATTATTTCAACTAAATCTTTTGGGTCATCATCAAGATTTGCCATCAAAATTCCATAATTCATAAGGGTGTGATAAAACATGTTGAATGTCTAGCTGATACATATTCAAAAAATGAACTTTTCTATTGTGCTTGTTATGATCAAGACATATTCATGACTAGTTTAAGGTTTCGTAGCTTCTTTATGAATGACACAATTGTTCAATGTATGTTTCATGAATGAATACTGTTGTAGTTGTAGTCTACAAAGATTACAAAAATGTTACAACTTTGTGTATTCAATAACTTAGAGACATGCTGGCAAAGTGCAATAAAAAAATGGCATTTAGAATTATTGAGCACATATTGGTTGAATCATTGTAATATACTTTAAATTAATATGAAATGGTGAATATATAATCAATAAATATTGAAACATTGACATGATAAATTTTGAATTTTGAAATTGTGAATCTAATTAAAGCTATGAATAACTAAAATTAAAATTAAGAGTACCAAATTGTGAAAATTGTCACAATTTTCATGACATTAATACTAAATGATGAGGTTTTTGAATATTGATTTG
Organism: Diphasiastrum complanatum; assembly: GCA_029204225.1. Lineage (NCBI taxonomy): Eukaryota > Viridiplantae > Streptophyta > Lycopodiopsida > Lycopodiales > Lycopodiaceae > Diphasiastrum > Diphasiastrum complanatum. Next base: position 70,257,367 of record CM055099.1, read on the forward strand.
AAACTAGTGACTGCATTCATGAATAAAGACTTAAATTTTGAACATTCAGGTTTAAAAGTCATGAATGTTTTCAATATTTTGGGCAATTTGGAAATTCACAACAATATTTATCATCTATGGAGCAATACTATGATACATTTAGCCTTGAATGTTTTGTGAAGTTCTCTAATATTGAAACATGCAACATGTAGTTAATGTCCTTGACATCTTTGTATGAATGTTTTTGGTGTTACTTAGATATAGGTTGTGATGGAAATACTTGGAACGATGGACCACATGTTGGACCCCATTGGTGCTCCATTCCTACTCCCCTTGGTCCTTCATTTTTTTTGCCCTTACTTTCTAGCACGCCATAGATTAAAGTACATGATTCATATTGAAATCATGGACCCAAATTTACTTTCTTATTTGGCTTCATAGACTCGTGAATTCAGTAGAGCCATTTGTTTTTCTTCATGCATGTCTCATAATGATTCCATATAGCATACAAGCCATATTCAATAAGAATTACAACGACATGATTTTTAAACATTCCAAGGATCTCAACACACAAAGTATCAAACCCCTAAAAATTGATGAAATTTGAGGTGCTTATATTTTCTTATTATAGTCATGGACAAGAATATCTAGGATTCAAACTTAGAAAATTGTTTGATACAAGAGAAAATCTTAAATTGTTTCTTTCAAAATATCAGCCTAAAAGTTATTGAGAGCATTGGACATTTTTCAATGTATTGGAACCATTATAATAGGCTTTTGAAACAAAAACATGATAACTAGACCATGATTAAGTATTTTGAATATGAAGCCACCTAGTTTGATCAATACTATGAGAATCAATCGTTCTTAAAAAATTCATTATGAAATAGCTAATGAGCAACAAGATGTTAGGTGAGGAAAAGATCAACTTAAAATGGGCGTTGGCATTTTGTGAGTTTCTACCCTTGATTTAGAAAAGGTAGCACATGGTGTGCTACACTTTTCATGCCACTACATGATTTTCTATTAATAAAAACTTTGATTTGATACATAGTTGCAAATTTTGTTAGCCATCAAATTTTAAATATGTCATTGAAAGACACTTTGGTACCATTTAAATATAGGTTTCTTTTAATGGTGGAAACATATTCAAGAAGTTCTCAAAGCTAGCACACCAACATGCTTTTAAAAGAATTAAAAAATAAATAAATATTCTTTTGGAGCTAATATGGCTAGCATACCGACATGCTAATTGAGTCGCATCCAAAGTAAAAGTTTATTCTAAAAAGCAGAATATATTACTTCATGTTTTTTTTTTTTTTTTTTGGGTTTTATCACATTGGCATACTAGCCTTTAGAGCTTCATGAATATTTTCTTATAATGAAAATTATACTGAAAGTGTAGCAAAGACACTTAAATAGGTCCAACAAGACTTTGTAAATATAGGTTTATTATGAAAGAATGTTTATGGAGTTGTACGGCTAGCCCTCCAACGTGCTAGCCTTTAAAAAAATTTATTTTCTCTAAAGTGCTATATTTATAAGATAAAATTTAAGATTTTGAATGTATTGTTAGAGTCGACTCAGCTTGCACACTTAGCCAGATTGGCTAAAAAAAAATGAATTCAAAAAAGAAAATTGAATTTAGAAATAGAAATTAAATTAGTCAAGGGTTTGGGGTGGGTTATATATTATCCCCATATTTTGTTCATGATAATTTTTTTATTTGTTTGGTTGTAAATGTACATGAGAAGTTAGTGCTTAACATGTCGTCTTATTTCCTTTTTCCTTCTAAAGGGTAGTATAAAATCCGAAGGCCAAGGCTCCATCTCCAGGGCTCTTTATTGGACTATTTAATTTAAAATTGTACTACATGACACTCGAGAGTTCTCCATAGAAAATTCTTCATGCATTTGGTGCCATTGTTGGAGAGCCAAATGGAGCTTTTCATGTTCTCTTTCTACTTTCTTTCTTTCCATTTTGCTTGAATTTTTGTATGTACATTCTTGTTTATTGTTTCTTGTCAAATAAGTTCACAATCCGAGAGTCTAATTATCGATATGGAACTACATTGGTCATCTTATAACGGTCTTCTAGAGTTATGGTCAAGACTGATCTTATAAAGCCTTGGTTATTTTTAAATCCTATGGTCTCAAGCAAAATACCCTCTTCCAAGTTAGAAGAGATGTGATTCTAAATCTAAGATTGCCTTGAAGGGGGGAAAACAGACTCACCAATATGAATGAGTGGTATACTATTGGTATCAGGTGAGTTATCAGTGTGTATGTGAGCTACTTGAAGTCAAAGGGAATAAGTCTAGGACAGTCAGATTCTAAGCTAGAGATACACTCTCCCCAGGCTATGCTTCTATAGGCATGAAAAACCTTTATCAATTAGAAAATACAAATTGACTGATAAAACATCCTTAGGGTTGTTCTATCACCCTTAGTTAGTAGAACTATCCAGCCATTCTCATAATAGCACAACACGATAGAACACTGGCCTTGTATCCCAACAAGACCCATATACAAACTGACCATTGTTCCTATTTGGACAGTTGAGGCATTAGAATCCTTTGAAAAATTGAAAAAAACATTAGTGTCAGCACCAATACTACGTTCTCTAGATTGGAAGATTGAATTTCATGTTCACACTGATGCCTCAAAATATGCTATTGGATCAGTTTTGACGCAGCCAGGTGAATACAAGAAAGAATATCCCATACGATTTGCAAGCAGACAACTTACAGACTCAGAGAAAAACTATTCGACAACAGAACGTGAAGCATTATCAATGATTTTCTCTGTAAAGAAATTTCGACATTATCTAATGGAAACGGACTTTGCATTTTATATGGATCACCAGTCGTTACTTTACTTGGTAAACAAGACGTGTAATACAAGGCGTATTGCAAATTTCTATGAGACTTCTTACAATACAGCTTGAAAGTTATTATTGTAGTATATGATTCAGTGATGTTTATGTTTCTTTTAAATATTATCAATAAATTTTAGAAACTAGATTGTGACTCGTTGATCAATTTTGTCTTGTTTGGCTTATAGTTGTATTGAAATGAGATTTGAACTCGAGAAAATCCCACTTCAACAATTAGTAATTTTTTATTGTTTTTTTTATCTGGCTCTTTTGGTACCACATGTTGAAAATAGTTCTAAATAAATTAAAAAGTCCAAAATTAATTGAGACAATGTTTGTAACATTGGTGAGATTGATAGAGTAGCTTCTTTTGTAACCCAAGATCTTTTTATGGATTGGATCATCATTGATATGAAATCCTTCACAAGTTGTGGGTGGCCAAGCCGCAACAGTTTTATTTGACGATGGTTTCACACATAATTTTATCTAATTTGTTGCAGAAGCTAAGGGTGGAAACAAAGCAAAGTGACCAACGATACACGATGAAGTTGGCAACAGGAAAGCCAAGTTTGGGACCTGATAGTCCCAAGTCTACCAGTTGAGATTCAAGCCTATAAGAATAAATTAGACTTTTACATTATGAATCTAGATAGGGTAGATGTGATACTTGGAAAGGAGTGGTTCTATGAGAAGAACGAGTCTATGAAGAAAAACTATGTAACTCACAGTTTGTCGTTCTTGCGTAACGACTCACTCATAGAATTAAATGGAAATGTTGATATTTCTACTCCGAATATGCTTTCTGCTTTAGAAACAGTTAAATGTATGGATGTGTATTGTAATTCTTAGTTATGTTGGTTAAAAGATTTTACTTACCATGAAGAATGTAGTTTGCAATTTTACAATCTCCAAATGGAATTAATGTCTAATAAACTAAACCAGGAAAACTCACTAGAAGGTGAAATCTTAGGAAACTTAGGCAAGAGTTTAACGATGTGTTTCTTGAGAAGCTTCCTGAGGGTCTTCCCCCCTCTAGGGGTGTTGATCATGGTATTAAACTGATTCCTGGTAGTTCTCCTATATCATTGTATCCATATAGGATAGTACTACTGAAGAGGATGAAGTTTATAGCAACTGCAAAATTACCTTAAGGTAGGCCATGTTAGGCCTAGTAAATCTCCTTGGGGGACACCTGTGCTCCTAGTTGAAAAAAAGACGGAGGTACTCATCTTTGTGTGGACTTTAAAAAGTTAAATTAGTTAACGATAAAAAAACCATTAGAACCAGCAGATACAGATGAAAATTTGATGACAAGATCAAAGCCTTGGAAGATTTTCATGGAAAAGTGAACAAGGAATCTGAGGAGTTTGCTAAGACTTTTCCTACCAGGGAAAATGTCTGGTGTTCCATTTGTACGAGAAATCACACAACAAATGAATGTCCTCATTTGTAAAAATGAACAAAAACCAATATTTGCCATCTGTGCAATTCACTTGATCATGAGACTGCTTATTGCCATTTTAATCCTTGGATTACCCAACAATGATATGCCCAGATGGGATATCGGGAAACCCTTTATGGAAAGGATCTTGTAGCCAAACCTCGTCTTGGATATCCGGAGAGATTAGCTTTACCAGCCCCACCAACACAACCTGCTAATCTGATGGAACCAGAATCTTACAGAGGTAATGAGCAATGGAATTATAGTATGAAAGTGGACCTTCATAACAGTATGCTATTTATGCTGCTGCACAACAACAAGCATCCAACTGCAAGAAGAAGAGGAGCTTGAAGCTGCTAAAGCAACATCTGAAGTCCATTCTTCACCTGTGAAGCCATTGAATAATCCACGAAGGGATATGAATACTCAGTTTCCTCATCATGAAAAACCCTTCAAGATGACTGAACCGAAAGCGCCGCAAACAGAACTCCTCATGAGTATTTTGTCTAGTAAGATCAATATTACGTTGGGAGAGTTCTTGAAGTTGGTGACAAACGCAAAGGAAGTATTACCACAGAAGTTAACTCAAACTGAACCAGAAGTCCATCAAGAGCCACTTTTTTGTACTGGATTTGAAGAATCTAATGAGGTACTCCATGTCGGAGCAGCCTGAGAAAGTGAGCAAAAAAATATTACCTTGCCGATACAGCATAGGCAATTTTCTAAAGAAGCAGCCGTGATAGATGGAGATTCGGGAGTTAACTTGATTTCAACAAAGCTATTCGCAAAGTGGGGCCTTACAAAGATTAAGCATGCGACTTTTGCCATTACGCTGGCTGATCAAACGACAGTTCGTCCGCGAGGAATGGTTGAAGACATACCTGTCAAGATTGTCGGAGTACAGTTTGTCATTACTTTTGTAGTAATGGACTTACCTGACGCACCAAATGTCTACCGAGTCTTACTGGGACGCCCATGGTTACGAGTTGTGCAAGTAATTCATAACTGGGGTACCGAGAAAATCACTTTTAAAAATCGTGAACGTGCAGTCAAAGTTGATCCGATAACTTGGACTATCAGACTAGTAGCCCAAAAAGAGGATGATGATTCATCAACAACGGATCATACGGCATGTGATCGACCAGTCAAAAATTGGAGAGTACATTATGACTCTCAAACCCAATACTGTCAACTGGAATCATGCTCTTGCAACAATTGATTGTATAGCAGGCTATATGTGTCAACAAGATACTCAGTCCGACTTGAGTGAGATTTCATTATTGGATTGAACTTTGGATACACCGATTACCTTTCCTTTGAATGTGCTGAATATAGCTTGGATATCAAACAACCACCTTCTACACGGAAGGTGTGTGTAAATTCTTTTTAGATGCACTTTCCATGTGGAAGGTGCTTGTAAAAAACAACTATGACAAAAGAAATTAAACTGAGAAGGCACACAGATTCCATTCTGGGAGGTGCCTCCTTTTTCATGGAAAGTGATTTTATGCGGGGGAGAGGCACCCTTCGAGGCCATTCTGTCGGGGAAGGGCCTGAGGCAGAGCATACAGGTAGCTTGAGGCAGAAGGCCCTTCCCACGGCGAAATGGCTGGGGAGGTAAGTTTCCACGGCATGAGAATTTTTTTTACATTTTTTTTTCTTTCTTTTTCTTGCCGTAATTTTTTTTTACATGCACCTTTTGCATCTCGGAAGGTGCATCCAAAAAAATTTGGAAAAATAAAGGGAGCCACCGAAATTACGTTCGGTGAGGCACCTCATTTTTTTTCATGAAAAGAAAAATATGATTTTGCGTGGGGAAGGACCTCTCCTATGCATATTTGCCTTTGGCATGAATTTCACACCTCTCGGGGCCTAGGTAAAATTATCATAATACAGAATAAAAATTCTTGCCCATCATCAATATAATTGTATGATATTGTTGCCCGAAATTCATGCTAAATGCAATTTAATTGTAGTAATGTTTCATTGGTTGCGCCATTACCACATATAAATTCAATAGTTTGATTACATTGATTTTCTTGTTTGGTTGGTGCTGAAGTGATGTTAGATTTTCATTGATCCCTTAACAAATACAAACATAGATCTCTATTTATGATGAATGGCGCCTCATATAGGGTTTTTGCCATCTCAAGAAGCCAAGTAGATAACAAATAATAGATAAAACTGGGCTGTATTTCTGAAGTGGGCTGCTTAGCAGGCAGCTTCATTACAGAAATGCACATCATTACTAAATGTAGAGACTATATATTCCGTGTGCACAATTATCAGCCAGAAATTGATGAGTAATAAAGCTGTACGTGGTAGAAAGAATCAAGCAATCAATCTCAGAATTGTTTTTTGCATGATTCATTATCGTCTTGTACTGACGGAGTCCCTCCTTCTGAAAGGTTTGCTGCCGATTGCTGGTTAATTCCGTTGGCCACCAAATGAGAAAACAGATTTGTTTGGTATGAGTTTTGTTTGTTGGCTGTGGTAGTACCTGGACCGTTGAAGACATTGCATTTGAGGCGGACTTCCCCATTCTGTGAAGTCTTTAGGCCAATTTGTCCCATCTTCATCATCGATCCAACGAAACCCCAAAGGAATTTGTCAGAATTTGCTGAGAAAGAGGTCACTAGACTTTTCGTCTCAGAATCATCTTTCAGCACTACGTCAGATTTCAGGAGGCCATTTCCGTTTACTAGGTTATTGTAGTAGCTGTTGTCAAATTTAAACTCAGATCCCTTGTCAAGGGCCACTGTAGGGCCAGGTAATGGAGCTCCCTGTGGGCAGATGCTTTTAAGGATTGTTAAGTAACTGCTGCTAAGAGATGGATCGGGGGCTCCCGGGGATGAAAAATTGTATAGGCGGTCACTAAAAATGGCACACTTCGCACGACCCAGCGTGTGCCCGCCTGATAAACATATACCAAACCAAGTCAGTTGCCGGCGAATAATACCATCACCTTTTTCTTCAGGAAACAGAAACACAAATGTACATCATTACTCCACAGAGACTATTAAGTAGTCGTTGTTGGTAACTGGGCTTTGGTGGGCTACCTGATAGAAGAATAAGATCATCCACGCCTAAGCCTTTCTTATTGAAATTTTTCTTAAGCTGTGCAGCAGTGAAGCTTGCTGCAGGCAGGTCGGCATCGGCATCGGATCCTCGCGAAATCTTTCCATCCAGGCGGCCAGTTGGGACGCCATAAAAAAGTCCGCCAGTCTATGACACAGAATACAGCACACGTGTGTGTAAATGTGAGTGAGAGAGAGAGAGGGAGAGAGTTTTGAAAATTTTCAGCTAAAGCCTGATAGCAATGCCCGTACTTACAATTGCAACAGAATCTCTAGCAGCGAGAGCTATAATGTCTGCACAGGAAACAACTCCAGGACAAGATGCCTCAAGTCTGGTCTTGGCATCGTCAATGATCTCGAAGCCACGTACAGAATTCTTGTTCCGTGTACTTTCCTTTTCTACAACTGATCCATCTGTTGAGGAATCTAGCAGTATAGATCCATCACAGCCCTGCAATTATATAAGTTGCAAGCATATTAACATCTCTGTGTCCAAATTTGAAGGGAAAAGTTGATTCAGGGTATATAGAATTTATGATTTATGATTGGTATATAGGGGGATTGAACGAGGTATAATTACTTGCACGAAACAGTCGTGGAAATGCAATCGCAGTAGACCTGCAGCTATAGTGTTATCTGATTGAAAGTGTGAGCGGATTGTGTCTGCAATAATACGTTCTGCGTTTGGGCAAGAGCCTGAATAGAAGCCATAACGCAATCCGTCTGCTTGGGCAATAGATATTGCTTCAGCAAGTACGAGTGCAAAAATCAATCTCAGCACCCGACGAGTATTCATCTCTCCTCTCTCTCTCTCTCTCTCTCTCTCTCTCTCTCTCTCTCTCTCTCTCTCTCTCTCTCCACACAGCTGCAAATGGAACTGGAAGCGAGGCTTGGGGAAGCGATAACACTGAAATACAGACAGCATGAGTTTAAATATGGCTTTTGCTGATGGCCACGGATATGGGGATGGACAAGCCTTCAATCTGAATATTGAAGACGCGTCTTTGCTTTTCTACAAAGGAATACACGTAACGTCCAGTTTTGTCAAGGAACACGCGGAACCAAAACATCCAATTTTCTTCTTCAATTTCTACTTTTTCTTCTTCGTTTCATTAACAGGGATTTGTTAGGAAAGTACATGTACTACTGAAAAACCGAACGAGGGGCTGAAGGGTGGCACAAGAATCAATGCGTGCGTGGGGTGAACTGCAGATCGGAGACTCGTTCTATTCAGCACCTGCTCTTCCTGTGCTGAGTCCTGGTGACTAGTTAGTCGTCCTACTACATGTGTAAACAGTGGAATCATCGCTATTCGCCATCTGTATATCATCGGCAGGAGCTCTCAGCCTCTCACATAATGCATGCATTCTCACTTTCTCGCTCGGTCGCATGTCACTCTAGTAAACCAAAAGGCCACGGCACCTTGACGGCGGTGGTGGGCAGATGAATAATGCTTCTTGGTTTCCAAGAGGAGGCTCGAACCTGGGACCAAAGAAACTTTGGATGCCAAGCTAACCAGCTGAGCCAACCCTGTTGGGTGCAGATGAATAATGCTTCTTGGTTTCCAAGGGAAGGCTCGAACTTGAGACCAAAGAAACTTTGGATGTCAAGCTAACCAATTGAGCCAACTCCCTTGGGTTGCAGATGAATAATGACATGGAAAGCTATATAATCTCTCCACGGCACCACCATGCATGAGGCGCCTCCTCTCCTCATCCCTCCCATTTCCCCTTCCTAAATCATGGCCCGCCTCGGGGCTGTGTCTCCTTCCTCGCTGGCGGTCCTTGACATCTCGTGAACATCATGATGACCTTCGTTCCTAGCTCATGAAGTGCATGGATGTTGAATGTTTAACATCCATGGAATGAGTGAGCATTACCTGTGAACAACATAATCAATTCATCAAGTAATGTAAGTAAGAAGCTAAAAGATTACTTGTAGAATTTGGATCATTGTCTATTAGCATTAACATATGTGGAAATTATGCAAAATCTAGCTTGATGATTTTATATTTTGATGTACATGTGTGAATCACACATGTGTGGAGCATGTTACCACGTGCGAGAAGTAAGCCTATCTCCATTAGCTAATTCATTGTTTATTATAGCTTATTTTTTAAAGTAATGTGAAACTAGACAAAAGCTAGTTATGTAGAAGCATGCCAAGTGTCAGCACCATCCTACTGTCCTTCACACGTGTAGACGCAAGATCAATCACAAAATTGACATTCTACACACTAGAAATCAAGATATCTTGAGAAATACACATGAGATGGACATAGAATCAAAAGAGATTCCACATAAAAAGAGAATACAATGATATGTTCTGCACATTGGTACTACTATTTATACCTGCTAAAATGTCATTTGGCCAATCGCCCTAAACTTGCCCTAAATGGCACTTCTTGGTACTTCCTCATCCACTTATCGACTTGCCAAAAATAGTACAAACACTACTTAGGCCTCCATCTTTGTCCTTTCTTGATATATGAATGCAACGAGATGAACAAGTTGCATGCTGTACAACACACTCTTATTGTATTTAAATCTACAAAGACAATACAAGATGTAGAGCAATATTGAAACTATTGAAAACTAACGAGCTATTCTAAGTCTGTAATTTGACTTGTTTAGTAACACGTTTGCTTTTCACTATGCACATATGCATACAATATTACCTATGCGTGCATCCACTCCTATCTCAATTTATAAGAGGCACCAACCTATACTATATGTCATAACATCATCCCAGTCAGTGGATTGACCAATCTGCCATATAAGTACATTACTGGATGTTTTGTAGAATTTCATGTTAAATCAAAATTCAAACAATAACACATCGCAAAGTCTCGAATAGTCACCAAAAAAAAATATGATAATCGCAAAAGTGCAATATTGATGAAGTCATGGGAAGCTGCACAAGGTGCAAAAATGTGATAGCCATATTAGTTGAAAATCCGTAAAGTAAAAGTCACAAATTTTGTGCAAGTAACAGAAAAAAGAATATAAGTTTTCTTTGCAGTATCTGAAAAGTCACAAACATCACATGTTATGAGTTTCATGAACTTCAAAAAGTTGCACAGGTCATACTTTGTTCAAAGATTAGATTGAGAAGAATTTTTCTAGGTTCTCATATTTTCTAATAAATTCCTTAAAATAAATTCAAATAGCATCTTGGTGGAGATCTTTTCAATATCCCCTTGATGTCTCCAAAAGTACAAGAATCTAAGTACATTATTTCCCATGTCATTGATCACTTACAAGTTACCACCAACCTATCTAAGGACTCGACATTCATTGCCTAACCTAAATTTTCTTTGTTCATTGATTTTGTAACACATTCTTTGCAATGGATGTGAATAGCATTCTAGTGGGGTCTCTCCATTTTCCCTCATAGTATCTCAAGATCCAAGAGGTGTGGAAATGGTGCTCAATGATTGGACCTCTCTAGAATCACCTCTTACTTTGATTGGACCACTTACATGCCACCTCTTACATTGATTGGACCATTTTGGTGCATCCTTCACTATGAAAGTCCATATCGACAAATAAGATTGTGACGTGCAATGTCACTAGCCCTCTACCATCAAGCCAAGTATAAGAAACCTACACTATCATGATCTAATCCAAGTCTAAAATTGGCCTAATCACTTTATTACAATTGTACAATGAGTGTTTTTGATATAGGACCCCCAAACCTCAAGATTAAGTCCTATTCACTATTCAAACTCATCATAAATAAGCCAAAGTGATTATGACTACCCTCCACATGTGGGAATACGCTCCACACATGTATGTACATGAAATTGCAAAATGTTCAAGCTAGATTTTGTCAAATCTTCACACTCCTCCTCAAAAACTAGCTTGATGAGATACTAGATCAAACAAAAAACTTGAGATACTTCTTAAGTGGATCCTTTGGCATGGATATGATGTGAAGACCAGCCAATGGACCTGTAATAGCAGCAAATTCACCAAAGCCATGATAGGAACTCTTTGGTGGAAATCCATTGCCAACTTCTTTGATGTGCATTCCACCAATTTGCCACCAATTCCTTTTGTTCCCTCCATGTTTGAACAAAATCTTGGGCTTGAAAGCTCCATCTCCTTGAAAAAATGTGCACCTTCAAGAGGGAAATCTGAGACCTCCATGCCTCCTAATGATCATGAAGATCAAGATCACAAAGTAGGCAAAAGTGTTGATTATCAAGATTTTGCATTCTAGCTTGACTAGGCCACAAACCATGAAATTTTTGCATGATAGATCTAATCTTGTAATCAAAGGCTATCTTGATATTTATTATTGAGGCTACATACCTGAAAAGTGCTTCTCTTTTCCATGATTTGTGTTCCACAAAGGCTCCGGCTTGTCTCTTGAAAAGTTCCTCGGGACTATGACTCTGGGATAATTCTAACTCAAGCCTTGGTTTCTCTCCATCATGCACTTGGATTGTTGGTAGATATGAGGATCCTACTATCATCCTCTTGATAGAAATCAGATTTTCCCTACTCCTTACATGCGAAAGAATATTAAAAATGCATATGGATCTAAAGATCCCTAATTTGTCAACTTTTGCCATCTTCCTATCAAGCACATTTGATAAGAGACACATCCAATTAAAGTCTTCAATGAAGGAGACACATGTGAAAGCACCATCTTTTCTTCTACTTGATGAAACACCATCATCCAAATGAACAAGATGAAAAAAATGATGAGAAGTAGAACACCTTGGCAATAAATCACCATGTTCTTTTGCCAAAGCACCATCTTCAACAGTCTTAAGATTGAGGCGATTCAATTCCTTCTCCTCCTTGAGAATATCCATACTTCCATAAGGATTAGCCTCCAACCTAAAAAGCCTTCCACATATGGCCCCTCTTGCCCTCATAACCCTTCTTCCTCACCTTCTCTCTCTTTAGTAAGATTGAAGCAAAATGCTCCTTCTTACCACAAGAAAAGCATTGCTTGTTGGATTTGCAACTTGTTGATTATTGTGATGAATCCTCATCACTCTCCTCCTTGTATTTGACCTTTTTGAAATGTTGATGTTGTTCTTTGCCCCTTCCTCTTTGCTAGTCCTTTGAGACAAGTGCTCTCTCTTCTCCACAATCCTTCAAGGAAAGTTGATTGATTCTCAATAGCTTGTTCTCTTGCCGAGTCTCCTCGGAAATGAGAACTCTTTGTAGTGCCTCCAAGCTTGGAAGCTCCTCCTTTATTGCATAACATTGTACAATATTTTCAAATTCATCTTTCAATCCATTAAGGATGACTTGTACTAACTCACTTTGATTGAGATTGTCTCCTATGCAAGCAAGCTCCTTATGAAGATCTTCTACTCTCAAGACATTATTTGAGGCACTCTCATCACTCTTTTGGTAGCTTTGGAAGATGTGATTCTTAAGAGAGAGCAACCTAGAGTATTCTTGGCCTCATAAATGGATTTTCTTGTGTCCCAAGCCTCCTTGGCCGAGGTGCAAGAGCCAATCTCCCTCAACACTTCATTTGACACTTCATCTTGATGACATGTAAAGCATGTTAGATTTCTTATGCTCAGTCTTAACCAAATCGTTCAAGTAATGGGCATCATGAAAACGGAAGGCCGACTACATGTTTCGGACCATCACATTTTTCCCCTTTGAGATTTTTTGTGCCTTAAATATTTTTAAGGAACCTTCGTCTTTTTTGCCTTTTTTGTGCCTTGATGAAAAATGCGACAGAGTGGCCAGAATGCCTTGGAAACCATTTAAGGCCCACCTTCAACTTTTTTGCCTTTTTTGCACCTTCACAAAAAATGCGACACAGTGGCCAAAATGCCTTGGAATCCATTTCAGGCCCACCTTCAACTTTTTCGCCTTTTTCACTGCCTTCGCTCTAGAGGCACCTTTGGGATCTACATACCTTCAGTCTAAGGGCACCTTCGGGTTTTTCGGGTTTTTGCTACATTGGCAGACCGACGTCGCCAACTTATCATCAACCCTAAAACAACTGGACAACCAAATATTCCAAGGGCAGTTACCAACTTTTGTACATATACAAAACTGGAGTAAATGGCATTTAAGGCTTATAAGATATTTGTCTCTCGACACTTGTGAATATATCTACTAGCTGAATCAAGCTATGTATGTATTCCTTTTTCAATTAGAGTTATCATGCTCAGCAAGCTGAAGGTATTACTTCAAGCCATTGTACTCACTGTTGATATTAATCGGAGTGCAATTTTTGTCTCACTACTGTATTGTTCATTTCGCAATTTGTATGAATTATTCTTCTTGAATATTTCTGCTGCTAACTGTTGCGTTTCCATTCCTACATGCCTACGCTCAAAGCTTCAAGCTTCTGCTGTCGGTCATCCCCACGTTTTACGACATGGTGTCAGAGCGGGCATTTCAGTAATATGTATTTCTACTGCAGATTATCAGTCTTGTTTTTATCAAGACATCCAACAGTATTTCAACAATCGTTGTTTCTACCAACGATCTCGTTCAACCAGAATGGATCCATCATCTAGTTCATCTCTCATTGACAAACTCGATGGAGATAACTACCATCTCTGGAAATACAAGATGAAGGTTGTATTTCTAGCCAAAGAAGTGTGGGACATCGTTGATGGCACGTAGCTCAAACTAGAAGGTGATACAACCATCATCACCAAGTGGAAATTGAGAGATGGCAAAGCATTTGCCATGATCATCCACATACGTGCTGCTCAGACTGCTAAGGATGCATGGGACATCCTAGCAACTCTCTACGACATCAAAGACGTTACTTCCAAGCTTCATCCTTGGAAGAAATTTTTCACCCTCATAATGTCTGATGTAGATAGTGTTTCGAGTCATCTCAACACGTCCAAAAATCTTATGGAGCAGATGACTGCAACTGGATCAGTCATAGAAGATTTCGATGCACTCATGACTCTATTATCGAGTCTACCTAATCCCTACAAAAATTGGGTAATGGAAATTTCTACCCAAGAGCACCTCACTCTATCAAGAGTCACCTCACTCTATCAATTGTAATATAGCTGCTTCTACAAGAGGAGATCAGAAGATCAGCGTCCTCCTCAAGCTCAGGATCGGATCCTCAAGCTCTATATTTGAGAAATCAAAAGTTCATATCCAAGAGATCCAAGAGAGCAACATGCAACAGCTTGTACCAAATGAAACATCAACTTCAGAGTCTTCATTATTTTAGCCAAGATAGAATCTATTCTGTAAGTACTGTAAGAGGACTGGTCACCTTATCAAGAATTGCAGAATGCTGCAATACAGCAACGAAAAGAAGCAACAGTTCCAGCAACAAGCAAATGCTGCTTCTCCCAGTCACTCGATCCAGCAACAGGAGGAAGATAATGCTGCCTTCTTGATCAAAGTCGAAGAACAACATGATATCGATTCCTGGTATTTGGACTCAAGTGCATCACAACACATGACTCACCATCGACACTGGTTCCATGACTATAAGTCATCCACCCATCTTGTGCAACTTGGAGACAGCTCGACTCATACTATTGAGGGTGTAGGAATAGTCAAAGTCAAATTCCAGAAAGGTGATGTAATGTTTTTTTCCAATGTTTCTCACATTCCAAATCTGACCAAAAACCTGCTCTCAATTAGCAGAATCACAAATTTGGGTCAGAGTGTCGAATTCGATGTTGGGTTTATTCCCTCTAGCTCTCCTAAATCTTATTTTAATCTGCCTCCATTCATGTTGCATATTTACTAACGTTGTCACGCAGTCTGCATATTTACATGCAAATTTGCACAGAGGAAGAAAGGCGAAAGAATTGCGACACTGTGTTTCTACACAGTTTAAGGTGACAGGCGAAGAGGGGACACTATCTTACAGAATGTCAAATGTGTCCTAAAAGCTAAGGCACCTTGTAAATATTATCCTAAGGCCATTCGTAAGACTGACGCACTTTTTGCATCATCACCAACATTCACTTCAGCACTGGCTGACGTCACACCCTTTTCACGCTCACCCGATGCAGTTGTGCTAACATATTGGACAACAATTGCAGCCACCCATGATCTCCTATAGACAACACATCCACTCTGTTCTTTCACATTCGTGTAATATATATATACTGGACACCATTCGTGTAACACATGATGAAGAGAGTAGAAGAAGATGACATAAATGAAGTAGATGCCCTGAGCATTGATTCTTCATTTTGTCACAATTAAGGTTTAATTCCTTTTTACAGATTGAAACAAGCTTTGTAGGGCACACGGTTTCGTCCGCTACTATATTGTGCTCTACCGCATTATTGACATGTATACATGATATACTTGATCTGATACAGGTCATTGTTCTGCATTCAGATCTATGTTAATATTGTTATGCTTATCTTTCATTCTGTTTGACCTTTCTAGTTGTTCTTATGGGTAATAGACGATTAACATTTAGTCTTGTCTTTCGCGAATCATTTGTGACTAATTATCAGTCGAGCACAATCTAGCTCTTCGCAAATCATTTGCGACCTATAATTTGTCTTGCTATCTGCAACAAATTATTCTTTAGGCGCTTCATCTATTAAAGTTTGGCTACGTAATCTAGAATGACTGTAATTTCTATCACTAAAGTTATGTCATTCTGATAGGTGTAGTCATGCTTACGGAGAGAGTCATATAGTTCATTCCGCTGCACACGAACCTTTTCTGTTCGAGTTCGTTTCTCGTTCGTTTCTTGTTCGAATTCGTTTCTCATTCGTGTTCGTCATTTATTCTCCCCCTCTCTCTCCAACATTCGATAGACATGGCTGCACTATTTTTGATGAATCTAGAAAAGTTATTTCTTTCAGTAGAAGGTGTGGCAATATGTACAAAATCAATCACTTCTATTCTACAAATAGTCAAGCTCTTTTTACTTCAACTTCTAAATCAACTGAGATGCTTTGGCATTTCAAATTAGGCCATTTAAATTCCAGTTGTATTCAGCAAATGTCAAAACAGAATTTAGTACAAGATCTGCGCTTCATTAGCAAATCAAATTTTTCATGTGAAAGTTGTATTTCTAGAAAGCATGCTAGAACTCCAGTCACTTCCGATGCAGTTCGTTCTTCTAAAGGTTCGTTAAATCTTGTACACATGGACATTTGTGGTCCTATGCAGACTATTTCCACAAGGGGAGCTCTCTATTTGCCGATGATCATTGATGACTTCTCTCGAAGGACTGCAACATATTTCTCGCAGAACAAATCCGAGACTCTCAAGTTCTTCATGCAGTTCAAGGCATCATCAGAAAAATCGACCCAGAGAAGAATCAAAGCTCTACGCTCTGATGCAGAGGGAATATTTATCTCCACTGAGTTCAAAGCTTTTTACAAGGCCAATCGAATACATTTACAACAAGCCAGAATGCCTTGGAAACCATTTCAAGCCCACCTTCGGCTTTTTCACCTTTTTTGCACCTTTGCAAAAAATGCGACACAGTGGCCAGAATGCCTTGGAATCCATTTCAGGCCCACCTTCGTCTTTTTCGCCTTTTTCACTGCCTTCGCTCTAGAGGCACCTTTGGGATCTACATACCTTTAGTCTAAGGGCACTTTCGGGATTTTCGGGCTTTTGCTACATTGACAGACTGACATTGCCAACTTATCATCAACCCTAAAATAGCTGGACAGCCAAATATCCCAAGGGCGGTTACCAACTTTTGTACATATACAAAGCTGGAGTAAATGGCATTTAAGGCTTATAAGATATTTGTCTCTTGACACTTGTAAATATATATACGAGCTGAATCAAGCTATGTATGTATTTCTATTTCAATCAGAGTTATTTGTAGCCAACATTATCACGCTCAGCAAGCTGAAGGTATTACTTCAAGCCATTGTACTCATTGTTGATATTAATCAGAGTGCAAGTTTCGTCTCACTATTGTATTGTTCATTTGCACAATTCGTATGAATCATTCTTCTTGAATATTTCTGCTGCTAACTGTTGCGTTTCTGTTTCTACATGCCTACGCTCAAAGCTTGGAGCTTCCACTGCCAATCATCCCATGTTTTATGACAAAGCCATCCTTGCTCTTTTCTTGTACTTTTGAACTTCTTGAAGCACACGTCACTCCTCCTCAAGTCCTAGAATAATATCCAACGCATCTTGGAGTAGGCAAATTGACTCCGTCCTCACCTTCCAAATGGCATAATTGGACATGGTCAATCTCTCACCTTGCTTGAATAGTATGGAACCCATAAAAGACATCTTCCCTTGAGAAATTGAATTGTAATGGATCCAAGCACAAACAGAAGTGCTGCTTCTCTCTCAAAGAAGGTTCCAATAATGGTTTCCAACCAACTCCAACTTGATATCTTGCAACCAATATGTGAGACCTATCTCACTAGCTATCAATCTCTATCAATCTAAAGCTAGCCTCTATCCAAAGATGAAGCACAACAAACACTTTAGCCAACTTCTTCGAAGCACTTGTAAAGCAGTCAACAACTCCACAAAAGACTGAAATGCATTTGATTTGCATGAAACGATGTGGCTATGGCTTCAAATCACACCTAGATCTCACAAGACAAGATTCGTAAGCACAAACATGAGTGTGAGGAAAAAAACTAAGTATGGAATTGGCTTGCTCTTGGGTAGAGAGGGAAAAAGTACACGTAGCTCTGGGGTAGAGAGAGAAGGTACAAAAACTATATGCGTAGAATCACTCAATCTCTCAAAAAACTCAATGTAGAATGAGTTCTCTCTCACACTCTCTCATAGTAGCTCAAGATCCAAGAGGTGTGGTAATGGTGCTCAATGATTGGACCTCTTGGACCACTTACATGCGACCTCTTACATTGATTCGACCATTTTGGTACATTCTTCACTATGATTGGCCTAAAATTGGCCTAATCACTTAATTACAAGTGTACAATGAGTGGCTTTGATAGAAGGCCCCCAAACCTCATGATTAAGGCCTATTGACTATTCAAACTCATCATAAATGAACTAAAGTGATTATGACTACCCTCCACACATGGGAACATGCTCCACACATGTCAGATTGCACTATGTACATGAAATTGCAAAATGATGAAGCTAGATTTTGTCAAATCTTCACATCATTCTTGTTTATGGATGGATCCCAATAAAAAAAACATTGGTAATATACTATTTCATTTTTGTGTTTTTATCCTAAGTGAATGCAACTAGTTCTCTTGATCATGAGTGGAATCCACAAAAATAATGATGATAGAGGTTTCATTCACCTATGCGTGCATCCACTCCTATCTCGATTTATAAGAGGCACCAACCTATACTACATGTCATAAAATCATCCCAGTCATTGGATTGACCAATCTGCCATATAAGTACATTAGTGGATGTTTGGTAGAATTTCATGCTCAATCAAAATCTAAATAATAACACATTGCAAAGTCTCGAATAGTCACAAAAGTGCAATATTGGTGAAGTTATGGGAAGTTGCACAAGGTGCAAAAATGTGATAGCCATATTAGTTGAAAATCCCGTAGAGTAAAAGTCACAAATATTGCAATTAACAAAAAAAAGAATTTAAGTTTTCTTTGCGCTATCGCAAAAGTCACAAACGTCACATGTTATGAGTTTCATGAACTTCAAAGTTTGTTAAAAGAATAGATTGAGAAGAATTTTCTTGGTTCCCATATTTTCTATTAAATTCTTTAAAATGAATGCAAATAGCATCTTGGTGGAGATGTTTTCAATATCCCCTTGATGTCTCCAAAAGTACAAGAATCTAAGTACATTATTTCCCATGTCATTGATCACTTATTACAAGTTACCACCAACTCCACGTTCGTTGCCTAACCTAAGTTTTCTTTGTTCATTGAGTTTGTAACTCGTTCTTTGCAATGGATATGAATTATAGCATTCTGGTGGGGCCTCTTCATTTTCCCTTGAAGTCTTCACAGTTACTACAAGAAGACTCAAAAGTACATCATTTCTTATGTCATTCACTCGCCAACCCGTCTAAGGACTCGAGAAGTTAGCGTAGCCTTTCGGTCTAGTGCATGGGAGTGATGAGATACATAGATAATGTGAGGTATTCTCTTGTAATATGATGAGGAGCAGACGCAATTGTTGAATAGAACCAGTCTCTGATCAATTCATCCCCCGCATCCATGCATTCTTTCGCGGTCAAATCCTTATTTATTACACGCAAATTCCCAAGAACAAACCGGAAAATAACGAAGGAAGGAGTCTTTGGTTCACGTGTTCCGTGACCAGAAGTCCAGGACGATGCGCGTGCGGTTACGCCTTTAGTAGAAAAGCAACCACACGTCTGCATTTGCTTCTCCATACCCATGGGCCATGTCCATCACCATGAGGCGCAATGGAAATATATAAACTTACACGATCTGTTGTTTCACTATTATCGCTTCTCTAAGCCTAGCTTTCAGTTCCATCTGAAATTTCTTGTTACAGTTCCATTTACAGCCTAGCTTTCAGTTCCATCTACTGCTGGAGAGAGAGATTTGTTGCTACAGTTCCGTTTACAGCCTAGCTTTCAGTTCCATCTACTGCTGGAGAGAGAGATTTGTTGCTACAGTTCCGTTTACAGCTGGAGGGACGGAGAGAGAGATGAGGACTGGTGGGATGCTGGGATTGATTCTGGTACTCGTAGTTGCTGAATCGGTATCTATTGCCCATGCAAATGGATTGCGTTATGCCTACTATTCTCGCACTTGCCCAACCGCAGAACGTATTATTGCAGACGCAGTCCGCTCACACTTTCAATCAGATAACACTATAGCTGCAGGGCTACTGCGCTTGCATTTCCACGACTGTTTCGTGCAAGTAATGACACTTCAAATCCCCCTACATAACAAGCATAAATCATACCTAAATTCTATATTCCAATTTCCCTGCATCAACTTTTCTCTTGAGGTTTTGCACAGAGAGATGTTAATATGTTTGCAACTTATTTAATTGCAGGGCTGTGATGGATCAATACTCCTAGATTCTTCAATAGATGGATCGGTTGTAGAAAGGAAAGCTATCAGGAACAATAATTCAATTCGTGGCTTCGAGATCATTGACGACATCAAGACTAGACTTGAGGCATCTTGTCCGGGAGTTGTTTCCTGTGCAGACATTGTAGCTCTCGCAGCCAGAGACTCTGTTGCAATTGTAAGTACGGTTAATGCTCTCAGGCTTTCGTTGAAGTTTTTCAAAACTCTGTCTCGCTCTCTCTCTCACACACACCCAACACACACACGTGTGCTTTATTCTATGTCATAGAGTGGTGGACCTTTTTATGGCGTTCCCACTGGCCGCCTGGATGGAAAGATTTCGCGAGCATCCGATGCCGATGCCGACCTGCCTACAGCAATCTTCACTGCAGCACAGCTTAAGGCAAATTTCAATAAGAAAGGCTTAGGCGTGGATGATCTTGTTCTTCTATCAGGTAGCCCACCAAAGCCCAGTGAACAACAACCAGTACTTAATAGTCTCTGCGGAGTGATGAAGTCCATTTGTCATGTAATTTCTGTTTCCTGAAGAAAATTACAAGGTGATGGTCTCATTCGCCGGCGACTGACTTGGTTTGGCATATGTTTGTCAGGTGGGCACACGCTGGGTCGTGCGAAGTGTGCGATTTTCAGTGACCGCCTATACAATTTTTCAAACACGGGAGGCCCTGATCCCTCTCTTAGCAGCAGTTACTTAACTATCCTTAAAAGCAGCTGTCCACAGGAGGCGCCATCATCTGGCCGGGATTCTGGCCCTACTGTGGCCCTTGACAAGGGATCTGAGTTTAAATTTGACAACAGTTACTACAACAACCTAGTAAACGGAAATGGCCTACTGAAATCTGATGCAGTGCTGAAAGACGATTCTCAGACCAAAAGTCTAGTGAGCTCTTTCTCAGCAAATTCTGACAAATTCCTTTGGAGTTTCGTTGGATCGATGATAAAGATGGGTCAGATTGACCTGAAGACTTCAGAGAATGGAGAAGTCCGTATTAAATGTAATGTCTACAACAGTGCAGGGCACTAGCAAAGCTCAGTGTTCGGGAAACCTCCTTGGAGTTCTCCTACATTTTCCTACATCTGGGTTTGTGTATCGGTTTTTACAAATTAATGCCCACAAAATCCTAGAATCTATAAAACATAACCTCATAAATCCTACAATTATCAAAAGATAGTCTAAAAGATTCTATTAAAAAGTATTCTACAGCAAAATACAAAACTGTGAAAAATATCTGCTTGCCAATTAATTTACTCATTAATTTTTTCTTGTCTTCCAATAGAATAAACAGGATATCAAATAAAGGCTTACCATTGAGCTAATTTTCAAACTCACCATTACACTATCATTCAAACTTACCATTGAATTATCATTCATTTGATATGGCTTGTTTTTAT
This sequence comes from Diphasiastrum complanatum, assembly GCA_029204225.1. Lineage (NCBI taxonomy): Eukaryota > Viridiplantae > Streptophyta > Lycopodiopsida > Lycopodiales > Lycopodiaceae > Diphasiastrum > Diphasiastrum complanatum. Next base: position 70,279,079 of record CM055099.1, read on the forward strand.
GACAATATTAAACTAAAAACATTTGATTGAATGTGACTATTTTTGAACAATTATCAACTCAAAACACACAAGTATTGAAGCAATACAGTGCGAAGGTTGGAGCATCATATAGAAAACTTATATTTCCTTGAATGTCACTATTTTGAGCACTTATGCCGCAATACATATGGAAGCACCGTTGCATGTCATCTCTATTAGATATCCATAATAAATATCATGGACACTTCTTTAATGTCTCTTTGAATTACCATTGAACTTAATCTGCACACCTACTAGTCTAGAGTCTTTGACTTAATCTATCATTTGCAATACGAGTCTCAAGGTGCCCATTGCAATGTGTACAGTGTAGAAAACCCAAATATTGATGTCGATTGTTCCACCTCAACGACCGTTGTACATCCCAAATGTAGCTGGAACCTGGAAACAACAAAAACTTGTCAGCTTACTGTTGCTAATCCTGTAGCAGCTATAGATCATTTTCATTTGACTCCACCATCCCGCAGCCTTTGCCACATACTTCACCAATACTGGACCTTCTGTAGTGCTTTTGAGGTTGAATGCATTGCAAGTCTGAGAAACAGTCCAAACGGTGCGAGAAAAACGTGGGCTGCTGTTGCCAAAGACCTTTCTGTGTAAATTCAGCCTGTACCTGTGCTTCATGTCAATGAGTAGATTCTTTATGTTATTGATCTCAACGTAGAACCAGGACGCAATTTTGAATTGATATATATATATTGCTGAATAGAGCAAACTTTTACATACAAAACATGACACCTGCTTTTGAGAATAAGAATGAAACATAACAATGGTATAGTTGCCTTATTCAAGCTTCTGAAGCTTGCAAGAAAGTTTCTAAATGTTGTTGAAAATCTAGCTAGCCAAGAAAGTGCATATATATTCAATACAAACCTCACAATGCAAACATTTCTCGAAGCTTATGATCAAAGCTTTTCTAAGAACCTATGACACTCTTATTCTTCATCAACATCATAACACATGCTATTGAGTATAGAAATGACAGGCAAAAACATAGACATAACACTTAGTTGTAAAATTGCCTGATTTAAATCTCTAAAACTATGAAAACTTACCCAAAAAAGTGCATGTTCCGCTAAGATATCAGTTCAGCTTAGTGTTGGAGCAAAAAATTATGACTATATTGGGCTGATCTCGTCACATTGGTTGCATATTACACCATATGAATTTGTGTTGGACATTTCAACATCCAAACATTACAAGACATAAATCGGTTCTCCAACATTCGATTCAATCAAATCATGCAAGGGAAACCTACATATTCAAAGCTTATCAACATTAGTTTTACAACTTGTCAATTTGTTTTGGAACGTACATCCTTAAAGATTCTTATCGAACTATTCCTTGGATCCTAGGGCATATCATAGAAACTTAAGTTTGGAACATACCTAAATATAAAGAAAAAAACTTACCAAAATGTTGCATATTTAGAAAAGATATAGCTTCAACTCATGGCTGGAATAGGCAAAATTCTGGTTATATTCAACACATCAACATAGACAAATGATTACATGAACTTAACCCACTTTTGAGCATTAAATGTCTAAATAAAAGACAAATCTGCTCTCAAACATCATGTGGTCAAATCACACAAGGGACTCCAACATATATATTTCAAATCAACATTAGTAGGAGTACCGCTTACGAATCTGTTCTGAAACGTATCTCAAGAAGCTCATTGAACTTTTTTTTAGGGCCTAAAGAATATCATGAAAACTTTCTTTGCTAAAGGAATGTGAGAACACATTTGGGGAACATGGATACATCAAGGATAGAAATAAAATCCAGCAACAAGGAAATAAAATTCACGATAAAATTCTCATTTTAGTTTGCAAGAAACCTAAATATAGAGCAGAAAACTTACCAAAAAAATGCATACTCAGCTGAGATATCACTTCCAAATCCCCAAGAACTTTTAAAATTCTGGTTATATCGGTTGACTTCGTCACATCAACTTAATTAAGAAACAAGTCTATGAGTCTATTTCAGCATTTTAGCATCTAAACAAAACTTGTAGATTAGCTCTCAAACATGTGCTCAAATCACTCAAAGAGCACCTATGTGTTTAAACGATTTACTAACAATCAGGTTTCAATTTTTCACTCCCATTTATGTGCTTGTCCATTATTCAATTTCAGATTCGAAAACGTGGATGACTAGTCAATATGGTTTTCCAAATGCCAAAAAAAAAATTGGAATTTTTCTAGACATTAATAAATAAACTTACTGAATTTTTTCTATTGTGGAAACTAATACCTTTGATGCAGGGTTTGTACAAGCAAATAGAATTATTCATTAGCACAACTAGAAATCAAAATAGAAAAGATAATTAATGAAAAGACATATCATTAGAGAATTCCTCAACTAATCATTTAGCACCTAGAAAAATATATGAACTAAAAATTTACCAAAATGTAGGCAGTAAATGATTACATCAACTTGTCATTCGAGTCTACAAAAAAGAAACTTTTCTTACTTTTTCCAAAATATTAGCTTGTAGCCATTCGCCAATGTATTTTACAAATTCATCACAAGCTTTATCATGCTGGTAGAGACTCTTTGTCATTGTTTCGAGACCAAGGGATCGTAACAACTTCAATTCCGATTGGAACTTGCTATATGGAAGATCTTCTTTTGCAATTAAGAATTGTGGATTAGCCACTTGTATTGCCTATTTTTCAGCTTCAATTTGGTCTCTATAAATGTCTCTATGCATTTTGGATCTGCCATGATCCAACCAAGCACTAGCATGAATGTTGGTGCTTCCCATAGTTCCAAATACATTTCTGGAACGTTTGGGCTACTACCTACACACTTTACAATACACCCTCCCTAGTTCTTGACTGAACTATAGCCATGGGTAGTCGATAATCCACCTATCTTGCCACATATTACAAGCTTCTGCAATTCTAAGAGCCTCTAGATTCTTTTTTGAATTCTCTGCTTGAATCTTTTCTTGCTTCTCATATTTTCCCTCATCGGTACACCCATTGCAACCATACTTTTTAGTGTGCTAAAATCCTCATTCTTACAACTCTATTAGTTTGCTACACTGATTAGTCTATTGAAAGTTGAAATAGAAACTTCAAAGGATGAAAGAAAATCTCAAAACTCAAAATAACATCCATGCAAATTTGACCTACAATTTGGAAGCTTTATATATTGCAAAACATTAACATGAAATATAATCAAATAATTATGTAGATTATCGCATCATTGTTCAAGTTTCTAAAGCTTTTTCAGATTTTCTAATGTCCAGTGATGCCTTGATGTGGGCTCTTGCACAATACATTGTAGCTTTGAATTCCTAACCTACATGTTCTCTGAAAAATAACTCACTTGCTTTTATTCCACTTGATAGAAGTCAAAAGATTTTGGAAGCAGAATTTATGCATTCATCGTCCCTTTTAGGCTTGAAAGTTTTCAGTGTTATGTTCGATCAGATTCCTTAGAACACGATTCCCATAAAGTCTCAATGACAAGTTTAATGAGAGGACTCCAGACTTCCAAAGCATAATATGAGATTATAAAGGTGAAAAAGCATGGAATCACTCAGACTTCAAACTTTCAAGAATCAGTGAACTGTCGCTCACACAACTCAAGGAATCAGCATGACAAAAAAGTAACTAAGAGATGTGCATCACATGTACGAATATTGAAAACTCAATTGAGATTAGAGAAGTTGAGAACCTACCATGAGCAATTATTCAGAAGCATAATGATACGTTGCTTCAAATTATATAGCATGAACTAAGTTTTTTCTAAGATGACAAAATTGCCAAGAAACAACATCAAGCTTTAACCGTGCAAAATCTAGTGTGACACATGACTTCACACTTGAATTTATAAAAGTTGAAGCAGCAATCAACAAGGTAGATGCAGCTTTCATCCACTCACTAAAGAGTAAGAGTGAACTTTGAATGAAGAAATAAAGAACTTTTTAACTTACAGTCTTAAACTTATGACTCTTATGGACCAGCACTTAGGAAACCAATGCTTAGGAAGCTTCGAATCAATGAAGCAGTGAAGCAAAGCTACAAAACTAGAGCAGTAAACACTGAAGCCGCAAAACAGACTTGCAAATTCCAATGTCCCCCTCTATAGGAAGGAAAGATTTAGAAAAACTAAGTCACTGAAAGCTGAGAAGACTCCCTGGGCCTTTCTACCTCGAGGTCCAGAGCATGAGAAGCGAGTTGAGAGCCCGATGCTTGGCCGCTTGAGGCTTTGAGCAGTTCAATTTCGATAGACTGATAGTCTGAGATACTCAAACTAGCTCTCTTTCCACTTCTGATGTTGCTGCCACCATTCTCTTCCCCTCAACCACTGAGTAAAACCATAGGTCCTGCAACTTTTGCACCGAGGATGCCAGCTTGAGGAGCTTCAGCGACATTGCTCTTCCATGACCCACATTCCCATTTCATCTGCCTGCATTGTTGCATATCTACTGCCAAAGCAAGAACACGTCTTTCCTTCTCTTTAACAAGTCTATTGCTGCTGCAAAAGGCCCATACAACTCAGCTAACAGAGCGGCGGAGGTTGGAGGGCCGGAGGCTGATCAGACCAACGTTCAGATGTCTCGACTCTCTCCCTCCTCGGAGCTTCGGAAGTTAGGAACTCCTGAGTTCTTTCATTTATGGCACTGACCGAGTAAGGGCCCCAGCCGTGGGATTTGTCAAAATGGCTTAGATTTTGCCATGCTATTAAAATAAACCTTTGAAAACACTCCATGTGTCATTGATGGCACGTGGCATAAATCGAATAGGGTGGGCTAATATATCAAGGCTCTTAAACTTCAAAGCCTTAGAAGTTCAGAACCCATTTGGGAATTTGGCAATGTGTTATTCACTAAAGAAGTTAAGGACCACATAGTCTCTATCATAAAGTTTAACTTTATGACAATTAATATTTGTACAATAGCCTTTAATATAAATATTATAATATAACAAACAAACTTAAAGTATGATATATTATTATATTAATATATATAATATATATAAACTCAATATGTATTATGTATTATGTGTATATAATATATTGTAATTATAATATGTGTTTTATATATATATCTATATACATATTTAAACTTACATACACTTTTGTATCCATGGGTGCGGGGACCCATGCATCCTCCTCCATCACCCATGCATACACATTTTTTGACACATACTTCCTCACCCATACATCCTCTTTTGACACATTTTTAGTTATAACTTTTGTTTATGTATGGGAAAAGTGCATCTCCCCATACATATATACATTCATGTGCATTGAGGGTAGGGCCCATAAAAGAATGGATTCAATGTGGAAGTTTTAAAACTTCAACTTTAAAGTTGAAGTCTTTGTGAACTTTGAAGTAATTTAGAACTTCAACTTTGCACTTCTTTGAAGTTTAACTTTTTGTAAACTATGAAGTTTAAAAAAGATGTAAATGGACACATAATCTAATTAATCTAAATAGGGTAAAAGTATTAAAATTTCAACTTAAAATAGAGTCTTTTGTGAACTTTGAATTTTACAAGCCATTTAAATGGACAAGGAATCTATGTAATCTCATATAATCTAATTGGAATCTATGTAATCTCATAAAACCTAATTAATGCAAAAGTTTTAAAACTTCAACTTTGAAGTTTAAGTCTTTGTGAACTTTGAAGTTTCAAAGAGATGGAAAATGAAATACTATAACTATGAACTTTCAACTTGAAGTTATTTGAGAATATTGTAACATGCATTTCTTCATAATTAACCTTTAACTTGAATATTCTCAAAACTTTAAATGCATTGTGCGGTTTCATTACCCATTAATAATCAAAATTTTCGAAACAAAGATCAAAACAATATTAACCATTATAGGTGAGTGAGGGGGAGAGAGAGAGGAGGTATGCTGATACATAAAGACAAGTTAAAGGAAGATCTATTTCATAACATGGGGGTGGCAAAAACATAAGAGGAGGGTTTTTATGCAATAACAAAGGAGTTTTTGTTAATTCTATCACAAAAAGAGGGAAAGTTGTGTGAGGTTAGGCTTACTACCATAAAAAATGGACTTATTAAATAGCAAGGAGGGATTAAAAGAAAAAATTGGTTGGGGAGAATTGGGGTTTTTTGCCAAAGAAATAAGTGGGGATTAAGGGAGCAAAAAAGACACAAAAGAGAGGAGAGAAGAGAAAAGAAGTATGGAGAGGGTTAATGATGGTAACAAGGAGGTATGGGCCAAAATGAGGTGGGAGGGCCATAAAGTGAGGAAGAGTGGTGTGTGTCTGCAATCCAATATTGGCCAATCCAAATCGCCCGTCAACAATGGGCTTTTTGATGTTGCATCCGACGAGTTACATCCAATGAGTTGCATCCAATGAGTTACATCTGACGAGTTACATTCGACAAGCTACATCCGACAAGTTGCATCTGACGAGTTACATCCGATGAGTTACATCCGACGAATTACATCTGATGTTGCATCTAACAAGTTACATCCGACGAGTTGCAGTTACATCTCACAAGTTACATTTGCAACTGACGAGTTGCAACCGACGAGTTACATCCGATGTCTAGAACCGACGAGTTGCATCCGACGAATTGAATCGCATACAAACACACATTTCTTACTAACACATTCTCTGTCACCTTTGACCTCCAACCACCCATGACGAGCTTACCCAATCATCCGGCTGATCACTTACCACAAACATTTGGGTGATCACTTACCTCAAACATTCGGCTGATCACTTACCATAGATATCCGACTAATCACTTACCGCAGACATTCGGCTCATCACTTACAAATATTCGAAACATTTGGCTGAACACTTAAATCATACACACCATCGGACACAAATCATACACAAATCATCGGACACCATCGGCCACCTAACCCACACACACCATCCGGACACAAATCATTCACACAATCCATACACACACCCACATCATCGGTCGCCCGCCATCGACGGGCACACTATGCTAGACTACCCACAAGCATGCATTAGTATACGCACTCTCACGAATACACACACATAGATAAACACATGCACTCACATACATACACACACATAAATTGGCCACCAGTCAACGACCATCGGCTTTCCTCCTAAACTATCGGCCGCCATTTTTAACATCAGTAGTCACCAGAGATCGTCGGCCGTCCGTCAATGACGGTCATATATACTAAAAATGTCACCCATTTTCAAAAGAAAAAGCTAAATATGTTTTAAAAAAATGGTAAAAAAACCAAAGCCTCCAAAAATATATAAACACTTTTTGTGGGTATGAACACATACACATGCACACATACACACACACACACACACACACACACACACACACACACACACACACACACATGTACATACATGCACACACACACACACACACATGTACATACATGCACACACACATGCACACCTAAAAGCACACACCCACATACATGTCAAGGTGTTGAAGCTTCATGTCGATGCATGTCAAAACCATCCAAAATACCACCCCCCCAGATGACTGGCCGACAAAATTTTGGATGCTTCTAATTATTCCGCTTTCAATCATCAATCGCCCACTCTGAGCATCATCCACACGTCTTGACCACAAGGTGCCACCTAGATCGTCGCCCACCCGTTGCCTATCATCGACGGGCACAAGCAACTAGTATCTATATATATAAAACTACTTGTGCGCATGGGGTGGGCATGTGTATAGGTGCACCCATGCATCGTCCTCTCCTCACCCATGCACACACTTTCTTAACTAAAAATGATGAGGAGGGGGATGCATGCATGTAAAAAGTGCATATCTCCATATATTTGCACATTGTGTGCATTGAGGCGGCCCCAAAAAGATTCCCCACCCCGTCCCTCCCACTCACTAAATTCAAATATTTGAAGTTTGAAGTTAAGATTTTATTTTCTTCTCACACTTCAATGTGCTTTAAACTCTTGCCAATAATCTCTATTACATGGCTTTTTATTTATTTTGATTTACCAAAGTTTACCCATAAATCATGAACATGAAACTTTTCTTGAGTACCTTAAATAGCTTATTTTTTTTTTCGATTCTTCAAATCCTTATGTTGGCCCACCATTTTCATGAATGTTTAACCACAAGTCCAAACTCACTAGCTTTAACTCCTAAATCAGGAGCAAAAGAGACAATAAAAAGAGAAAAATAGGGGGGAGGGGAGATTTGGAACACATACGTGTGTGTGTGTGTGTGTGTGTGTGTGTGTGTGTGTGTGTGTGTGTGTGTGTGTGTGTGTGTGCGCGCGTGCGTGCGTGCGTGCGTGCTTTCCCCAACACATCGAATGCGCGTGCGCACGTGCGCACACACACACACACACACACACACACACACATCTCCATATAAAAAACTTTTTGTGGATAAGATATATTGTATGAAGTATAGAGTCTAGAGTTCCTTTTTCTCCTTCCCTCCCTCCCACGGGCTCCACTTTTCTCTCTCTCTCTCTCTCTCTCTCTCTCTCTCTCTCTCTCTCTCTCTCTCTCTCTCCATACACAGGCTGCCACCCATAGAGGGAGGGAGGGATGTCTATGCCCCTAAAAAAAATTAAGAAGGTTAAAATGTATGTGTGTGTGTGTGTGTGTGTGTGTGTGTGTGTGTAGATATATAAAACAAGGGGCATTTCTTAAATGTAAAACACCTCCCCTTTAAAATGTAAACCCCCTTCAAAATGTGAAACCCCACTCCCCATGAAACAAAATAAAGTGAAGGGGCTTTTTGGCTCCCCATAAACTAAGTTTTATTTTTTTTAAATGAGACAAAAAAAAGTTCCCATCAAGAAAGAAACCCCCGCCTCCCCTAAAAAAGAAAACTAAGATTTTTAAAAGCAGGGCCATATCTTTTTTTTAACACTCCCTCGCCCTTTTTTGTCACATGGCAAAACCCACCCACCCATCGGCCTCTTGCCCAAACAACTTGCTCTTAACCATTAGAGAGCACACCCGCACTCCCCATATATTTCCCCCTTCTCCTGTCAGTCCACCTAAAAAAACATAGTCCGTGTCACACAACAAACAAACGCAGTTCATGGCAAAGCAAACAAGTATTTTTGCACAAGGTATTTGCTTCACTTTGTATATCGACTTAATGGTTTGTCATGTTTCATTAGCATGCATCTTTATGTTTATAAACAATACTCACAATTTCCATTGTTACAACACATTATACTGAAAAACATTACATATTTTTTAAATAGACATGATAAAATTAACAGTCGTGTCGCATATTCTTTTATTTGTTATTTGTATGTTGGATTTTGTATGTCATCTAATAACAGTTGGCCACCTGTGTATTTGTGCAGGTGGTGAAATTGATGGTGAATCATTGTCGATTTTCCGTGGAGTTTAGGGAGCTGCTTGGTGATGGAGAGCATATCTTTTGCAACATAGCCATTTGGTTGTTAGAGCTGTATATTCGTTATTTGATCAGTTAAGAGAGCATCATTGGCGCATATCCATGAAGATTTTGCTCTTAAACGTAGATTTGCTACTTAGTTATGATATGTTTATAGGAATGGCAGCACTATTAGTGCGTCTGTCTTTGAGACAATGTTAGATAGCCTGGTGTATAGATTTAAGCAATGACATTTCTACGATGTTTTGAAATCAGTTGAAAATATATATTTGGACTATTCAAAATGTCTCTTAACCAAAAATGTTATGGGATTCTTTCAATGGTTATGGCTATTCGATAAGAGTTGAATTTGAATTTCATAGTGTACATGAGTGAATTTGGATATTTTTTGTGTATGATGTATTTTAAAATCTTGTAAAACCTATTCTTTGTCCAAGATTTTGACAAACAAAATGCACAAAATTACACACATACACAAACACACTTGCATGCACACAAACATAAACATACAATTGTAGACACACTAAATATGCACACACATACATATGCACACATATATACACAAATCAAATATGCACGCACAAATACACACATCAAATATGAACCTGCACACACCCTCGTCACATACAAACCTAAAAGAAAACATTTCCACACATGCACACAAACACACATACATACCACATGCATGAACGACATATTCACTTTGAACTGTGGGCCGCCCGATAACAGACATTTACAAACACATGGATACAAAATATGTACACACACACACACACACACACACACCCATACACACCTAAAAGCAAATATTCGCACACATGCATGTATGCACACACACACACACACACACACACACACACACACACACACATGCATGAACAACATATTAATTTAAATAGTAGGTCGCCCGTCAACGACGGGCTTAACATATTACTTTGAATAGTGGGCCACCCGTAAACAACCATCGGCTTTCCTCCTAAACCATTAGCCGTCAGGCATACCCACTTTCGACCCAACCCATTGACCTTCGACCCAATCCATCAGCTGCAACCCAAATTGTCGGCCGCCGGTCATCGACGGGCTTACCCACCATTTTAGACCGCATTAGAACCGCCTGTCACCCAGATCGTCAATGAGGGACATACCCACTAGATCATCAACCTATATCGTCGGTCGTCTAATGCCTGTCAAAGACAGACACTCTTTACTAGTACATATATATATATATATTCTAAAGTCCTATACTCCTATACTTTATATTTCGGACATTATTTAGAAAAGGCCCTAAAAAATCCAACGTTTTGTAAAACTTTTCCTAAAATTTCCTGTGCCATCAAAAAACTGGGAGCATTTACTCTTATGTGTAAAAAATGTTTTATTGACAAGCAAATTTATGTGTAAAAAATATCACAACCATCCTAAATCCTGCATATTATTGAAGCAACATGTTTTAAGACTTTTGAATCGTATACATTTTTATCACATGTCGATTTTTGGGAAAAGTTGTCGGTTCCATTCTCAAGGAATGTCGGCTTTCCCGAACGCTGACCAAAGCTCATAGCAAACATAGCTGGTTCCACATTTCATGACCAATAAAATTAAGCTGCAATCAGCAACCCATCTTTCAGATGGAGAGAATCTATCAGTAGAGATTATGGTTTGATTCTTCTATGGTAGAAATAATGTGAATGTCAGTAGCTTTAGAACTCATCAAACTCAGGCTCATCACTGTGTACACAAAATGAATACTCTCAAAATTCAATATTGATTTTCATTTATCTAATAAAGTTGTTGACCGTTTTGCAATTCGGACCCAACGACTAGTGATGAAGGTTCTCACGAGTAGACATAAGATAGTTAGTAAGCTAGGAATGCTACCATAAAGGATATCTTGATCATGACAGATAACTAGTCATATAAATTTTTGTGTTAAAGAAGTAATACACATTTTGAACTTAGTTCAAGATAGTGGACTAAAAGATTACATAGGTGACAATTATCAATTGACCACCGATTGTACATGTATATATAGTGATAATGAAAGATGAGAACACACACTTTGCTACTATTTGTATCTGACGTGTCTTTATTGTATTCTTTGATATGTGTATTTAGTTGATTGAGCATTTGTCTTCTCACTGTTATTTCTGACTTTCCTCATTGATAATTCACACAGGTTATGCACCCACTATTGTAGAAAAAATTGAAATTCTGATAGAATCTAGTGCAGTATGTAGATCACATTACACAATCACCACAACCACTCCTCACAAGCTCTCAAAGATGGCACAACAAAAGTTATTAGATTACAAAGAGACACTGTACATATAGAGTATTTACAAACTGCATGAAAAGGCAAGTGTCCTAAAATTGGCCTACCACCTTTCAAACTAAGGTCGTGGGCCAAATATGGCCAAATTTGACCGACAAACTTGAGACATGCCCCCAAGTATAGCAACTACTGTAAATAACTATGTATAGACTAATTTTTTCCTATGTGTGGCTACTCGGCTAACCCAAGTAGCCGGCTACGGGATTAGTGCCCGATTGATATATCCTAACGGGTCACGTCCTGAATACAACTGAATACAACAAATCTAATAAACTGTACACTAATTACAATATCACATTTAGAGCTTATACTAATGAATCAGATCAAAACTGATTTGTAACTCTCTCTCTTAAGCTCAAATGTGATAACACACCCAAGCACACCAACAAACCACCAGGTTTGACTCACAAAATATCATGCAAACACAATGCTCATACAGACTCATCCCCAATCCGACTTGAACACAAGTGGACCACATGAGTGACATGGCTTAAACTGAGGAAATTTCACTGCCACCATGAGACTTACATCCTCCATCTAGCTAGGATGACACTTACAAACACAAACCTGTAAATCTGACATAAATGAGCGACTGAGGCTCAACCTGAGAAAATCTTACTGCCACCATAAGATTGTACCCTCACCAGATAGACAACTAGTAGACAATGACAAGTCAATGAGCATATCAAATGAGTACTTTGTTCCTGATATAGCAAATGCACCAAGACATAAAACTCCGACTCAGATCTAGGCTCCCGTGACAAGGTAACATGCAAGCCCACACATACTCATGCAAATAAACACGAATCATAAAGTGTCAAATACATGACCAAGGCCAGCCCATAAGTGGTATCCTATCGTACCAACACCTGTGCCACCTGTAGATCCGCTGCTACAACACTGGTCACCAAATCAGGTCTCCAACCATGGCTTGCACCTGTAACCAAGATGCCCTCACGTCCAAGCATATCCAAATGACCAATAAGCCCTGAAAGTTGATCCCCATCCATTCTCCATGCTCCAAGCACAAGAGTCTACCAAGGACTCAATGAATGAATGTACGCAAAACTCACCATAGGCTATACCTAAGTAGGTCGCCAATCTCCCAGAGATACTGATGATGATTTGCCTCTCCTACATCCCATGCAGGCTCAACTTCCCATGCTTGACGTTGCCAACTCTGATTTGACTAGTACATAGGCCTCCCCCCAAGGAGCCTATCTCACCAGACATTTATCATGTCAATCCAAACCAAAGCAAATGCACTCTAGATCCACTATCGTGATGAGAAACTCACCCACGATCCATAGCATATCAAGTAGGATAGCTCCTTAACCATGTACCCTATACCATCTGATTACCAAGTATCCATTACCTGTTGATAGCTCCCCAATAATCTTTCCACCTGTAGTGCAACTAGACTCCAACTGGATCTAACCAAAAGATGCATCTTGCTTACTAAATAATGATGGATAGAAACAACATGTGATGCCAACTTGGAGACTACTGTGCATTGACCATGAAGCTCACCTGATCACTCGCCAAAGTATCAACTGTCACTCTTTGAGCAACCATCTCCATCTCTGTTAGCTCACAACCATGGGCATGTTGGAGCCACGTCACCCCGTAATGCAGTCCATGCCCTCAGGATATGTACCACCCTAGGTACACTCCATGCCAACTACCTCCAAGTAGGCATGACCCATCCTTAGGTCATCACATGATGCACCAGCTGAAGATCATCATCCATACATCAAATGACATGTCATACTTGAGCAACTGTAGCATCTCCTTGAGTGCCACCCCAATGGACTCGTCATCCACATACTATGCTCACCTCATGTCTTCGATCCTGGTCACCATTCTACTAGACAAGCCGAACTCCAAAGCATCACTTGATCCACCTGGCTCCTAGCATCTGCTCGCTCTCCCTGGCTATGTGCCACTCGACACCATGCCAATGCAAGCATATCCCTGAGTCTCCGCTCATGGGATATTGAGGCCATTGTCTCTCTGATCGTACTGAGGTATATGGCTCTGAGTGACTCCCTCTAGGATTTTCCATGATCTCACCACCTGAGAATCTGCACCATGGAAATTCCAACACCTGTGCCAAGCCTAAATTCCAACACCCATGATGGTAGATGCCTCCCCATCGATGCCAATGCCAATGACTAGCCCCCTGCTGTAATGCCAATCTGCACTCCTAAATGAGCACACCATAAAGTCCTCGCCATCAGTGTCCCCTGCAGTAGATCGCTAGCAAAACACCCATCATGGTGCTTGCCCTCCGATCACACCCCGTGCGATCTCCATTAGATCTCCAACCTAGAGCTGGCTCTCAAAGCTTCACGCTTTGCCCATTTGCATTTGCAGCTTCCTGATTCCATCATGAATTGCCCCTGTAAGTCCTGTCCATCCAAACACTCAAGTCCAATATGAAATAGCTGCCCCCTAATGATCATCCCATGTCATTCTACAGTGCTATCTCTATCAGGTATCCAATGTCATCCATGATCTCGAAGATTTGAGCATCTACCCTATAGTGCCCACATGTATTCTCCCAAGCTAGCTCCAAGTTGCTCCTATGAATGGTTTCAAACCACTCCCTGAGAATACACTGAGATGTGAACTCCAAAGCCACCATCAAGTCCCTCACATGACTGTGCATGCCAATATCTCTCCAAGTGAGCTTGTAAGATCTTCCATGGCCCAAACCAAATGATCTGCACCCTATTATCACTGGAATCTACATCCCTGATGCAATCATGATACGGCAAATTGACTTGACTTACCCAGAATAGACAGTTGAAGTGTATCTCCTTGATGACAAACCTGATACACTGCTCCACAACTACAATGACTTGATCAAAATTGACTTACTTACTGCAAAATCATCACACTCACCACTCTTCAAGAGTATCCAAAGTGTGATTATTGATTCGTTCTTCATCCTCTGCATCTCCCACACAGAGCTCATCCAATGCAAGTCCGCTATCTTGTCCAACGACTTCCAACCGGCACCACCTCGCACTTCCATCACCTGTGACTGCCAAAATGTGTGTACCTCCAAGCTAGTCCATACTTCCCTCTGAACGAGAAATTTCCAAGCTACAGATGCGTGTGTCAATGCAGCTATCACCTGACTCGACAATACCATCTACCTCTCACCTGCGATTGCTTGCCCTCTCAAAATTGTTGTCAATGATGAGTAGTCACGTTGCCAAACTACATCAAATTCGCATAAAGATTGAGGATGTTGAAAAAACTAGGTTTAGAACTAGGTACGGCCATTATGAGTTTCTGGTGTTACCATTTGGCTTGACAAATGCTCCAACGACTTTTCAACAGATGATGAACGATCTTCTTCGTCCATATCTGGGAAAGTTCATGATAGTGTACTTAGATGATATTCTCATCTATAGTAAGATCTTGGAGGAGCATGAGGAGCATCTCAGGACTGTCTTAAAGTTACTTAGATAGCAGAAGCTTTTTGCCAAGGATTCCAAATGTGTGTTCTTCCAGAAAAGGTTGTTATACCTCAGTCACATTATTTCAGACCATGGATTGGAAAGTGACCCAAATAAAGCCCGACAGGTACGTGAATGGCCTATCCCTAAAACCATTCATGAGGTTAAGTCCTTTTTAGGCTTTATGGGATTTTTTCATAGATTTATCTTGAACTATGCATTAATTGTGTTGGCCTTGACGAATGTCCTTAGAGAGGCTTAAAAAGTTAGCCGGCACAATAAGTTCAGTCCTCCGATTACTTGGACTGAAGAGATGAATCAGAGCTTTGAGAACCTCGAATACTGTGTAACTATAGTGCCTAGTCTACACCTGAGTGGATCCTAACAAGTCGTATGTGTTTGAAACGGATGCCAGTGACTATGCTATAGGTGCAGTCCTATATTAGGATGGTAGACCGGTTGCTTTTGAATGCAAGAAGTTAGATCTTGCTCAAAGGCGGTATTCCACCTATGACAAGGAACTTTTTGCTATGATTCATGCCCTGAAGGTTTGGAGGCATTCATTGTATGGCTCCCAATTTATACTAATCAAAAGCGACAACCTAGGGTCTATGAGGAGGGGGCTTGGGTATATCTTAGAATCCCTAAAGACTCTAAGATATTAAATACTGGAAAATGTCCTAAGTTATCACCTCGTTATAAAGGACAATTTCATATAGTAAGGAAACTCCATCGGAATGCCTATCAGCTGAAGCTATCTTAGGGTATTAAGGTTCATCCAGTTTTAACATTAGTCATTTAAAGGGACGACTTGGTGAAAAGGATGACTTGATGCTTCAGGAGGACTTAGTTCGGCTTGAGGACCTGACATCCTTTGTACCTATAGAACCACATGCCATTGTTGATGTACGTCAATGTGGGCTCAAAAATCGGTAGGTAACTGAGTACTTGGTTCGTTGGAAGTTTTGAGGATGATGATACTTGGGAAAAGGAACATGAACTTAGACTGTGGCATGTTCCAAATTATATGACTATTTTACTTTTATATGATCATGAGTCATACAATTTTTTATGAGTAGATGTAACTTATGGATGATTGCTTACAGTATGTATTACTGATTTTTTCTAATCCTAAAAAACAATGAGTATCAGTTGGAAAAAGTGTACTGTTAGGATCGAAAACAAACGGGCTTGGTAGACATTTATGTATATCTGTATCAGGTCGTATGTCTATTTAAACAGTCATATTGGCATGAGACATACGTTAATGACATGTAAAAAAGGTCTGATAATGGTTTTTTTGCTATAACAAAGTACTTATTGTAGCTACTCCGGTAAAATTCCGTAGTGACATGGATAACAACTGATGGTATGCATTGATGTCTGTAGTTCCCACAAAATATACCTTGTGCTAACTTGGTGTTTTTCGTGTGGATGGATGTAGGTTAGTATACTATCTTCTTCGGTTTTTACTTGGATGTTTGGCTACATAGTGTGTACCTCTTCGAAAAATCTCATAAAGTGTACTAAATGATTGACTTTATTTGGTCTTACACTATGTTGCTTAGAATTTACCAAGTCTATTCACACAAGTAGTAATTTATATGACATAACAGTCTTTCAGAAGAATAACTTCATGCTGGAAAGAATCATATAAATCATTCTGTTATCTTATATTCGATAAATCACTAAGAAGTAAAGTATTAATTAAGAAAGTGAGAGATAGATTGGCCTCTGATTTTGTAAATAATGAGATGCCACATCAGGATCTAGATTAAACCTCAAAATTTTCCAAAATACCCCACATTTGATCGAATGGTTTTCTTCTTTCTCATATCGCGACTAGGTACTAAAACACACCATTGATCATCATAGCTTCACAATCCTAGAATTTTCTTTCCATAATTATTGATGTCCCATACCATCAGCTTTTCCTTCCAAAAAATCCTTAACCGCCTTATCTGATATTCTAGAGATCCACTGATCATCTAGTTGTCCTATAATCCATATAGGATATTATCTCTTGTTCTCAAACACTAGAAAATTCAATCATTTGGATGACTGGCATGCCTATCAGATGGATACCTCAAATCCACATCTGATCCTGTGGTTTAAATAGAAGAATTAACATGGTTCCACATTACATTATGATCCTTTCAGATTAGTTATAAGCTTCGAAACCAGGGACTACCGAAATCCTAACTGCGAAATACATTTCTTGATCACACTTACTACATTTGATGTCTACTCTTCTTTCCTCCTTAGAATTTTCAGTTTCCTGAAAATCTATTTCAGCTAAGGTACCAAGAAGATGTAACGACATTAGTAAATGTTTAAAAATTAATTACTATAGGAAAAAAATCTAAAACAATTTGAATTTTGTCCTATATCTGGGCTGAATATCTGATATATCAAAAATCATTTATTAGTATGTGAAACAGTTCAAATTTGACGAGTATCTTGCACAAACGTTCACTTGACTAATTTCTAGCAATCAAAATCGATTAGAAAACTATCAGACAAGTAACTGATTTCAAATTTTAATCAGATTGAAATTCACTAAAAAAGAAAAAAAATCAAATTTTAACTTTCAATCTCGAAGTACCCAACTCCAAAAGCTAAAAGAATGACAATACAACATTGTGACCAATTCTGATTGATAAACTCAGTTTAGTCAATTCACTCATCTAAGCTGATTCCATAGATAACGAAAAAAATGACCGAAATTTTGATATTTTTGGAAAACTCAATTTTTGCTTTGTTTTATGTAAATCAAAAATTTTGACGAAAATATTGTTAGTACAAAAGGCAATCGAAAACGAAAAAAATTGAAACACTGTTCGATTCCTAATGTTACTAACCCAATGTCAAACTGGCATGCAAAGCACACTACATCAGTCACAAACGTCATTACAAAATTTTTACGTAAACTTCAGTTTTACGGAATTTGTCAACCAATATCACTGATTTGTGACTCAACTGTCAGAGCACATGCATATAGCCACTCAAATCGATTGTAAATCCATCATGCATGTCAGAACAATTTCAAATTTTGCCAATTTTACTCGCAAAACTGCAAAATTTCAAATGATCATAACTTTGGCTACATGACACCAAATTGGGTGTTGTAAAGCTCAGTACAGAGGGAGACCAAGTGAACAAGATGCTTGCCACATCAGTCTGCCACCTACGCTTCAACGTGCGAGATCAGAGTGTCAGAAAGTCTGTAGTAGGACACACTTTTCCTAGACCAAATGATCAGAAAACGTGCAAACACCCATCCTAGATCAAAATTGATGTTATTAATAGTCTTAAACAGTCAATTAGACTTCCATGAAGCATTCATACTGATCCTAAGATGCAGTATAGGCTGAGAACAAAGATTTCTTGATTTGTAGAAGTCAAAATAGCTTCAAACTAGTGCATAAGCCACCGGCCATCAATTTACAGGTCTGATAGCTTGCTGGAAAGGTAAAAATGAATTCTAATCATGCTGTAAATAATTCCAGAATGATCTCCTTATGAATTTGGAGAGATCCATCCCCCAAAAATCACCAAAAATGGTCATTTTTTGAACTTTTGGCTTCCTACAAGCTCAATTGCTGGAATTCTTGGTTCTAAGTTCAGGGAAAGCTTTAAAAGACTTTGTTTCACCTCTTTAAAAGCTCTACATGGTGTTTTACAGCCTCCTACTATCCAACTTTATGAAAAAACCAGCAAAAATAATGATTTTTGGCTATTTTTCGGTTTTTTCATCACAATAAAGTGGTAATGCATGACATACAACTCTTTCTCTAACACATGCAAACCAATGTAAGGCAAACCAATATACAGAATTATAATCATCTAATTGATCTGATTCTGCTAGATTTTGGTTCTTATCATCTATTTTGTGCCAAAAAGCATGAAAACCAAGCAATTTTGACCAAAACATAGCCTAGAATCATCAATCCTTGGAAAGAACCGGCATGCATCATTAATTTCATCATTAATGAACCCTAAAATGAAAGTACACTTGCTGGAAAATTTACATCTACCAAAGATTTGATCTACACAAGAAAAAGCTCCAAAAAAGCATCACAAATTGGCCTTCAAAGACAATTCTCCATAAAACCACAAAGAATCCCAAGAGTAATGGATCTTAGCAACATGCAAATTGAAACCGGGATAGTACACCCACTTGCGCCCTTGCTATCCTCCTTGGAAGAGAATTCCAATGATCCAATCCGAAATTTCGACGAAAGGTAGCCCTTCTCCATGTTCTCCAATCATCGTAAGTCGTGCTCTGATACCAATGTAAGGGAAGCTCCCTAAGATCCTGCTTACAAGACAAATTACAATGGAAAACATACTATGGAGCAACCACCCAACCAAATAGAAGCAACCAATCAACTCTAGAAGCTTCACCCCCACGCCAAGGACTAGGAAGCATGAAGGTAGAAGGAAACCCTGGCAATGAATCAATGACCCCAATGAGGAGTAGGGCGAGTTTGGCCGCAATATATAGAGCCAAAAGCATACTGGCCACATAGCCATGCATAGCCCTAAGTTCTCTATACATAGATTCACCTAGAATAGAGTCCTAAGCGTGAAAATTGCTATTGATAACTCTACACATGCCTTGACTGTCTCAAACCTTGTCTAAACTCCATTTAGTGTGTTCTAGGCCTCACAAGGATATTAGTTACTTTTGGGTCACATCCAGTATGACGTGGCATAACTAACAGCTTGATTCACTAGAGTATCTTGTATCCAAGACTAGGAGTATACTGAATCCTACTTATTGGCCATGGACATAACATTTACTCTACGAATTTTCAACTAATATGGCTATCACATTTTTGCACCTTGTGCAGTTTCCCATGACTTCATCAATATTGCACTTTTGTGACTATCATATTTTTTTTTGGTGACTATTCAAGACTTTGCAATGTGTTATTGTTTGAATTTTGATTAAACATGAAATTCTACCAAACATCCACCAATGTACTTATATGGCAGATTGGTCAATCAACTGACTAGGATGATGTTATGACATGTAATATAGGTTGGTGCCTCTTATAAATTAAGATAGGAGTGGATGCACACATAGGTAATATTGTATACATATGTGCATAATGAAAAGCAAACGTGTTGCTGGAGTGGATGTTGGATCTAGAATTTTTTATGTTGATGAGATTGATGATACTTTGGATATTGATGTTGAATATCCTACTTCAAGTAAAAATCCAAAGAAGACATCAAGGCAAAGGCGACAACTTTTGAGGCTCACTTATGATGAGAATGGTAAGCAAGTGGAAGTTACTCATTTTGCATTTCTCACATACTTTGGTGAATCTTCTTGTGTAAATGATGCTATGGAAGTAAATGGTAGTTTTCATGGAATGGATGCAACTAACGGATCTGGAATTTTTTTTTTTCAATGGCTTTGATGGTCAAGTGAAATATCAAGAGGTTGATCTCAAAGGGCTTCAACAAAACAAAATGAAAGGTGGCAATCTGGAGCTATTCAAGAGCATCAAAGGGAAGTCAAGTGAAAAAAGATAATTTGGATCTATTTTTGTAGGTTATTGAAGAGTCAAGTAAGGGAGCAGCAAGGAAGTGTTATTCAAGTTTACTTTACTTGTTCTATATCATGTTTGAGCAATTTCATATGAATGTGTGCAAATTGTCAAGATATGGTGAAACTAGCTACATTGTTTTGCATCATGTTGATGTTGGAGTTGTACTAGCATTCTTGGCTGGTTTTGATAATGGAAATGAAGCTAAGAGTGGCTCATTATGTCACTTATTCATGGTCAAGTCATGAAGGGTTGATGACAGTCTATGGCAAGATGGAGATGGAGGCTCATTCATGGATTTTCATGGTGAAGACATATCAAGAAAGGACAAAGATGGAGGAGACATGCAAGCATTAGTTGATTACTCACATTTATTGTTTGGTTGCTGTTATTTTCCAAAGAGTTCAAATTCGGAAGCATGAAGGAATCATTACATTTACATTCTATTTGGTTCTTCATGTTCTAGTTACATCTTGATATGTAAAATTGATGTAAGAAATACTGAAGCATCTAATGTGGACACTATTCTATATGTCAATTATGAAAGCTAGTATAAAACCATAAAAAGGAGGTCTATACTTAGGATGGAGATCATTCTAAAGTTGGATCAAAGTTGTGTTGTTAAATCAATGCTAAAACTAGAGTGTGAAAAGTTGTCAACTAGTTTGATTGTTTATTTGGCAATTTTGAGGCCAAGATGAAATCTCATCTTAGAGATAGGTTCATATTTGTCAATAAAGACCTAAAAAGTGTTTTTACTATTTTTGGCAAGTCGATAAGTGGATGAGGTCAAATTTGGACCCATTCTAATTTGCTAAATTTGGTACATTGCATCTAGACTATAATTTTTAGGTTATTTGATGAAGTACCAAAAAGTGCCATTTAGGGCAAGTTTAGGGCGATTGGCCAAATGACATTTTAGCAGCTATAAATAGTAGTACCAACGTGGAGAACATATCATTGTATTCTCTTTTTATGTGGAATCTCTTTTGATTCTATGTCCATCTCATGTGTATTTCTCAAGATATCTTGATTTCTAGTATGTAGAATGTCAATTTTGTGATTGATCTTGCGTCTACACGTGTGAAGGACAGTAGGATGCTGCTGACACTTGGCATGCTTCTACATAACTAGCTTTTGTCTAGTTTCACATTACTTTAAAAAACAAGCTATTTTCAATAAGCAAGCATAAAGCTAGGCTTGTTGCCAAAGGTTTTTTACAAACCAAAGGCATTGACTATGATGAGACTTTTGCTCCTGTGGCTAAGCTTGTTACTATCATGTTGATCATTAGTCTTGCTACAACCTTCAATTGGGAGCTATTCCAACTTGACTTCACAAATGCATTCCTCAATGGTTATTTGGAGGAAGAGATCTACATGAGGCAACCCGAGGGCTTCATCAAGGCAAAGAATGAAGGAAAGGTGTGTTTTTTGAAGAAGAGCCTTTATGGGCTCAAGAAAGCACCTAGAGCATGGTACTCTAGGCTAAACTCTTTTCTCATTTCCATCAATTTTGTAATGAGTGCCTATGATCCATCATTGTATATAAGTTTTCATGATGGCATGATCATTATTCTTGTTTTGTATGTAGATGACATTATCTTGAGTGGTAATGATCTAGATGGAATTAGAGATGTAAAAATTGCTTTAGCAAAAGAGTTTAAGATGGTAGATCTCGGCCTATTGACCTTCATTCTTGGAATAGAGGTTATTAGAGGATGTGATTTTAGCTTCATTTGTCAATCTAAATATGCTACATCCATCCTAGATAGATTTGGAATGAAGAATTGTAAAGGCATTGAGACACCAATGGAGCAACATGTAAAAGCATCTATTGGTTGTGATGAAGCATCCTTTGAGGACATCACATTATATAGAAGGCTTATTGGCTCCTTGATCTATTTAACTATAACTAGACCTGATCTTAGTTATAGTGTTGGAAAGTTAAGCCAATTCATGCAAAGTCCTCTAGTTTCACATTGGAAGATGGCCAAAAGAGTTCTTAGATACATTTCATTCACTAAGAATTTTGGTATTTTGTATAGAGGAACTAATCTTGGCTTAAGAGCCTATAGTGACTCGGATTTCGCAGGTGACAAAGTGGATAGAAGATCAACAAGTGCCTTTGCCGCCTTTCTATGTGATGGAGTAGTATCATGGCTTTCCAAAAAGCAAGATACCATCTCCCTATCTTCCACAGAATCCGAATACAAGGCCTTGACATCAACATGCAAGGAGGTCTTGTGGCTCAAAAGGCTATTGGTGGAGCTTCATGTCATGGAGGAGGAGATCCCTATCATCTATTGTGACAACCAATCAGCCCAATCACTTGCAACTAATCCTACATTCCATGCAAGGAGCAAACACATTGAAATTGCTCATCATTTCGTGAGGGAAAAAGTGCAAGCTAAAGAGATCAAGCTCCAACACATGCCATCCTCAAGTTGCTTGGCTGATTTGTTTACTAAACCTTTATCTAAAGATTCATTTGTCAAGCTTAGGTCTTCAATTGGAGTTATTGATAAAAGCATTGTGATCTCCAAGGCTAGATTTGAGGAGGAGTGTGAAAAATTGCCTACATTGGCAAATCTAGCCATGTAGAATATTGTACATTTTGTCAATATTGTTTGTTGGTTACTTGAATGGCCAAAGCGCCACTTGTACATACACACCTAAAGTAGGTTACCACGAGTGAAGAGGAGTGGTTGTGTCTATTTGGTAGTGATTCCTACTTTGTAGGATCTAGACCATGATTTATGATGAGATTTGTACCTACCATGCACCTACCAAGCATGACTCTTGGATCTAGGCTAGGGTTTTCACATTAGGGCAAGAAAGTGGAGTCTACTTCCTTGTTACATGCTGGATTTTCACCTAACTTTGCAAAGGAAGTGTGTTTTACTATGTATTTCCATTCTCCATAGTGAGAAGATAGAAACTTTTTGGAGCCTCAAGGAGAAACTCGAGTTTCCTCTCATTGTATGGTGATTACTCTATTTTTCCAATGAAACCCAGCTTTGGCACTTTGTAAACACTGTCTACAGGCCGTACTACAGCCTTATTTCCACACGTGTGGAGTTGGATTAGACTATTTGATCAATGCTTTGATTGTCTCTACTTGTTTTCTATCAAGCTGCTAAACTAGATCTTGTTTTCTGATGACTAGTTTCTGATAGATTGTTTAACAAGCATACAATCACCTTGTGGATCATTCAAAGATCCATTTATGGTCCTTAGTATTGTACTTTTAACAAGCCAAAGGAGCATTACATCGAGCTACAAAAAATGGTGGACACAATCAAAAACTAAATATTTAGTTCAACTTTTTCAGTGGCTTTACAGAAGAGCTTACATAAGAGCACAATTCAGATATCAAGCTAAAAGCTCGCCAAATGTTACAATCTTTCGTAAGGCATTCAAATTCATAACAAAGAGAGATCCTTGTAATATAACAATAATCTATTACAAAACATTGTTTAATTTTCATCATCATCCTCTTCAAGATTCAGACGGATGGTATTGAGTCATGACGGAATAATCTCCTTTCATATGGATCCAAAAATTCTAAAAATTTTCTTTTGCTCATATATGTGTAACCTGGATAAAGGGCCATTGCGTATGATCTTTTTGTAGTATCATTGGGGGTATAACCTAATATTTTAATGGCCAGATCCCTCTTCACAAGAACTACTTTGTATGTTCCTCCGAAGTAAGTATGCCCTCCTAAACTAATAGATAATGCCTTGATAGCCATAATGACAGTGCAAGATATGGATTAAAAGATCCATGATATATACAAATCTCATTATTTTCAAAGTTTTTCAAATAATGAGAAAGAGATGCGTCCTTTCTCCCAGGTGCTACACCTCGAAGGCCTCCATGTCTCATACCAAAGGAATCTAGTTCAATAGCATCTTGTAAAAGAGTAAAGGAAATAAATTTAGAATGAAAGATAACAATAAAACCTCAGATTCAACTTTTGATTTGATAACAAACGACAAGCTTCGGATCCTCCTATGCTTGGTTTGCAAGGGATGTTTCCCGTTTTTCCTGAAAGCTTCTTGTCCTTTTGTATTTTAACGTGTCCTTTATGAAGATCCGCTTTTGATAGAACTTCCTCCAATCGAGCTATTGCTTGTTTGGCTAATGACTCTGGCTTAGTATTCCAAGAAAACCAAATATGAAAGTATATCAATTTTTTTATAATTTTTACCTCTCCATGTAGTGTACAAATGTGGACATTTTTAAGAGGAATCAGTAGTACTGGTTTCCAGTTCGGATCTTCTATATCCCTTGAAACTCTTGTGCTCTTCGACATGTCTTTTGTAGTTTCATGTGATAGAGGCATGGATGTTTTGAATTTGCTCTATGCGAGACGTTGAACATGCACTTCAACGACTTCAAGTCTCCAGTCAAATGTCATTCCACATTAAAATCACCTATTCCAAGAACATTTAGTGGTGTGTCATTCATATGATTCTTAATTATCTCTGGATTTTACTAAAAATCCAAAATAGAATGTCATAATCTTGTTTTAAAACCTGTTTGAAACACGAATTCATAGACTATATTAAGAGAATTGAATAGTATCACTCGATCAAATATATTTAAATCTTAGGCCTATAATAACAAAACAATATCACCTTAAAACACAAAATCATAAATTTACAAAAAGAGTTAGTTGCTAGTACTTGATAAAATAGATTTAAATCTTAGAGAAGAACACAACAATATTACCTAGAAAGCTACTACCACCAAATGTTATTTTAGGACTGCACACTAAAATTAAGACTCTCCGAGTTTATCGTATTGCTTAAAGCTCCATTCATAAGTGTAACACTAACCCTTTCCAGTTTTTGTCCCTTTATTACTTCTGATTCTTTGGCACATCATTGATTGTGAATTGTTTTTTTCTGAATCTTATTTTTATTTTGCAGATCAGCTTTAGTCACCCATCAAAATTTGAAAGACAAGGACATGATTGGAGAATCTTTGAGTGCAGTACTTACAGCCAAGTCAACGGTCTACTAGGCAATCAGGGATATTCTCGAATCAAGTCCAAAAGTGCAGAGGCCCTTATGAGCAAAGTCGGCAAGATTATTGACTAAAAATTGATACAAGGAGCATGTGATTATTCTAGTATTAGCAAGGATGCATATGACACAATGTTTAAAATTATCAAGGCATTTGAACAAGTACATATAAAAGAATTTCCTATTCCTCGACCACTTCAAATCACATTAGAGAGGAATGTGTTAAACAGGGGTATGCAAAACATCATTGGTATTCCTTACCATATCAATGGAACTTATAACTCAAAACATGGCACTTTGTCATATGATTCCACCAACAACATGTTGGTAGATTTGAATCATTACTGAGATTTATTGTAAAGTTTTATGTAATCACAAATGAAAGTGTCGAAAAGTTGATATTAGTTTTCAAGTTAGGAAACAAAACACATGAATAGTTTAAAACAAAAACTTACTTGAAAGCCCAAATTCTTTTTTTCCATTGACCCCCACTTCATGAAAGCTCATCAATACCTTTTAACATCACTCTTTTTCGCTTATTGTTTTGTATTTACTTCCATAATGTGTTCACTTCTGCATTTATTTAACAATATGAGGTACACAATGTTTGTACAGTTAATTTCAAATTGTCATTTTCTTGGTTAAGGTTTAATATAAGACTTTGCAAACGCGAATTATCTAACTTCAAGATTTCATTCTCTTCTTTTGTTTGCAACAAAAGAATTTCTTTTTCTTTGTAGTCAGTAAGCAAACCATTCAACATATTTTCCAAACAATGGATTTTTTTCATTGAATTACTAATGCATCAACTTTTCGATCTTTTGCAATAACCCAATAGACCATTGTGTCCTTCACACAGAAATAGTATGAGTTGTGTGATTGATCTAAAATTTGGATGTTGCATTGAGCTTGGGTCGATTGGATATGAACTTCCATCAACCCATAGATTACAATGTTTCCCATCTTCCATCCTGTGATGGATGATTTGGTGAGCTGGTAAGGTGGATCCTTTCAGATTTTTTTTGACAGTGAAGATCAATATGGAGATGATAATTAGACATCTTGATAATCGATAGATTAATCTAGTTGAGAACCAGATTGTTATATATCTTGCAAGCTATTAAAACTTGTCTTAATTGAAAAAATTTCAACTGCAAAAGTTTGAAATGACCTTGGCGCCCTTTTTGATCCAACACACTCCATGTTTCTTGCTTGATATGCAAAATCAAAGCTTTGCAGTTATCAACAAAATACTTTTTCAATAGATGTGTGTTGAAATTGAAAATTTTTGATTTGCAAATGTTTGAAATAAGCTTGCCGCTCCTTTTGATCCAAACACATTTTTGTAACAACTTATACACATACTCATAGGCATTGGTTTAGGGCCAATGGATGGTTCATTAAGGTAGCTAGAGGCCAATGGGCTGAACATTAGCAATGTATTTCGGAATTGAAAAATAGTCTTGCAAAAACTTTAAATAAAGAGATAATCAAGTTATCAGCTTTAGCTTAATTAAATGATTTAAATAAAGCAGAAAGGGCATAAATAAATTTCCTTACAAACAGGTGGCTTTTTTGTCTTCTTGATATTCATTCACCAGCTAATATTGAGCTAATACGCAATAACAACAATTTCAAAGTAAGTAGCTTGATGATATCGACTTATGTTGCAATTTTCTAGTTTTTATAGCAGATCAAATAGATTAGTTTCTTCTGAGCATAACCTTTTCTTGGTATAAGACTTTTGCTAAAAGATTGGTTTTTCAAGTTCACAATCTCTTTTTTGTAATGTCCATGTCTCTTTGTGACTTATCTTTAAAATTTAGAGTAATATTTGGCAGTCCATGTTACAATGATGCATGGTTTCATATCCAATGTTCTTTTAAGATAGCTCAACTTGTAAGCATATAGACTCTTGCTCACTAGGAGCACATTATCTTGGCCTCTTTTGATATTCTATTCGAGTGACTCATTTGATACTTCTATTCCTAGTTTGATCAGTAGCTCTCGACAATTTTGTCATCTAAATACATACATGCGTTCCAATTTCTATTTACATACTTGAGATCCACATAATTTAGGACGAGCTTATGAAGTTGCACGAAAGGATATTGTCAAAAAAAAAAAATCGTTCATGGTCTAGCCCCTAAGTCACTTTAAATTGGCAAAGCTTTGAGTCTTCTTCTTCTCTTGGCACCCAAGATCTACAAGGACTCTTACTAACCTAAATTAAGCCTATGTAGTGATCACATAAACAACCTATGAATATCCCACTCATTAATATCATAGTCAAATATATAGTCAAAATGAACACCATGGAATACGAAAAGGCATAGTTGAGGTAGCTAGAAAGAAAGTGTCCAGTGATTTATTTTCATCTTAGTACTCAAATGAACTTCTCAACAAATGATGGTTACACAAAAGTATGATCCATGTACTTGTCTCATTCGATTTTGGCATGGAACTTGAACATAAATTGACCACACAAAAAAGGACTAAAAACTTTCCTTGCATACATAATTATACCGTGCTCTCATTCACTTCTTGCAAAAGTAAATAAAACGTGCTTGCATCTTACAGCCAGGTTTGTGACAAATGGAAAGATGTATCATTGAACCTCTATGAACTAAGATGATAGCCATGAATGCATTGTGTGGGAGCCTTTTTTTTCGCTGAAACATTGAAAGACAACAAAACATATCTCAATTTAACGATGCCATCGATATTCCATAGCAGGTATGTATTTAGAATCGATAATAGAACAATAGAAAAGCTTATCTGCTCAATTGTTGTGTTACTGTCGAAATAAACTGATCAAGGAATACAGTGCAAATGTGAGAAATAAGAGTAGATGAATGATGTAGGTCACACAGTGAGTGCAATGGTAAAAACCCAACATTGAATTGAGCTTGGTCATTATGCATTGTAGCACTAGGCAAAATTATGGAATACTACAATTATTATGATCCTATGATTTTCATGTAACTCGGTCATCCTAAAGCTGAAAATAGTTCAGATTGTCTCCCTATGGAGACGAGAGGAAGAATCTTCCCACCAACATATTTCTCAGGCTATTCAAATCACTGACGATTAAGATTGACTTTTGTTTTGAACAACATTATCAAGATATGAAAACCAAAAATCAAGATTAGCTGAAAGCAGTAAAAGCAAATAAGATGGATAAATTAAACTTGATCTGCTATTCCAAAGACTATTTAGATTGTGTGGCAGGCTTAAAATATACCGCACATGCTTAAAGACATGACCAAAAATAGCTATGGCTTGCTTTCTTGTTCTATCGTACCAAACAAGCTTATAAGTTATCACAGAGTATGCAAGAAAAACGTTCAATTGATTTGAAGCTTTCTCTTTTTTCCATGGAGCTCTTGATTTACATAAAAGTATAGACTATGTGACGATTAACAAGCTGGATTGACTGTAGCTGGTAAGACTATTGCATGACAGATGATTAAGAAGACAACTATTCATTAATGTATGAAAATCTTATAGGACGCAATCTTCATATTTCTCGAAATTGCCTGCTGAGTTTTGAACCACCACATGTAACTGCTTACAGCTCCTGAAAGGCTCTCTGCGACTGATGCAGAAAAGCTTGAAACCTCATGGCAAGGAACATGCTATCCTACTAAAACTCCCTTATTCATGAGGGGATGCTGCATAACTGTTGAATTTTCAGTATTCAGACAGACGGACCTATGTCTTCAAAAAGCCAGCACTCTTATGTGACACTGTGCTCTTACAACTGCACTGTGTTATTGCGGGGTGCTGTATCTCAGGTGCTGCTCATAGAAGTCTAGAAGCTGTACTTAAAAAAATAGCGACTTTCAATTAAGAGCAAAAAAAATACACGAGATTGAAATGTTGAAATGAATTTCAAACAAACGAGATCAGAGCAAGAAGCCAAGAGATACAGTGCAGAGCACATGCGTTAAAAGAGTTATGGAGAAAAATATAATTCATAAACCCAACAGATAAAGTGCAGCAAAAATTGATCCAAGGCAGGCATATTGATAACTTACCAAGAGGGGATAGGTCGCCCGAAGAAACTTGTTATCCACAACAACTTCTTGGCCATCTGATCTGTCACACATCATGGCAAACTGGATATTTAGTAATTAATACCTTGCAAAACACAATACATGACACTCTAAACTCTAACTCTAAACACTAGCCGCCCTAACACTAAACCTGAGTCTGAAATCACAGCAACAATTTTGTTGTAGCATAACCTTTGAGCACCGTCACTTCAAAAAAATATGACAAATGGCATCTATAAACCCCAAAGCTTAACACCTAACCCCAAGAAACAGTAAAAACTTTAGTCAGAACATAAACTTTAAGCTCCCTCATATCACTCGTTCGGTTGAAAGCACTTTACCATAAACAGGCCATCCAGTAGATAGAAATGGTTTGTACCTTAAAGCCTTGAAAAGGACAAGCACATGTTGCTTTCCATTGATAGTAGTAGTTGTGTAGCTGATTGCTTTAATAATTTCTCTGACACACGGGGTGGGAGTAGTCAGCACAGATGTTAATGTTGCTGCATTCAATAATGCACTATCTGTCTCCTTTTCGTTTTGAAGAATTAGGTCCATTGCCTTTTCTTTTTCCAAAATTGGATGCATTGTGTTTTGATCCTGAATATTTTTGGCAATTCCATTTGTAAGACCTGCATTGAGAGAAACATGC
Source organism: Diphasiastrum complanatum (assembly GCA_029204225.1). Lineage (NCBI taxonomy): Eukaryota > Viridiplantae > Streptophyta > Lycopodiopsida > Lycopodiales > Lycopodiaceae > Diphasiastrum > Diphasiastrum complanatum. Next base: position 70,309,580 of record CM055099.1, read on the forward strand.
CCATTTTCTTTAACCTGTTCTGAACCAGATGCCCTTGCTTGCATCTGACCAGTTTCATTCTGGCTCACACGTCGTACTGATCCAGATTTTCTCTTTTTGGCACCAGTATACCGGTCATTTCTTAAAGGCTTGTAGTTATGCTCCTTAACATCCTCATCATTGGGTGACTTCAGACTGCTTGTTGAAAGTTGAGTCTTTTCATTCACATCTTTTTCTTTTATAAACGGCACAGCTACAGCAGTTGAAGAAACTGTTCCTGCTTGAGTAGAGCCTTTTAAATCAAGCAATGTTTTGGGTTCCTTGTTCAAGATGGAAATGCCATTTTCAGTAGCACTGCTTTGCTTCTTTTTCTCAAATTCCTCTTGGATTTCCTTATGTAAGTGTGCAATGCGTTCAGCGACTATGCCTACAGTGATTCCAGTCATCACAGCGACATCTCTGCATTCTGTTTGAGTCATCAAACTTGACAGAATTGACGCATCCATCCGCTCAGTTTTAGTCTGAGTCTCAGAAATACTTATGTTCATGTCAGTGTTTGTTATACTTGTCTGATTACTTTCACCTCTGCAAAATTTGTCAATCAGGGGCATTGTGTCCTTATTATCTCCTGTTGAACTTGTGTGAATAGAAGTCTCAGCGTCCACAGTGGTCCCTGCAGCTACATATATAAAAAATGATAGAAACCTGGCATACAGACCGACCTCATTTTGAATAGCTTACAGAATGCACATTTGGTATAGAATGTGGGGGAGAGAATTTTTTTGGGAAAGAAGCAAAATTATCTTAGGTTTCTAATGTAAGTCCTGTGCATGAGGAATGTGTTCCATTCTGTGTACAGAATGGATGAACAGAACAAAACTTTCCAAATAGACCTGAAATGAGTATCTATGGATCATAAAAAGAGAGATGACACTTTTTGTTTCAATAACATAATTGAAAATAAACAGGACTTTAAGCTTATGTTCAGGTACCCGTCAGAGGCAAAGGATCACGATTTTCAGAAATGCTCAAAGCCAATTCAGCATCCTTTTTGGTCGTCCCTTCCGAATCTACATGGATTGTTTTTGTTAGAACTGAGTCATCAGTTTCGGCATCCCTCAATATCTCATGTTTCTTGCGCTGAATCGTGTGGGGTGCAGCCATTTTCCTCTTGCCCCCACGACTGAGCCTTCTTTTCGGCCTGACCAATGATGCCCATAAAATCTCAATCACTGAGAGGTAACACCAAACGTTTACTCTAAACCCCAACCCTGAACCAATTACTTACACACAAAAGCTCATCAGCATTGAAGGTCCTAACGCCATACCTTTTCTCAAATTCCTCCAATATATCGTCACATTTTTCCACATTCTTGTAAGGCTCCCACGTGTTGGATTTTTCAGGCCAACCACGCCTACAGATAAGCAGAGGACATCAATCAGTTACAAATATGGAACCGAATCAACTGATGCAGAATTGACTTCAAATAGAGGCCATTATCAACCACAAAGTGTAGCTGATGAAGGATTATCTGTCAAGAAATGTATATTAAGCATTGCAAGCTCTAAAACAAAACTCTTACCACTTCACCAAAAACTGCACCTCTCCCTGCAAAAGTATACCGAGGCAGAATGTGAGTACCTTGTAAGCCTTCAGAAGCACATAAGAGACCTATACTGATATTGACACTATATGTCACATCCCTGGCTAACTGAGATTAGTTTGAAGCCAGCTATTGATACTTAGCCGGAGCTAGCAGGAATTGGTCAGGGACATAATGCTTTTTCTATTGAATTAAATGGAAAATATGGTGCAATGTTTTGTTTTAAGATTGCGAAGAACAGTCTATCACTGGCTCTCGACATGATAAATCAAAGGCCTACCTTGAAGCAGATAGATAGAAAGACAACAAAAATTGTCTCCAGGATCATCAATCTGAGAGGTGAGAAACTACATCATAGAGCAAAGACTTATGCCACACTTTAACACCGCAGGTAATAATTTTGTGAAGACCAGTTTTCTTTTTTTCTCTTTTTTGGTGTTTGGTCAAACCAGAAATTTCATATCCCAGCAGAGGAATCATAATGGTAGGCAAAAAATCTGTGGGAGCTAAGATTTGACCACTGATCCAGAAGTGGAATCTTCTAGAATTTTCTAGCAGTTGAATAGTCTTTTCTTTCAGTATCCAAGCTCAAACATTTCAAAAGGGCTTTATGGTCATAGTCTTCAGGGTGTGATCCACCAAGCCTCCCAATGAAAGAGAACAAGTACATATCTTTTGAATCATAAAACTTGAAATGTTACCTTAGAAAAGTCCACAAATTTTTTATGGGTGGATGCAAGAGCAAACTGGAATAAAAAATAGAGACTCCAGCGTGCATAAGACAAACACCCAAAAAATACAATATTAGGCACAGTGCATCATCCAAGATCTCACAAGAATTGAAGTATAACCTGATATCTGAAGTTTATCAAGATTGAAGATTAGAAAAGTTCAGCAATGAGTGACTGCAAAACCTGGTTTGAGGACCGAAAAAATTCCACAAGAGCAAAGAGTCATTGCATCATTTTGATAATTTGCATTAAATTCAAATAAAAAGCCCCAAAATATTTCAAGTACGGGGTGGATGAAAGAGCAAACTGGAATAAATAATAGAGACTCCAGCGTGCATAAGACAAACACCCAAAAAATACAATATTAGGCACAGTGCATCATCCAAGATCTCACTAGAATTGAAGTATAACCTGATATCTGAAGTTTATGAAGATTGAAGATTAAAAAAGTTCAGCAATGAGTGACTGCAAAACCTGGTTTGAGGACCGAAAAAATTCCACATGAGTAAAGAGTCATTGCATCATTTGATAATTTGGATTAAATTCAAATAAAAAGCCCCAAAATATTTCAAGTACGTTGGATACTCTGGCCAGACAACATTTTCCAAATATTGAATTCTGCCACCATTTTCTAGAGGAAACTAAGAACCCGGAAACTTAGGAAGTATGCTACACTTATACCCAAGTGTGCTTAGTTTGGCATTGAAATTTTTTTATATTGGAGAATGATTTCTCCAACGATCTTTCCACCAGGTAAAAGTCATACATATATGACGAGGACACAGGGCCAAGCCATCATTTTACCTGCTGCAAAGGTCATCTGAATATCCTGCTCCAAGCTAAATATATGACGGGCATACCCCTTTCCAAGAAAGAAAATTTCTTACGGTGCACACTTTTGACTTTGTGCAACTCGTAATCTTCTTCTATTACTTCTTCAGGGGCCTAACAAATTTATGGGTTTGAAGAGCCTTGCCCAAGGGAGTAGGCTCAAACCAATAAAATCTGCCTGGGGCTGGAGTTGAAGGGAGTTTTCCTGGGTAATCACAGGCAAAAAAATTTGTTTACTGTTCTTTGGACATGTCATCTACGGATTGGTTTACGTTAGCAGCTCATGAGCTTTATGGGCATAAGGCCCTTCGTGCTCCAACGTTCATGGGTTGCTCTGGCCAAACAAAAAGGAGGACAAATATGCCCAACAATGGCCTCTATAACAAACTATAAAATTTTGGCAAGGTTTTTACGATGAGCCATTATTTGCCTGTTATATTTCTTTACGGGACGCCAAGATTCATAGTCCGGTGGAAACAAAAAAAATCACGTAGTTTTTTGAATCATTAGCCAGCCTTTAAATTCTTTTAGGGCGGTTTAATAGTGTCCACGAAAGAAGCAAAAGCTAAATGTTATGCAACCGTACGAGGATGAGGATGACACAGTACCTAGGATTCTATACACCGGCTAGCTTGGGGAGAGGAGCTTCAAAGCAGGCATAAACTCTGAATACATTAGCATGGAATAACGTGTTAGGACTCTGGTCCTATCGTGTTGGCTTTCGGGACTAGAGGAGCAGGGTGGGATCCATGAAAGCAGCTACTGGCCGCTTGGGGCCCCAAAATTCCCCAAGGGACTGAATTCTTTGCAAAGTATAATCCTCAGTTAGGAGTAACAGCAAAATTGTAGGAAATATGTCTATTGCAGTCTATGAGCTACTTAAAGAAGAGTGGAAAGCAAATGCATGCTGGATTTGACTGTGTTAACTTACCCGAACATAACTCAGCTGCTATGCATTGCAAGAAAAAAGTTTAACCATTTTGTGGAAAGCTTACCTTCCTAATCCTCTTCTTCCTGATTGCTTCCACTTCATAGTAATCCTCTCCCAAGAACTCCAAGCTCTCTTCATCTTCGTCGCCTTCTTCCTCACTCCCACTCTCCTCAGCCTCGGTATCATCCTCCTTGCCACCTTCGTGCTCAGCTGAGGGGACAACTGGCTGCTCTTTATCTGTTGCCACCTCATCATCCTTGCTGGAGCTTCCTTGTTCTGTAATATTGGCAGCAATATTGTCTGAATCAGTTTTCTGAGAGGAATGCTGTTTTTGTGATGCAACCACTGGCAGATCTGAACTCGCAGCAGCTTTGGGCAGGTCTAAATCACTGCTCATATCCTTCTTGGAGCTGCTACAGGATCTGGAGATGCGCCGTGGACGGAAGCTGGAGGTTCTGATGATATCTTGCACAGGCCTGAGCCTGGGTGAACCCCTGGCTTGATTCACCCCTGCTGCAGCTCTAGGCTTTCTACCCATCTCTTCTGCCTGCTCTGATGTTCACCCAGCAAAAGCCATTACACTTATAATGCCAAGACCGACCCACACATCTAAAACCTTACACAGCAACCACTGTTTAACTTGCACAGACAGATAGATATGCAGCCCACTGTGCTCAAGAAACAGCAAAAGAGTATCAACCCAACAAAAGATCTAGGGTACAAAAGCAGGAGGAGAAAAATTTAGGCAGGCCTAGCCCAGCTGCTAAATTGCCACTAGTTCTTTCAGCGACAGATTATTTCATGAGATTTGCTAATGAAGCAAGAAGAAAAAGCAACAAAAGCCAAAATAGAACTCAAAAAACTGAGTTCCCAGATGTGGGTTCTCAAGGTCAAGAGGGATGGAATAGTAAAGCAACAGATAAACCCAACTGGAGCTTCTTGCTTCTGAAGGCCCATCAATTGGAAGAAGTGATGGGATTTGCAACTGCCTTGGATGCTGGTGATGGCGATGAGGGTGAGGATAAGAGTGGACCTGGCTGGGTCCTGGATGATGGTGGGATGAGATTGGGCAATGGTAATGGTGGTGGGTCCTGCAGATGCTGCTAGTCCTGACATAATAATAGGAATTCGGAAGGGGGGCAAAAGAAAGTACAGAGGACAGGTGGTGAGTTTTTGAAAGAGTGCAGGGCTTTTACAGTGAATACTCCTGAGTGGAGCCCCAGGCCCCTCACCCCTTTCAAGTGCCTCAAATCATAAAGTAATAAGATTCAAAGACGCCAGGTGTGGGCCCTTGGGGTTATGCATGCTCTGAAAACCCTATGAAGAGATCACCTCTAGAGATTGGTATATTGATTTTCTTGAAAGTTGATGGTGTATAAAATTTGTTTCCTTTTAAAAATCCTACTAGTGAATAGTGTTGTTTAAAATGCTTTAGATGTTAAATTTTGTTAAGAAATGTTGTATTTGTAATCACCTTAGGCTTTAATTGAAGCAACCACAGGCAAGCAATGTAGACCCTCAAGCAACTCATTTTGAACCACCCCATAGTACAAATATTATAGAGCATAAGGATCTAGATTCTTGCATGCATTGGCCATGGTGCAAGGGATTTGTGTTGGACCAATAATGTCTCACCACATAGAATCTCCATGTGAACCTTTTGCAAAAGTTCACATGGGAAAGTTTTACGTCAAACTAATAAGCAAGTCTCTTAAATACCTCAAGACGCAAGTCTCTTAAATACCTCAAGACACACACACATTCATATACATAAACATACATACATATGTACATTCAAGATGGTTCCACAAAGGGCCAGGCCCATTTCAAAATATGCACTTTAGCCTCAAATTTGAAAGCCTAGGTCCTTCCTTGTCATTCCATCATGTGAACGCCCCTTTCATTTGGAGGCTAGGGCATTTAATGTTTATATTCAAATTAGATGCCCACCACTTAGCCCCATACTCCAATATGTCTCAAGTATTTTCATGGTGTCTTGAGTTACCCTAGGTTGGCACTTTTCAATGCCACCTAGTGGCAACTCTCACCCCTTGTGAAATGGGGAGATGCCTCTTGGAGTGGCTCCAATAATCAAAGTAGAGTGTTTGGGCCTTTTGGACTTTACTTATACATGTGTGTGTGGGAGTAGAAGAAGAGCAATAAACTAGTTTCGTATTTGTGAGCCTATCTATCGATGTGTGTGTGTGTGTGTGTGTGTGTGTGTGTGTGCGCGCGCGTGCGCGCGTGTGTGTGTGAGTAGAGGAAGAGCATTAACCTAGTTTTGGATTTGCGAGTCCCATCTTTCAACAAGTCCTCCACCAAGGATCCAAGACTAGGCAACTAAATCAAGGAAACAAAGGGAATCAGATGGTGGATAAACCAATCCAACCAAACTTAGATTGATTGAATCTAGCCCCCAAGCTATGGATTAATCACACTTAATAGGAGAGATGAATCACAACAGCAGCATGTAGCTACAATCACCAAAATCAAGCATACACTAATGAGAGGCCTATGGGTATACTTATACCCTCCAAGGCGCATGCACCAGAAAGAAATTTGTACTTTTTGTTGATAAATCTATTGATTAGTGTGGTGGGAATCAGTGGAGGTCGGAACAGACTCCAGAATATGTGTTTCTGTTCAATTCAGTATACCATCTGTTATTCCGAGATCGATTGCAACCTCTGCTCATAAATTTTTTTCAGATCATACACAGATTATATGCTAGATTGTTACTAGCTCATAGATGCTAGATTATATACCTTTGCTCATAAAGTTTTACATAAATATTTATCTCCCATTTTTTGTTGTAGATGCACGTTCTCTAGTGTAAGACTACATTTAATTTTATTCTCATTAGGATTAATGAAAATAGATCTAGACATCCTAGAAAGAAATCTGTATATTTTGTTGATGAATCTATTGATTAGTGTGGTGGGAATTAGTGGTGGTCGAAATAGACCTTGGAATATGTGTTTCTGTTTAATTCAGTATACTTGTTTAATACCATCTGTTATTTTGAGGTCGAAATCTGCTCATAATTTTTTTTCAGATCATAAATAGATTAGATGCTGTTACCAGCTCATAGATGCTAGATTATATACCTCTGCTCATAAAATTATCATAGTCCGAGATTTTATAGGTATTGAGTCAAAGCTACGAGGGCAATACCAACATATAAGTTTATTTTTCCATCTCCAATTAACCACAAACCATAACCCCAACAATATTGGTGAGCACACAAATCCATTGAGAATGCAAGGGGGGCTAACTGGCTCCTCGATTGAGTTGTCTATGCCGATTGGGTGTCTTGCCTAAAAATGGAGAGACCAAAGAGACATATGGTGTGCACAGGCCATGGACGTTCTTGAACCTCATGGTTCACCACATCAAAATGAGGAAAGTGTGTCTGCTACCTCAAATTCAATAACTCGAAACGATTTAGGGTTGAGGGTTTAGGGTTTAGAGAGAGAGAGAGAGAGAGAGAGAGAGAGAGAGAGAGAGAGAGAGAGAGAGAGAGAGAGAGAGAGAGAGAGAGAGAGAGAGAGAGAGAGAGAGAGAGATGGTGATGCTTTTTCTTACTCCCATTGGTTATTAGCAGTATTTATCCCTCTTATTCCGTTGCACCCATTATGTCAGATACATGATCCGCTAGTCAGAGATCAGGCCATAGTCGCAGGTCATCCCGTCTTTCATGAGCGAGAGTGAGCTCATTAGCTACCTTGATCAGTTGCCTTTCTCACAATAGGATAGGGTCTTACAGTGCTTGAGCGCTCGACGCGAGGCTCGTAGCTCCTCTCGATTGGTTGAGTACACATCATCGACCGAGGAAATTCAGTCCACTCCTCGTGTAGACTAGTAAAATGTTTCCCCTTCCCATGAGGGTCACTCCGACGAGGGTCGCACCCCCACCCATGTCACTACTGCCAGTGCTTCCTCCTGACACTTTCGGGAGAGGAGGAGGAGTCGCTTCGGTGTCTCCTATTGTGGAGAATGTGGTGATGACCCTGACGTGGTCATGAGTCTTGCATGTCCGTGTAGCGCATCTCATCGTGGGGAGTCCCTACTTTGAGATACACTGACCCAGGAGGCAGCATGCATGTCACACAATACTGCGAGTCTTGCATCCATCACACCTGAGATTCCCGGCACATCTACTTTTACCCCTCACATTTCCCCCCCCTCTGGACCCACTGGCACTGAGTCATTTCCTCCCGACTATGCGCCGTGGGGTCACATTTCATCGTGGGGTTTTTACTCCAGTGCCCTCCAGTCTCTCCCTGTTTATTCTCTGATCCAGACACCCCCCATTGACTATTATCCCTCCTATGGCCACGTCTCCCATATCGGAGAGCACCCCCGTAGACCCTAGGGCCACGTCGCCACCAGCTACCATCCCACCGCCGTATGACATAGATAGAAATGATCACATCATTGAGAATAACCGTGGTAAGAGGGTCATCATGTGCATGAGGGAACTCATGTATATCCACTTTCCTAGAGACATCTTTCATGACTGGCGCGATGACCACAAGAATCGCGTCATTGATCAGCTGCGTAGTGATTTCCCTGTCCCATCCCAGGACATGAAATTCGCATGAAAATGGATGAGGAGCCGCATGGGAGCTGTGATGAGCCACCCCAAATCGGAGATCCGAGATGCAGCGAAAGCCGAGAGAGGCAGGACTTCCTATGTGGAGAAGGAGGACTAGAAGCATGCGAAGAAAGAGTATCGAGATGATCTAGAACGCTTCAGACAACAGCAAGAGGTAGCCAGAGTCCAGACCACGGGGCCTTCTCACTTGGGCAGTGGCGGCGAGGGATATTTTCAAGCCCACTTTGTAAGTCTACCCTATACCCATTTGTGATATTTGACTATTGATTATTTTTTTTTTCCCTCTTGGGAGTTGTTCGTAGGACACGTTGGAAAAAAAATGCTCTCTTTATATGATCGAAATTTGGAATGTTTGTGCAGCGGTCCGCCGTGGGGCGTTCTCCCACACATGACGAGTATATGTTTGCGTACCCACGGTACGCAGGCAATACTCGAGTTATTAGAGAGGCAGGGCGTGCAGCACCTTAGGTACGACATGAAAATCCATTTTATGTTTTTTAAACTTGTTATTCTCTCTGACTCCCATACGATTGTTTGGAAGAATAATTCATGTGTCTTGCGCGTGCAGGAACAACAAGGTCCACATGACGGAGATGATGAGGAGGATTAGGATAGTCTAGCTAGTGTTTTGGCTCTATAACTAGCCTTTCCATGTTTATAGACGCTTGTGTACATGTTTTTATATCTATCATTTTTATTCGTACATTTGCCAGCCATATGTCGATGCAGCTAGTTTTTTTTATGTAATCTTGAACCTTGACTAATCATGTATTTGAAATGTATTTGGCCCTAAAACCATGTAGAAATGTTTAATTTATTGATTATAAAGTGCAATTATTGTGGTTAACGTGTGATTATTGTGGTGTACTGTAATATATTCAACTATGGTTGAATGCATAGAATCACTTTTTTCATTATTTGAATTTATTTCTTGCACTAATTAACTCTACATGGTTGTCCGTTCTGAAAATATATCTTATTGCTTGCAGAGATTATTCCAAATTGTGTCCCCAATGTCTCATGACACATCTCCAAGTCACGGATCACAGTCGCGGGTCGTCTCATTTTTCATCCATGAGTGACAACGAGGTCCTTAGTTATATGGATGGGATGTCTCCCTCGCATGCAGGCAGGATTATGGAGAGACTACAGGCTCGTTGGGATGCACGGAGTTCAGGTAGGTTGTCCACATCATCTCATTCTGAGGAGATCCAGTCTCCACAACCCTTCGACCGAGGTGTTCCCCCCTTCCACGAGGGTCTATCCGGTAGGAGTCCCTCCCCTGCGCACTCTAATGCCAGTGCCTCTTCCCGACATTCTGGCAAGGAAAAGAGCGATTGTAGGAGGAGTCGCCTCAGCGGCGGCTCCCGTTGTGGCGGCGACGCCGATGATGTCGTGCCTCTAGTCCAGCGCATGCATCTAGCAGGCCTCATCGTAGGTCTTCCTTACTTCAAGGAACCCTAAGTCAAAAAGCAATGCGGATGGTGCGTGATACTTTGACTCCTGCATCTATCACACCTGATTATCTCGGCACACCCACACTCTATCCTCACATTTTTTCTTCTTCGGTACCCATGCTCCCTATGGGCTCTCCATGGCACCGTGATCCCTCTTGCCAGACCACTCCACTCAATTTTTTCTCCCATTCAAACCCATGTTGGTTTCACTCCTGCCCAAACTCCTCCCCAACCTTCTCCTCTTCATACCCCTCCCCACTCTTCTAGTGATCGTCTTCAAACTCCTCCCCGAATCATTCTTGTTGTAGTCAACTCCCCCACTCCTCTTGACACTCCCTTTGCCATCTATCCGTCAGCTGACATATTGCCATCCTATGACATAGATGTGGAGAAGCACATAGTGGAGGATGACCGCGGTGGTCGCATCATCACTCGCATGAGGCAACTCATGCATGTGGTTTTCAACAGGGACATTTTCAAGGATTGGCGCAAACAAAGTGATGAGAAAAAGAATTATGTCATTGACCAGTTGTCACAACTACATATATGTGTGTTTTGCCACGTGATGCTGCCACGCGAACCCGATACTTAGCCGAAATTTTGACATTTTTCTTATGCGTGGCACTGCCACGTGTGGCATATCCACGCTAAAACTTTTCTGAGGACCCTACCGGTGAAATCCAGGCTGGAGGAGAGGTTCGACAAAATTTTTTTAATTCTGCGTGGCATTGTCATGTGTGGCAGTGCCACGCAATTTTTTTTAAAACTAAAACTTGAAATTTGAGCGCCAAAATATGTCGGCGTGGCACATCCACGCGTGGAAGTGCCACGTACAATTGTTATTTAACCAATTTTCATGTGACATAAATTTTTTTGATTTGCCACACGTGGCTAATCTCCAGAGAAAATCCACAGCGATGGCTTTTTTTATTGCCACGTGTTGCAAAATTTGTCAAAAAATTTGTCACGCGTGGCAATATTAAAACACAATACCTAGAAAAATTTTGTTTTAAAAATTTGCCACGCGTGGCAGTGCCACGCCTTGAAAAATTAGTTTGTTATAATTTTTTTTTTATATCTATTATGAATAATAAGTTAATAAACAACAACTTTATGATTAATTTAAAAGCAAATAAGATTTTTTTTTATATTTTGAATAAGTGTATACTTATAATAATATGTGGACTAGAAATTAAATGATCAATATCTCAAATTATTATGCTCTGACGAATTAAAGTTATTATCAGTTGAATATTACATGCTATCTTATGTATTTATAGACATTATGATGTGTTTCTATATTGAGAAAAAATTTTAATCAAAATTTGACAATTTTTTCAATATGGTATTGATGGGTAAAAATATAAGCGTGAGCTTAATATGCATGTGAAAGGATGCTAAGTACCATACAATTGAGAGCCGTGTGGTAGCTTGTTAAGCTAATTTGTTGATGAAAAAATTGCAATGTTATACACCTTTGTGTGTTTGCAAAGATCAATGAATAGTCGAACAATATTGTGGGAAAGTGTATTATTATCTCAAAGAAGATGTTTTTTAATTATAATATATAAATAATCAACACATATATCTTTTAGTTAGTTCACACATCTATTGATATTGATAAATTTTTCTAATTCTAAGTGATTGCGAGATGCGTTTGAAATGAAACTTTAGAAATGCAACATCGTAGAAAAATATAATAATTTTAATTTGAAAACAATATATATTGACCACAATGGATCATTTTATGACAAAATTATTTGTGACATGTACAAACCTTATTCATCATCGCAAGATTCAAATTCATCAGCCAATACATCTTGCAACTCATCTCCGCTAAGATGATTTTCATCATCACTATCGAAATCAAAACCTCTCTCAATATTGTCCTCATGCAAAGAATCATTGTTGTCCTCTTCATCATCTGAGTTGTCGGAATCATGAGAATCAATTCTCGGGTTTTCAATATTTATAAAACTCGAAGGTATATGTACATCTTCATTAGATTTACTTGTGTTGTCCAAATTTTAGATCTTCCATTTCATTCTCAACATATGCATTTTGGAATACATGTCTTAAGCGTGGCTTAATTTGAACAACATACCACCAATCTTTGTTTAGTAGATCTGGTTGAAAAAATACCTGCACATTTAGCAATGTTAGGATTAGATATTTGTTATGCTCACATTTTAATTCACAATAAATAGATGTAATATAAAAGTAGTGTAGATGATTAATATAACATTGATCACAATTGACAAAAAGAAAAAAAATGTAAAATTCATGCACACCTGTTCACAATGACGAGGCAACACCAATGTGTTTGAAAAGTCCATGCTTAATGTCTTGGTTGAATCGATAGCAAAAATCTACTACGATCTTTTTTTACAGTTGCATTTGATCCTCTATAGTTGATTTTGAACCATTTCACGTCAAACAACAAATATTTACCCATTTCACCAAAACACACCTCATATATGGCTTGTATGGTTCCTACATACTCAAGCTCTCCAAAAATTGGACTTTGATCTCGAGCACTACTCCGACTTTCTTCATGGAAGGATGCCATCACACCACAATCATAAGTTTGTCGTTTCATACCAATTGATTCAATGTGATGATGACGACCATATGTCCACATTGCACTATACTTTCGATACTGTCACATGCTGATTATAATTAAAACAATAATCAATCATCGTACAAATTAAAATTGTTCACTTACAAAAAATAGAGTTATAGACAAACCTTCCAATCACATCCTCTTGCAAATTCCCATTATGTGTCAAATATGAATTGTCCCTTTGATCTTGCTTGTTGGAGTGTATCAACCATCCAGTCTATAGTGCATTGGTTAGGCAATGGCTCAAGATCGTGTGAAGGTGTAGCTTGACCTCTACGCCTATTGCGTCGGTGTCGATTTTCTATTCAATACCCTTTTCTTTTTTTTTCTTCCTCATATAATTCCAACCATTTATCCATTACTCCCAAACTATATAGCATGAAGGTTGAAATTTTTTCTCTCAAACTAGGTGTCCTTTTTTTAAGACTACCCATACCTTTAGGTTTCTCACCTTTCACCTCATTGCTTTCCTCATCATGCCATAGTCGTGGAGCAGATGGATCTATTTGAAACAAAACTTTGGTAACATAAAATAGAGATTCTTGCACTAACCATCCCTCTGACATGCTTCCCTTTGGCCTTGCCGTCTGACGCACAAAATCTCTTCATGAATCTCTCCAAGAAAAACATCCACCTACAGAAAATTTTAACACATCAATGAGAACATTCTGTTATTTATAATTTGAAAGAATCACACTACATTTATTGAAACTACTAAAATCAAATTCAAGTGTATTATACCTTGAGTGCACAGGACCGGCAATACCAACTTCTTGGACCAAGTGCACAAGCAGATGCACCTATATGTCTAGGATAGAAGTTGGAAAATCCCTCTCAAGCATACATACAGCCTCCACCATATCTTCTTGCTTTGTTTGCACGTCTATCTCATGAATCTCCTTACCACACATCCATCTACATCATGTTTGTAGTATAACTAGATTTCAGTACATTCAGATTATTTTATCAAACTTGTATTAGAAAAAAAACACGAAATTTCATAAGATATCAATGTAAACAAAAAAAATTAAGTACCTGACAACGAATGCTAATTTGTAAATGGCATCACGAAGTTGATCAGTGAGATAGCCACGAATGCACATTGGAAATATGTACTCGACCATCTTCAACCAATCGTGAGATTTTAGACCATGGAGTTTTCCTTCAGTTGTGAATGATGTTCGTAGTGAATGAGCAAACCCATTGGTGTTCTCATCTCGCAAATGACTGACCGTACATACTTATACTCTTCTTTTGTAAGAATACAAGGGGCTCTTGGAATACTATAGGTATTTCCATCAGTACATAATTTTGGCCAATACTCTTTTTTTGTTTTTGATTCTTGTAGATCATGCCTGGCAAAAAGACTGTCTTTGTCACCCACCAAGTGTTTCCATATTGATTCACCCACATTTTTGAGTATGTGCATAGGATCAAGCAAGTGATTGATCAGAAGGTTATTCCAATATGGTAAACAATGAAAGATGGATAGTCTTTTCATACCATTGATTGGCTTAGTCTCGGATTCAATCCAAAGTTTGTGCCAATCTGCCACGGACATTCTCTTTGAAGGCATTCTTGTTTCTGATCTTCCTCCAAAGCCTCTTCTATGCGCATTTCTAAATGGATGATTTTCATCATGCAAGTACTTGCAATGATTTTCATACACAACTTTGTTGAAATGACGTGAGTGGCGAGCATCAATATTTGGTCCACAAATGAGACACGCGTGATATCCAGAAGTTGTAGAACCTAAAAGAATCAAATCCAATTCGTGTTATAAATAGAATTCTTTTAAAGCATAAATATTGCATGCATAAAAAATAAATATACAAACACTACAAATGATTTCATTTTATAGTCACCTAAACAATCGCCCAATTCTGGATAGTCATGCATAGTCCACATTAACATCGCACACAACAAAAATGTTTTGTCTTGAAGTGGACGTGAGATGTCATATGCTTGGACTCCCTTCCATAGTAGTTCTAGTTCCTCAATCAATGGTGCAAAGTAGATATCCATATTTTTTACTTTATGTTTTCCAGGAATTAGAAGTGCTAGCATGAGATGTCCTTTTTTGATGCTTAGCCAAGGTGGAATGTTATAGTTGACCAACACCACTGGCCAAGTAGACCACGTGCTTGACATTTTTTCAAAGGGGTTAACCCCGTCAGTTGCAAGTCCAAATCTTATATTTCTTGTTTCACTTGCGAAACATGGATGTTCTTTGTCAATGTGTTTCCATGCAGGAGAGTCTGAATTACTCTCATGATCTCATCCGAAGAACGATGACTAGCATGCCAATTCACAAGTTCTGCAAGAGACTTGCAACGAAACAATTGTTGCAATCATGAGATCATTGGAAAGTGTCGTAACACCTTGCATGGGATAGTGGTCCCTTGTAAGTCATCTCGATATTGAGGAGTATCGCATATAGGACAAGCTTTTAACCCTCAATACTCACCACGATATAAGATGCCATCTTTTGGACAAGCATGATGCAATGTATAGTCCATTCCCATTGCACTCAACATTTTTTGTGCCTCACCTCTTGTCTCTAACATAGTGTTTCCTTCTGGGAGTAGTTTGTGCAATAACCTATACGTAATGAAATGAATTTTCATAATATAAAATAAAAGATCATTTAGCCAACTAAAACATTTGACTTGAACAACACATCTATTAAATTCTTAAAAAAAAATCTCAATCTTATTTACCCAAATAAAGATGTAACACTTGTATCACTCCATTTATATTTTGCTTGGAGGTTCAATATAAGCAACGAAGCAGCCAAACAAGATGTCTTTGCTCCAAGATATAATGGTCTGTTTGATTCTTCTCTCAATTTTTTTTCCGCGGCACTAATAAATGATTTGCTATCATGTTCAGTGCCTTCTTCCATATCATGATGCTCATAGACGTTATTTATCAAGTTGTTCATGATTTCAACTTCATCTTGAATGCAAAAATCATTTTCAGCACTTGATCTTGATTCTAAAGAAGAAGAAAAAGAAGAAGAAGATCAAGGCTGATTTGCTTTGGCACGTTGTTGTTCATCTATTTTCATCATGGCTCTCAATCCCATACGCTCACGGCGTGATAATTGATTTATGTGCGGCCCATCGTATGCCAATCTTGTTTGGATATGGAGTGACTGTTGTCATCGTCACTAGAGCTAGATGACAATTCATAGTCCTTCAAACATGGGAAACAAATTAACATATTCATCAATTAACATATAAGATTGTCATTCATGAAAATTAAAACTAAAATTAAGACATGCAAATCAAACACCATATCTTAAATTAAGGCATGCAATATGAAATATAAAAAAAAACAATTAATTCACATTCAATATAACTTGCTCTCACTAAATAGTTAAAATGTATTTTGATATTCACAAGGTACATGCTTGAGTTTGGCTCAAAGCCTTTTGTACACATCTTGGAAGAGGGCGATTGAGGCTATATTTGATGAATAGCTCTCCACCACATTTAATGGGCCTTATCGCACATACCATTACGTATGTACTTTTTGAGTTCCTAGAAAAGTATTCTTCCTTTCCATTGGTACGTTCCTCGAAATCACAATTAGTTAATGAAGGGTTTAGGGTTCAATTTTGGCCCCTGATAGATCAAATCTAGTCCTTGGGCAGGATGATTAGTTTGCTGCTTGGAAGGACAAGAGAGCAATAGTTTTATTTCAAGAAGAGATTATGGCAGCAGAGATCTAATATAGGAGCATGAGCACTTCGACAGATGGACATTGCAAATGCTCAATTTTTTCTTGTCCCCTATCACCATCTCAAGAAAAATCCATTTTACGCTCTCAATGGTCTTCTGAAATCAAATTCGACTGTGATACAATCAATTAGTCATGGCGATCCTGTTAGCATTGTTGGTAGCACCTCTGCACAAGAGCCAAGGATTTCACAAACAAAGATGTTTGATCCATTCCTCAACGCTAGCAATCATCTAACAACGTCCGTCGAGTTATTTCCTTTCCATCCACTCAACACAAAATCCGAAAACACCCTACCACATTCCCCTGCGCTCTTGTCAATTGCTCTCATCCGCATCCATCAACAATCCCTTCACGAAAAAACCCACCTCCAATCCCTCCTCGGATTCCACCCATAGAGATTTCGGATCTCTTCTATCCTTAATCTTCCTTCAACTAGCTATAACCGCACAGCACACAACCATGTTCCTTGAAATCTATTAGCTCATTGGTACCATACTTCATGGAAGTAGTAGTATATCTAGCGTCCCTCAGTGTATTACAAAAAAGAAGAAGGAAGATTGCGCCCAGCTTAACGCATGTTTTTTTATTTTTTAAAAACATTCCGACCCAGTACGTTCTGACCCAAAAGGGTCAAAAAGGGTTTCTAAGGGACACATATATAAATATGTCTATCAACGTAAATAGCCCCATTTTGGTGTCTCTATCACTCGAGAAAGTCAAAATTTGCTACCTAACATATGATTTTGTTGCTTATTACTTGACATGGCTCTATCAAGTGACTAGACTCAACAAGTAATATATTAAGACAACTCAAGTGTAACCCCTTGTCAAACCCCTATTACACATGATGACTTAAATTTTATGTCTATGCGTGGTTTTGTTGCTTATCACTCGACACGGCTCATCAAGTGATCAGTCTCAACCGATCCCAAGTCTAGTATACTGAGATAGCTCATATCACATGAGATAAGGGTCGGAAAGGGTTTCTAAGGGACACATATATAACAAATTATGAATACTTTCTAAACTAAATAATGTCCACAACTTATATGCGCCATCAAACCACATATTTACATTTGTCATTTTTTTTAAATCACAAAATTCTCTTAAATACATGGTCATTTTGTACCAACCATATCAAATCATCTACTTGTCTTATATCAAATCAAAATACAATTAATTCTCATTTGTCCTTTTCAAAAAGTCATCAAAATCTTCAAAAAAAACATGGTCCTCTTGTACCCAAAATATGTCATATCAATCACATGCTTTTGTCCTTAAAAATTCATGCTTAAAAATATGTCATATCACCCACATGCTTTTGTCCTCAAAAAATATTTATAAAATTAGTGTCAAATCATTTTTTTAGTTCCATAATTTGTCATTTTGACAAACCACTCGCCATATGACACATTCCAAGCCGTAATCACGGATTTCCATGCAAAAAAAATTGCGTGGCACTACCACGCGTGGCAGAGCCACGCAACACTTGAAATCTGGAAAATGAATATAAAGGCCCTCATTCAATATTTCTCCATGCTTTCTTGTGGATTTCTTGAGGCTCTCAAGCTCTCACACTCAAGCTCTCACTCTCAAGCTTTCAATCTCTCATTTCTCTCTCTCTCTCTCTCTCTCTCTCTCTCTCTCTCTCTCTCTCTCTCTCTCTCTCTCTCTCTCTCTCTCTCTCTCTCTCTCTCTCTCTCTCTCTCTCTCTCTCTCTCTCTCTCTCAATCTCTCACTCTCAATCTTTCATTTCTTTTCACTCCTCTCCACTCTTTTCTCAATCTCTCCACTCTTCTCTCTCTCTCTCTCTCTCTCTCTCTCTCTCTCTCTCTCTCTCTCTCTCTCTCTCTCTCTCTCTCTCTCTCTCTCACACACACACACACACACACACACACACACACACACACACACATCTTTCACTCTCCAATTTCCAATCTCTCTTTCTGTTTCACACACTCTTTCACACCTCCTTTTCATTTTTCACACATTTAAAAGTTTGTTTTTCTTTTTCACTCTCTCACACATCTCTCTCTCTTTCACACACACACACACACACACACACACACACACACACACACACACATTCATTTTTCACATTTGATATCTTTCCAAGTTCTTTTCACAACTTCATATCTTTCTCTCAATAGTCATGTCTACTAGTGGTAGCGGAGCATCAAGGAGGAGGCCAAGATCCTCTTTCGGTGGAAGAGGACAAGCCTCGGGATCGGATTCCGATCAAGTGCGAGATTTTTATACTATGCTATCTCCCGAGGAAAGGCAAAGGATGAAAGCCCTTTGTCTTTCCGAAGGAGAATCCGATCAACAAGATCGTGGATTCGTTTCGACGGACATGCCATCGGAAGAATCCACGAATATTTTCTATGACGTTGATGAGGATGGTTCCATCATCATGGACATTAGGGATAAGGTCATCATCAATAGATTGCACGACCTTACTCTTTAGTACTTTGGTCACGATTTGTTCACCCTTGGGAGCAACAAGACCAAGGGGACAAAGACAGGATACTTGATATATATACCATGAGTTTCCACAACCGGAAACCATCAAGGATGACTCTTCATCCTCCTCTTCCTCCTGATGTGCAATGTTGCTTTGTTTGCTCTCTTGTGCCTTCTTCTTCTTGAGACATTCTGATGCAAAATGTCCTTTCTTTCCACAGAAAAAACATTTGTACTTGGACTTGTCTTTGATCTTGCCCTTTGAGCTTGAAGCCTCATCCTCCTCCTTGGTCTCCTTGAAGTGCTTCTTCTTGCCATTGGTCTTCTTCTTGATTTTGAATGAGAAATTAGCTTTCTCATCACCATCCTGCAGAGAAATAGCATTCATTCTTGCATTGGTATGCAACATCCTACACTCTTCAGCTACTAATACACTGTGTAGCTTTTCTATAGTAGGCAAAGTGTCTTGGATTGCAAAGCTTTGGACCAAATTTGTAAAGCCACTCCCTAGACCATTTAGGACAATCTGAACAAGCTCACTATCTTGAATCTTCTCTCCAATGGAAGCTAACTCCCTATTAGGAGACTTGATTCTTAGCACATAATCTTGTGCATTCTCATCACTCCTCTTCATGCTTTGTAGAATCTGATTCCTAAGCATGAGAACCCTCGAAGTGTTACTAGACTCATAGATAGATTTTAAAGATTCCCAAGCCTCTTTAGCACTCTTACATGATGATACTTCCCTTAAAAGATCATTGCTTACATTCATCTTAATACAGTGAAGTGCAAGCCTAGACCTCTTCTTGTATCTCACTAATTCCTGTGCACCTAGAGGTTCATCTTCATCATCTATTAGAAACTCATAAAGATCCTAGAGCACCATTAGTGACTCCATCCTCACTTTCCAAATAGCATAATTGGTAGAATTTAACCTCTCACTAGCTTCTAGAAGGTAGGCTCCCACTGATCCCATCTTACTAGCAAGATTCTACACACAAGATATAGATTTGTTTGGACCTGAAACTCACAAAGGTTTCTAACTTGCAGTGTTTCACTCAAATGTTGACTTCTAATCCAACAGATGGATTTGTAATCACAGTTCTATCACTCCCTCACAAGCTGGAATGAAGATAAGATGAGATGAAAACTACACTCAAGCAAATCTTGCCAATCTTGGCTATTCTTGGACAAAAACTGACTCTATCTCTCTCATTCACTTTGATGTACTTTCAAGACCTGGTTTCCACTGTAAGAAGGTCTGAAATCAGCCTAGATTAATTAGTTTTCATGAAGGAAATTCAAAACTAATCAATGGCAAGTGATCTTGGTAGGTTATCCTAGGATTTGCACCAAAAATTACATCAAACTGACACCATATGAATTTTCTATGATCCAATGAACATGGGTTATTAAATGCTGGTTCAGAGATGCCCACACGTGTGAACAGTACGTATTTTGATCCTGAAAAAGTTTTGGATCAAATCCCCTCACCAAAACCTGGATACCAGCTCGCCCTTCCAATACTAGCTTTTTGCACCAAAACCTGCTAAAACTGGATTAGATTCAAACACAGATCAATGGCCTTGTACTTGGCTCTGATACCATGTTAAAAGTACAGTACTAAGGACCATAAATGGATCTTTGAATGATCCACAAGGTGATTGTATGCTTGTTAAACAATCTATCAGAAACTAGTCATCAGAAAACAAGATCTAGTTTAGCAGCTTGATAGGAAACAAGTAGAGACAATCAAAGCATTGATCAAATAGTCTAATCCAACTCCACACGTGTGGAAATAAGGCTGTAGTACGGCCTGTAGACAGTGCTTACAAAGTGCCAAAGCTGGGTTTAATCACCATACAATGAGAGGAAACTCGAGTTTCTCCTTGAGGCTCCAAAAAGTTTCTATCTTCTCACTATGGAGAATGGAAATACATAGTAAAACACACTTCCTTTGCAAAGTTAGGTGAAAATCCAGCATGTAATAAGGAAGTAGACTCCACTTTCTTGCCCTAATGTGAAAACCCTAGCCTAGATCCAAGAGTCATGCTTGGTAGGTGCATGGTAGGTACAAATCTCATCATAAATCATGGTCTAGATCCTACAAAGTAGGAATCACTACCAAATAGACACAACCACTCCTCTTCACTCGTGGTAACCTACTTTAGGTGTGTATGTACAAGTGGCACTTTGGCCATTCAAGTAACCAACAAACAATATTGACAAAATGTACAATATTCTACATGGCTAGATTTGCCAATGTAGGCAATTTTTCACATGGCTGGCCAATTTCAAATTTGGATCTTCTAGTTCTCTTGTTGGGACATTGTTTTTTTGCCCCACATTCATATCATAGTAATCTTTCATGTAGTAAATACATGGATGTTGCCCCATAAGAGATATTATACATGCATTTCAACGTTTTCAAATCACCTACAAGGTGGCATTGAATTTGAAAACTACCATGATTTTCCACAATAAGTTTTTGACCCTCCATATGTTCTTTTATGATCATTCCATAAGTTGTACGTGAAAATATCTTGGTAGAACTCCATGATTTTCTTTCAAAACCTGTAACAAAGCAAGTAATGTGTACTTTTATCCAAATCATAAGTGATATAATTGTAATAGTGTTGTAGGTAAATCTTGTTTGTCAATGTTTGGCTAGATCTACTCACGATGTGGTGTAGTATAGAGAGGATCGTCCGCTTTCTAAGTTTCTACTAAGCTTCAAACAGAAATGCAAAAATAAGGAATAATGACGGAAGCACTAAGGCTTACCCAACTAGTGCTCGAAATAGAAATGAAACTAACTAAGATGACAAAATACAAAACCTTACTAAGGCTTACCCAACTAGCAAGGTGATTAAACTAAATCCTAGATTAACACCCAAAGGGAATTTAGAATGGAAGATTGCGGCTAACTAATAATCAATCAACAAAATACATGCCACAATACAAACCAATGAGAAGGAGGCAAGAGGAGGCCCAAACACCTTCCCTCAAGCTATGCACCTTCCCAAAGGGAACACAAATGAAATAGAGAGATAATCTAGAAAATAGAGAATTTGATAGCTTAATCTCAAAAGTGTATTACAAGGCAAATAGCTCTCCTTTTATCTTAGTTGGTGGTGCTAGTGAAACTGGTTCTGCTGTCGGTTGGGGGGTGGCTCGCTTCTTAGTGCTCGGATAGAGATCATCAAGCTCTTTGATGGCAGCAACTGCTCGAGACCCCAACTGTTTGGTGACCAATATATGGAGGAGTTATCCACATTTGGTAGTTTATTTTTTGGCTTTCAAGGCCCCACATTGCTTTTCTACTACCTTCTCAGCCCACTTGTAGTTTTGAGTGGGATCATCCATGGTGATGGTCAAAGAGAAGAGGTCGCTCGGTGGGATGCGATCCATCTTGGCAATATGCACCTCGACCATGGTGACAAGGAGTTCTAAGGCAGCCCGAAGATGGGGATCTGTGATGAGGTGTATGGCGATCCCATCGTTGGTTTGGGCAATAGTTTTGTCGTCCTCTATCAGATACTTTGTAAAATACTTGGCATCATAATTGGTGCCCTTGCCATGGATCGTGTCTCCAAGATTAGGAAAGCCAATGCTCTGTAGATGCTCAGGAGAGACGTTGATGATTGTATAACTGCCACTCTTAGATGTAAGTTTAAAAGTTTGGAATTCATCCGAATAGGTTGAGTAGGTCGCTCAGATCAGGCTCTCGCTCTGTTGGTCACGGAAGTGAGTCAGATCAAATCCAAGACTTGTGAGGATATCCTTGGCCAGGATCAGCTGCTCGGCGTAATTCTTGATACAAATCATAAAAATGTCCTCTGATCAAGGCCTAGGGGGTTTACGGTGATGCAAAGAGAGCGAAAAGTCACGGGTTGCCATAGTAGTAGTGATTTGGCGAGTTTTTAGCTTGATATCTATAAAACCACTAAAAAAGTTAAACTAAATATTTAGTTTTTGAATCGTGTCCACCATTTTTTGTAGTTCGATGTAACCCTCCTCTGGCTTGCCAATTTCAAATTTGGATCTTCTAGTTCTCTTGTTGGGACATTGTTTGTTCCCCCCACATTCATATCATAACAATCTTTCATGTAGTAAATACATGGATGCTTGGAGGTTGCCCCATGAGAAATATTATAAATGCATTTCAACGTTTTCAAATCACCTGCAAGGTGGCATTGAATTTGAGGCCTAACAAGATTTTCCACAATAAGTTTTGACCATCCATATGTTCTTTTATGATCATCCCATAATTTGTACATGAAAATATCTTGATAGAACTCCATGATTTTCTTTCAAAACCTATAACAAAGCAAGTAATGTGTACTTTGTTAGTTGATTATCCAGATCATAAGTAATATAATTGTAATAGTGTTGTAGGTAAATCTTGTTTGTCAATGTTTGGCTAAATCTACTCACGATGTGGTGTAGTATAGAGAGGATCGTCCGCTTTCTAAGTTTCTACCAAGCTTCAAACAGAAATGCAAAAATAAGGAATAATGACGGAAGCACTAAGGCTTACCCAACTAGTGCTCGAAATAGAAATGAAACTAACTAAGATGACAAAATACAAAACCTTACTAAGGCTTACCCAACTAGCAAGGTGATTAAACTAAATCCTAGATTAACACCCAAAGGGAATTTAGAATGGAAGATTGCGGCTAACTAATAATCAATCAACAAAATACATGCCACAATACAAACCAATGAGGAGCCAAGAGGAGGCCCGAGCACCTTCCCTCAAGCTATGCACCTTTCCAAAGGGAACACAAGTGAAAAAGAGAGATAATGTCAAAAATAGAGAACTTGATAGCTTAATCTCAAAAGTGTTATTTAAAAGGCAAATACCTCTCCTTTAATGGCAAGGAGGGTCTTCCATAAGTAGTGACTAACTTATGGGACTGATCTATTTCTTGCTTTTCTAGAACTTCTAACTTAGGATTTAGAACTTCAAAGTTTCTTAACTTAGGAAAACTTTAGATTAAATATTTTTAATCTTAAGTTTCCTAAGTCTAAGTTGTAAATGTAAGTTTAAGCTATTTTATTATCTTTTAAGCTTTTACTCATGGGCTTACCATGGCGGAAGTTTATTAACAAACACTCGTACGTGGACTTACAAAACACATGCCACGGACTTTTATTTCTCTCTTTTTTATTTTTTCTGTGTTAGCACAGATGCTAACAAATAGAGATATAATTGTAATAGAAAACACGTCATAGAAAATTACCTAGAATGTTGCTATCCACCATATATGATTTACTGATTGAACACTAAATGTATGATTATTTAATACTATGCTCATCAAAGTGATGCTCACCCATTCCAACTTTTTGACTTTAAATGATTTCAGATTTATCAAGTTTCATCACAACAATCAATTTTTTATTTGCTTGATGATCATTAATTTTATAGAACCGAATAATGTACATTAAAACATTTTCGATATCAAGAAAAATATTATTGCAATCGTTGTACTTTAGATCATCACTTTCAGATTTATATAAATCAGTGATATGAAATGGTTGGCTAACCACTTTGAACATTTCCTCATTAGCATAATTTCTTGCTAATCTTACTCGATATGGACGAGGAAGATAAGTTTTCTTAATCTTTACTTGAGAAAATGCTTCTTGTACAATTCTAAAAAAACTGGAATAAGCATTTCTGCTAACTCCAACCTAATCACATGCACCTTACTCAAGACCATCCCTACAATTTCATTTTTCATTTTCTCAAATCGATAATTTGTTATCAATGCTCTTGCAGATTTTTTTGGAAGAACATAACATAAAGATTCTCCAATAAATGAACGATCTTTCAAATAGTCCTTTGCTACCAAGCATGATTTGCAATACACAAAACAAGTATGGTTCAATCATATAAATGCAAATAACTACATCAAGAATCAACAAGTTCAAATGAAAAATTTGCAATCAAACTTCAATAACAGTCATACTTGAAAGCTTGAATTCTTTTCTTCTGATTACCACTGTGTATGGATAAGTCATCAATATTCTTCTTTGGTAGTTTTTGCCTTTTCCTTTCTAGTATTGCCGTTTTGAT
This sequence comes from Diphasiastrum complanatum, assembly GCA_029204225.1. NCBI lineage: Eukaryota > Viridiplantae > Streptophyta > Lycopodiopsida > Lycopodiales > Lycopodiaceae > Diphasiastrum > Diphasiastrum complanatum. Next base: position 70,334,646 of record CM055099.1, read on the forward strand.
AAGATCTACATCAACAATATATTTCAAACTTTCAGATTGTAACTTCTCCAATGATTCTAGCATATTTTGGTTTGAGCTTCAAAGACTAGTGATTAATGTATTCAGTTCTAATATAGAGCCCTTTTGTGCAAAGTTTTCATTCATGATCTGTTGCACATAATGTTGCAATTGTTGATAAGCACATTGTTGTTGTTGAAACTTAGCATACTGAAATTGTCGATTAGCATACAATAATTGTGCATTATGCATGCCAAAGCCTTGCAATCCAAGTAATCCTTTATAATATGATGAGATGACTGATAGACTTAAAATCTGGACATAAACCGGTACTTGGATCAGGATAGATTGTTTCGTCTACCTACCAATCTACATGCTTATGATTCTTTTTTCTCAAATCTTCAATAAGTGAAGCAACATTTTCTACAGCTTTTGAATTTTTCTTTAAAAATGGATAACATTCCATAGGAAGTGCAACATGCAAATGAACTTTTCCATTGTTGAAAATTACAATGTCTCAAAAGATTGGTCATCAGTACCTCAGGCTTTGTATTGGCTATGTCAAGCTCGTAATTCTCCCACGTCATATTTTACTATGAGCATACAAAAATTTGAGCTCATATCGCTACATATTTTGCAAAGAGCATACCAAGATTTCAAGTCGGTTGAAACATGCAAAGAAATTTTGTCTTCCATTATTACAAGCATGCTTAACTAAATAATGCCTGAAGTTAGAGCTAGTAAACCACAGTAGTTAGAATGCGGGCATTACCAGAAACTTGAAAAACGTCAACTTCTTAAAGAGTCCATTTTGAGCCCATATTTCCCCTAATGTGTCCTTGGAGAACTCACTTTTACAATTGTCCATGATTTGATGATTGTGCTAGTATTTTCTTCAACACCATCCAAATGATTTGGAGAAAAGTGCCAAGGTCTTTTGTAAGTTTTGTCATTATAATGATTTGCAAAGGTATTAGGAAAACTTGGAAACATGCAATACTATTTTAGTAGCTCAAGTGGGAACATTGCACTTTATATGATTGACACCATGCATGCTACTTTGCTAGCCTATGTAGGAACATTACTAATCACATTGCCATTATAAATGTTACAAAAAATGGCATTTACTAATAACACAAGGTACAATGATTGATGAAGACAAGCTATAAGCATCTCATGCATCACGAGAATAGTCTAGCATGTAAAGGTCACATGAGCTCACTAGCTATATTTAGCCACTTTTTTTATAACTTAGACATGAATAAAATTGTAAAGTTCCATTGCATATGCATAATTGATTTTTTCATAACATGACTTTTCATGTTATATGCATGGATGATGCTCATAACTTTTCATGTTACATGCACATTAATCTCTAACTTTGTCTTTAGTGATTGGAGTTCTCCCACATCCATGGCTTTCAATAGTAAGTGATTTGCATGCAACTACACATGTTGCACATACTTTTTTTTTTCAATGTTCACAAAGCTTATTCAATGGAAGTTGTCTATTTAACATCGATGTATTTATCATAAATATATTTTAGCTTGCTAGGGTAGGGTTTGATAACACTAATTTCAATATGCACAATATTTAGTTGTACATCCACAATATATATGCCAAGCCACAATGCCTTTAAGTATCACTTTTGTTCACATCAACCAAGTTTTGAGCTTGTGCATTTGAGACATAACAACCACTCTAATTAGATTTGACTACTACTAGGGATCATCCACATATTTTTTGGGACAACAAACTTGAAAGCTAAAGTACTTGACTTCCTAGTGTATAGTTGACTTTATTGGATTTGAGATGGATCTTAACCTTTTCATAAATTTGCATTACACTCCATAGTCTTTTAATATAATGGCCTTGGTACGAATTTCCATCAAAATTGTCTTTTGGACTTTTTCTATGCATATACTACTATGAAGTAGGCATTCATTATCTACATAGGTACATTACAAACACAAGATAATTTGTAATTGCCAACATTGGAGGGCCAATTTTCAAATTTTTTAAATCGATCAGATGCCTATACTATCCAAATAGGAACTAGCCTTATTTTGAAATAATGACTCTTTTCATATACGTTTTGTCAAATTCCATATTCTTGAAAGGAGGCCAACTCACCCTGCATAAAGCATGAGTATAGGAAAGAGTGCATCTTCTATGTTGTAGATATTAACAATTTTGATATCAAATTGTTTAGACATACATGAGTATGGGAAATTTGCACATGTGCCAAAAACTTGTTGGTTACTTGTAGTAATGTGCAAATCACAAGTTGATCACAAGTAGAACTAGCCCCCCCCCCCCATACATACATGCAATGAGGATGATATCAAATAGAAGTTTCAAAGTGAGGTCCAATCTACTTTTAACATAGAAGTAGATTGGACTTGGCATTCACTTAGCTACATAAAAGGGGATTTTTCTCTTTCAATTAGTGTCTTATTGAGCATTTAAATAAGGAAGAAAATAATTGAATTATTCTTAGCTCAAATTGTTTAGTTCCCCTGAATCTTCTTCTTTTTTTAAGATACAAGTATCATTGTATGACAATGGATGCTGACACATGTCACTCAAACATGTTGATAACTCCAAACCTGTCTCCTACCCCTTGCAAGTAGAAAATGATATTATAATTACTTTATAGTTATTTTTCTCTCTCCTACATGGCATTTCTTATAGGCCCTTCTTTGGGCCCATATTTTCTCTAATGGGAGACCTGAGATAGCCTCTAAGGCTTGACACATCATCACTTATACCAAAAAACAAAGAAATTTGAAATTTTGAAAGAAAAAAGTGGGAAAAAACCATCAGATTTTGATTTCTCACTATCCACTAGAAACCAGCTTTCACACGACAACCTAATGTCATGTGCCAAATCCCAAACTAATAGTAATAGCAATGAAGTAAAGCTAGAAGCAAGAAGATAACAAGACATCCATGATAGCATATCAATAGAAAGCTAGCAACAATGATATCTCAATGGAATCACATTAGCAAAGAAAATGTTGGAGGGTTTGCAGATCCCAAGGCAACCCTAACCCTAGTTAAGAAGTGAGAGAGATTTGGCACCTTGCGTGTGTAAGTCCAACCCGATAGTTAGGGAGGCAGAAATAGACCAATAGGATTCAGAGGCCAGGGTCCTCCTCTCTACTATAAAAAGGGACCAACTCGAGTTTGCTACACATGTACATATCTTCATTTCAATAAAGCAGATTGGTTCTCTTGTGAAATGGATCTATGAATGTCCTTGCTCTCTATCACTTTTCCTCCATCTCTCATGCTTTTATTGTGTTTTGCTAATTGTTGGATCTGATTGTTATAGGGATTGCATGTTTTTATACTTTTATGAGAGAGAAAGGGAGAGAGAGAAATAGTAAACTATCTTCATTGTGGATCTAGTGTTAATGGATGTAGTATTAATGCTTAGGGTTAGTGGATGGTAGAGTTAGATGTGAATCTTCCATTCATGCTAAAATCTAAACTATGCTATCGCTCTCATGTGAACGAATCTACGCGTGACAATTAACTTCGTCTCCTCAATGCTAGATTGATTAGATCTTGGGTTGAGGATAGGCAAGGAAAGAAACCCACTACAATTTTGGCGCCGTTGTCGGGGATCTGCGCCAACTTTTCAGTTTGCAGCATGTTTGTTGGATGTTAGCTTGCATTAGACATCTTGTCGTGGCATGAATAGTGTTAAATCTACATTTAAGATTAGTTTGGGAGTGATTTTGTTTGATTTGAGTGGATTTGCTTTTTTGAAATCTAATCTAATAGTGTTAAATCTGCATTTAAGATTAGTTTGGGAGTGATTTTTGTTTGATTTGAATATGAGATATCAGAAAAAACAACAAAAATCGGTCAAATCTGTTAGATTTTGGTCAAAAGGAGGCAAAAATCGTCATCAGAGCTGATAAATTTTTGTCCTTTTTGGAAAACATTTTCTGAGTTGCAGGCGCCTTCAGTTTTGACCACAGAACCTTCAGTCTGAAGGGCGAACAATCTTTCCCAACAAATTTCCAAAAACATCAGGAAAACCTAAAAAAAATACAAAAAAATCACCAAAACCCTAAAAATATAGAAAAAGAGCCTTCGTCCGATTCATTGTGCATAGGTGTGATTCAGATGTATCTATTGCCAGGTTGGCGAAGAATTATATCAAAAAGGTTTCTCAGAGGATCAATTGTCATATTGTCATATTTTTGTTAAAAAAGTCTCTTTTTTGCAAAAATACCAGTATTACTCTTGATTATTTGCCAGAACCTTCGCCGAGTTTCTAGATTATTCTATGTATAGTGATTTATTATTTTTGAGTTCGACGAACATTCATCCTATCCAGATCATAGAAAATCTCCATTTTTACCCTCGTCAAACTACAGAAACTGTATTTTTATGTGCCAAAATCCTTTGCCAGTTCTACCTAGTTTTATCTGTGTCAGATTTTGAGTCTGAGAGTTTGGCGAAGGTTATTTCCATAGAATTTGTCAGAAAAATCTAATTAGAGCGTTTTTTTTTTCAAAAATAGCATTGTTGAATCTTTGTCGAGTGAATCTTCACCTAGGGAACCTTTGCAAGTTCTATTTTTAGGTTCTGATTTTCCAGATCAAGTCCCTGTCAAATTTTGGGTCAAATTTGATATAGTCTGATTTTGATTCTGAGAATTTTTTCATTTTTGAGAAGTATCGATTGGTTGATTTTCGGAATCATTTTCACGATATAGGAATCTAATTCTTGTCAAGTGAAAGAGATCTAGCAGATCTGATCTGAGATAGCTTTGATTAAAAATCCAGATTCAATCTCATTGTCTGCTTGAATTAATCTGTAAAGATGGATGCCCCTAGAAGTTCTCCTCAGGAACTCAATCCAATCATTGTTAGAAGAGCACTCCGTTTGAATCTACCCAAATACAATGGATTAACAGATCCAGTTAGATTTATTTAGATCTATTCTGAATCTTGTGAAGTCTATGGTGAAGTTTTTCCCCAAGATAAATTTACGTTTTTTCCTATGGCCTTAATAGGCGTAGCACAAGATTGGTACTATAATCAAGATGAAACTGAACGTACAGATTGGGAGATTGTTAAACGAGCCCTTATCACCCTCGAAAGTTTATGGAAGACCCTTTGTTACTTTTAAGTAAAATTAAAATGGGAATGCGGGAAATGGTTCGAGATTACATTGAACGGGTAACACGTCTCAGATCTGAGTGTGAACCTGAGTTGATTAACAAAAATGCCATGATCATGTGATTTTTGTCAGGATTACCTAAAAGGATTAGACGTGAGCTGAAACGCCATAATGAGTACGGAATCTTGCAAAATGCTATGGATGATGCAATTTGGGAGGAGGATGAAGATTCAGACGATGAGCCGAATATCAGTATGTTGTCATATACAGTAGGGCAGACCACTACGACATCCACCACTATTACATCAACAAATGTCAACGCTACTACAGAAATGATAATCAATGAGTTCGAGAAGCTCGGGAAGAACCAGTAGAAACAGATGGAAAAGTTGCAGTCGCAATTTGATGAGAAGATTAAAGCACTGGAAGATTTCCATGGACAAACGAACAAGGAACCTGAGAAGTTTGCAAAGACTTTTCCTACCAGAAAAAATGTTTGGTGTTCTATTTGTACAAGAAATCACACACTGAATGAGTGTCCTCAATTGAGAAAATGAATGGAAATCAGTATATGCCATTTGTGTAATTCGCCTAATCATGAGACTACTTTTTGCAACTTCAATCCTTGGATAATTCAGCAACGGTATGCCCAAATAGATATCGAGAACTACATTATGGAGGAAATCTGGTAGCTAGATCTCGTCAATCTGCTCTTGGATACCCGGAACGGTTAGCCTTACCTGTCCCACCAAAGCACCCCGCTCCTCCTGCCAATTTGATGGAACCAGAACCTTATAGAAGTCTCGAGAAATGGAACTATGGTAATGAACAAGAAGGTGGATCTTCAGAACAATATGCTATTTATGCTGCCGCGCAACAACAAGCATCTAGAAACTAGACCAGAGCACCACTTGGACGCTTTGCATGTGGAGAAAATCACAGAGTTGCAGAATGTCCAAATAAAAAAAAATTTGTACCATTATGTCGTGACTGTGGTTATGGGCATTGCTATAAGGAATGTCCAACAAGACCGAAGCCACCACCGACTACAGCTCCTACAAATCTGATAACAATCAAGCAAAGACCAGTGGCTCAGAATAAACCAAATGTACCCTTGATGGTGGTCACCAGAGCACAGAAGCAGAAAGAACCGGTAGCAGATCCAGTACCTGCTGATTCTATACGTCCATTAACTGATATACCAACAACATCTGGAGTCTATCCAAATCTTCTTGCAGAAAAAAGAAGATATCAGGATATGAGGCAGTGGATTAAACATCTGCAAGAAGAAGAAGAGCTTGAAGCTGCTAGAGCAACAGCCAAAGTTCGTTCTTCACCATTGTAGCCACCGAAAAATTCACGTACAAATATGAATGCTCAGTTGCATCATCATGAAGAGCCATTCAAGATGACTGAATCGGAAGCACCGCAAACAAAACTGCTCATGAATATTTTGTCTAGTAAGATCAATATTTTGTTGGGAGAGTTTAGTAAAGTTGGTGCCAAAAGCAAAAGAAGTATTAGCACAAAAGTTAACTCAAGCTAAACCAGAGTCCATCAGGAGCCACTTTTTTGTGCTGGATTTGAAGAATCTAATGAAGTACTCCATATCAGAGCAACTTGGAAAAGTGAACAAAAAAATATCACCCTGCCGATATAGCATAGACAATTTTCTAATGAAACAGCTGTGATAGATGGCGGTTTGGGAGTTAACCTGATTTCTACAAAGCTATGTGCAAAATGGGGCCTTACAAAGATAAAACCTGCGACTTTTGCCATTAAGCTAGCTGATCAAACGACAGTTCGTCCGTGAGGAATGGTTGAAGATATACCTGTTAGAATTGTCGGAGTATAGTTCATCATTACTTTCGTAGTAATGGACTTACCAGAAGCACCAAATTTCTACCGAGTCCTATTGGGACGCCCATGGTTACAAGTTGTGCAAGTAATTTATAACCGGGGTACCGAAAAAATCACTTTTGAAAATTGTGAATGTGCAGTCAAGGTTGATCCTGTAACTTGGACTATCAAACCAATGGTTCAAAAAGAGGATGATGATTCATCAACAATGGATCATACTTGTGACCGACCAGAAAAAAATTTGGGAGCTCATTATGATTCTCAAATTGATACTGTCAACTGGAATGAAGCTCTTGAAACGATTGACTGTACAGCAGGATATATGTGTCAACAAGATAATCAGTTAGATTTGAGCAAGATTTCATTATTGGATTGAACCTTGGATACCGATCACTTTTCCATTGAATGTGCTGAATGTACCTTGGATATCAATGGAGTCTATACTAGATCCAATTGAAGATGAACTCATTCCCGTGAGTCATGCCTTGACTTATGATGACAATGCAGAGCTTACTGATGAGCAGATTCTAAATCATATGGATCTGACCAGATTGGGAGTGCGTAATATTTCTGATGAACCAACAATAAAATCGCCAAAAATATTGAAAGAAGACAGGATCACAGCGTCAATGACGAAAAAACAAGCCAAGCAACATTATAATACGGTCCTGAAATGGGAAAATCCTCCTCTAAAGATTAATTCAAAGAATGTGCCACCCTTACTGGATAAAGACAAAGGAAAAGTCAAGGATGATTCTACAAGTCAGAGTTCTAGCAAGACATCATCGTCTAGGACATCTTCACCTTCGAATAAGAGTTTATCTTCTTAGAAGTCATCACCTCCACGATCAATTCCTGCTAAAAAGACTAAGCGAAGATCCAAGACAAGTCCTTTTGACAAAGAACAAGTAGATTTAGTCCAGCATGATATGCCCAAACATTTTAAATGCTATACACTAGATGATGTGGTTATCATATTATCCAAAGCACATTGTGAACCCGAAGAACAGGTGCCAGAATCGAAAGATGTTTACGATGGCCCAGCTAGGACACAGCCTATGAATCTTGCTGAACTAGGAGAACCAGAAAAGATTGTACAAGTTGGATCACAACTTAATTCCTGAACAAGTTTCAAGCACTTCAAACGTTACTTACTAAGTATCAAGACTGCTTTGCATGGACTTATCAAGATCTCAAGGGTATTCCGACTATGGACTGTGTTATTCGAAGGAAGCTGGATTTCACATCGAATCTTACAGTGACGCAAGCTGGGCATTTGTAATAGATCCTAACACCACAGTAGGGCAAACACTAACTCATCCACCCAACCTTGCCTACTCCCGGATATAGAGTAAGCCCCTCCTAGCCCAGTGTGAGGATTGGTAGCATGCTACTGCCAAGTGTCGGCCACGTGGCACTGACGTGGCCGACTGCATGTCCGGACCCAACTGGGGGCCCTATCCTGCTGACAGGGTCCCTAGGCTGTGTTAGGCCCGCCATGTCTATGGACCGTGCTGGGGCACACTACTCACATTGTCTTGCCCTGTTGGTCATGTACGCTGGACACGACCCTGACTGTGGTATCTGACCTATCTGTGTTCTCTAGGGTTCGGCACTGGTTACAAGATTGTAACACTCCCTCCCCCTTAAGAACCGTCTTGGTCCTCTAAGACAAAGTCTGGAAAAATCTTGCGAAGGAAGCTGCCTCTTTCCCAAGTGGCATTCTCAACAGGCTGATCATTCCACTTAACCAGATATTCTCGGTATAGAGTATGACGAGTCTGCGTCTCTCTACTATCAAGGATCTCCTCTGGTTCATGTGGAGATTGTTGAGGATCCAATGGGAGAACTAGAACACTGTCCCCTACCAGATTGTCTGATCTGGTTAAGGCTTTACGTAACTGACTTACATGAAAGACTGGAAAAACCTTACTGCTGTGTGGGAGTTCTAGTTCATAGGTGACCTTGCCTAGTCTCCTACTGATGGTTAAGGGACCACAATACCTTGGAGACAACTTAGCACACACTCCTGATTTGAGGGTTTTAGAGCCAACTGGGACTCTCAAGTAGACTTTCTCACCAGTGGAGAACTGCACATCCCGTCTTGTGTGGATCTGCATAATGCCTAGCTCGATCCTGGGATTGCCTAATGCTACGCTTAGCATATTCTATCATCTAGTTTAGGTCCTCTAAAAAGTTTCCGGCTGCTTCAACTTTTTCTTGTTTAAACCCTACAGCTGTGGGTGAGTGTGGCTGAAAACCGTACATCAGCATAAATGGGCTGTATCCCGCAGCTAAATGTTTGGTACTGTTGTAAGCAAACTCTAATATCGAGAGATACTCCTCCCAATCAGTCTGCTTCTTGCTGACGTATGCACGAAGCATATCCTCCAGCACTTGATTTACCCTTTCTGTTTGACCGTCCGTCTGTGGATGGTCAGTGGTACTCATATTAAGTTTAGTATGGAGATGATGGAATACTGCCTTCCAAAAATTTCCAGCAAACTTACTATCCCGGTCGCTGACTATGCCGGAAGGTAGACCATATAATTTAAATAGCCCGTCTACAAACAACCTCGCTAACTCTGGAGCTCGAACGGTTGTTTTGGTCGGAATGAAATGAGCCATTTTGGTCAGACGGTCAACTGTGACCCATATAGCGTTATTACCCCTTTGGGTTTTAGGCAGGCCTACTATAAAATCCATGGAGATACTCTCCCATTTACCAATTGGTATTTCTAAGGGATGCAACAACCCTCCTGCCTTTAAACGCTCTGCTTTATTTATTTGACATTTCTTGCAACTGGTTACATACTGGTGGACGTCCTTTTTCATACTGGGCCAAAAAAATTGCCTACGAAGAAGCTCATAGGTCTTCTGTATGCCTGGGTGTCCCACGCTCGGATTGTCATGACATTCATATAGGACCTGCTGCCTATAATCCTCTGAATTGGGGACACATACTCTATCTCTATAGAGCAAGTACTCATCCTGAATGGAATACTGTTTCCATTTAAATCCTTGAGTCAACTGACCCTCTGGTTTGCTTGGGTAATACAGGCTCAGAATCCTCAACGTCAGCTGACGACGTATACTCAGACTCATTATCATCCTCAACGGAAGCTGTCGTATTCTTGGATGAACTGGCACCAGCCCCGAGAACTGGTTCTGGAGTCTGTAACTATCTGTTCTAGACTAAGTTCCAGATAATAGAGAAGAATGCATCATGCTGGCATTTCCCTCTCAAGGACTCGAGTAACTCATTACGAATCTGAGTAAAACTCAGCTCGTTTATCATAGGCATTCTGCTAAGGGCATCTGCTACTGTATTGAATTTTCCACGCCTATATCTGATAGACATGTCAAACTCTTGCATCAACTCTGCCCAACAAGCTTTCCGACCTCTAAGCTCAGGTTGATTGCAAAGGTATCTAAAACTCTCATGGTCTGTCAGGACCTCAAAGTTGCCACCATACAAATAATGCCTCCAAACTCGACCTTTATGCTGAAAGCTGAGGGTGTTCTCCTGATAGTTTCTGTGGAGGGAAGGTCCTAAACTGTAGAGCCAATCTCTTCCGAGAACAATGTTTGTTCGATCCAGGTGCATTATCTGAAAGTTTATTCCATCTTGGTACCCCTGAATACCAAGATTTAACTTACTTACCATAGTTTCCCATATTTTTTTATCTTCACCCTTAGCTAATGAAACTATGTACCTATGCTGACTAGGTACTTCTGGTAGTTTAAGCTTTTTAACCAGCGTGTAGGTGATGAAATTATGGGTTGCCCCATCATCAACCATGACTCTTACTGACTGGTTACCAACTTTCCCATGCATACGTACTAGGTCATGCGGCCCAAAGCTGAAGGGTCTCGCTAGCATTGCAGAGGTCAGCCGGCAACAGTGTTCATGATCTTCATGATACACTTTGATCTCGGAAGCTGCCGAGTCACTGGGAAAACATACAGTCTGAACAAGATGAACTTGTTTTTTATCTTTCTTATCTTTTTTAGTCAAAGGCCCCTTGGGACACTGTCTGACTATGTGTCCCTTGCCCATACACACAAAGCACAAACGTTCTTGTTTGGCTTTCTCAAAATCATCTAGTTTTAAGAGTTGTATGTGTGAAGGGCGTTACTGAGGAGCTTCACCATTAAATTTATCTTCTTTCTTTCTTTTTAAAAATTTCTTTTTAAATTGAAAGTCTTTCTGAGAAGGCTGCTCAGAAAGTGGCTGTTGTCTCACCCTCTTCCTACCCACTGAATCATCATAGATTTGAGCATATCTGAGAGCTTGCTCAAGGGTAGTAGGCGAGTTTCTCTAGACCTCTACTTTATATTCATCTTTGAGGCCACGGACAAATCCCCTAATTTTCTAATTCATCCATATTTTTAATCTTTAAAATTGCTTCTCGATACTGCGAGATATATTGGATGAGGGACTTGTCCATTACTGCTCTTTCCCAGGCTTCCCAGACTCTATCAAGTTCATTCTCTGGTAGAAATTCTCTTAGGAAAGCTTCTTCAAAAGCTTTTTATGACCGGGGAGTCTGCCCAGTCTCCTGGAGATTTAACCACCACTTATAGGCCATAGGCCCTAAGGAAAGACTGGCCTCAATAGCTTGCAAATGGTTAGGGGTCTGTTCAAGAGCATGAATGTTCTTCCATTTGCTGAGGAAGGTTTGTAGAATATCTGCATTTCTATCCTTCTCTTCCCCATTAAAAGTAGGAGGTTTTAAGTCTTTAAAAACACTGGGGTGAGACCGTAAAGTCTCACCCGAAACTAATGGAAGTGGAGAAGGGGATAACTGAGAAGTGGAGGGAAGGCTTCCTTTCGCGGAACTCAAAATCAAGTTTTTGAGTTCAGCGAACGAGTCGTCCACACTGGACATGAAATTGGCTAATGCCAACTTCAGTTCATCCACTTCTGTTACCAATTGGAGGAACTGCTCCTTGGTAACCAGTTCGTCGAGTTCTTCGGCAAACTGTTCCTGTTCTTCTACTTCCATGGGTTCCTTCCCTTTTCTGTAAGCCAAGGCTTCTGTTTCAAGTTCGTCGAAGCCTCTCTCCGGGGGTTGATCAGGTCTCTGAGGAGTGGTCATCTTCGGAACTGATAGAGAGCTACCTTAACTTTTGAAGGGAAAAAAGTCTAAAAGACTAATTTACAACTGTACAAGGGAAAGGAAAGATGACTTAGCTATTTCTAAGGACTGTACTTCCAAAGAAAGAATGAAGAGGAACCCTCTCAGCTCTTTTACCCAAGATTTCAGACCTGTTGTCTCGGAAAATGCCAGTTTGAAGCTTCAAAACGGTACCAAATTTTTCGGTTCTTGAGTTGAGTAGCTAACTAATCTGATTTCAGGTGTGGGGCTCCAACAAACCGAGTAAAAACCGGAAATTTACAAAAGGAAATCCAGAATTTTTGAAGTCCTTGCCCTTGCTGGTTGGACAGCAACCTATCCGGCCCGATTTGTCCAATTTACAGCTCTAAATCACCTCAAATCTACGATTTACTCTCAGCCTGTAGGTCGCTGGTCTGTAGCAAGAAAGTTTGAAACTCAGACTCCTGAAAAACTTCTAAAAAACAGGGCTAAATTCTGAGATTTTTCCCCTACTGTCCAGCGCTGGCCCTGCTACAATATTTCAGATTAGAACTCCTTCTAATCTACTCAGAACTTCATACGAAACTTAGATTTGAGGGCTGATTATACAGCGATGGACCTGCTCTTCCCTTCCTCATGAATTTCTGCTAAAATCATAATGATCTACACTCAAAAATCAGAGAGGAAAACTGATTTTTCAGCGCTGAAGCTATTCTAAAATATATGCTTCCAAACTACTGAGAAATCCAGCAAATTGGAGGATTAGAAAGCTGATCCTACAGCGATTTTCCTCCTCTATTCTTTTATGAGAATCTCCCAGATCTTTCCTACCTTCTGATAGCTTTCTCTACTGCTGCTCCTGAACTCCCTAGGATGGAGATGGCTCTGATACTAGTGTAATAGATCCTAACACCACAGTAGGGCAAACAGTAACTCATCCACCCAACCTTGCCTACTCCCGGATATAGAGTAAGCCCCTCCTAGCCCAGTGTGAGGACTGGTAGCATGCTACTGCCAAGTGTCGGCCACGTGGCACTGATGTTGCCGACTGCACGTCGGGACCCAACTGGGGGCCCTATCCTGCTGACAGGGTCCCTAGGCTGTGTTAGGCCCGCCATGTCTATGGACCGTGCTGGGGCACACTACTCACACTGTCTTGCCCTGTTGGTCATGTACGCTGGACACGACCCTGACTGTGGTATCTGACCTATTTGTGTTCTCTAGGATTCAGCACTGGTTACGAGCTCGTAACAGCATCCATGAAGGATGATAACAAAAGTATTTCAGGAGGTTGTACTCTAGTATCTGGTGTAGCCATACTCTGGATAAGCAAGAAGCAAACAATAGTAGCTCAATCTTCCTGTGAAGCGGAATATGTAGCAGCAGCCAATATGGCAAATGAGTTGATCTGGATCAAATAGATGTTGGAAGGATTTGATGAAGAACCTTATGTCTTGTTAATGGATAACACTTCAGCAATTTATCTTACAAAAGATCTTGTATTTCATTCGAAAACGAAGCACATAACTATCAAGTATCATGTTATTTGAGACTTAGTCGAAAAGAAGATACTGAAGACAATCTTCATACCCACAGAGAAAATGACAGCTGATATCTTTACAAAGCCACTCAGTACAGCCTTGTTCAAGAAGCAGTGAAGAAGATTGGGGTTAATCCAACTGCCCACTTTGAGAGAGAGCTGTAGAACACCTGATCAAACAAATCTTGATTCTACAAAGTGCACAGTTTACTTGACAAAGGATGAGAAACGAAACTCGAACTCGAAACATATATATTCTTGTTCAACCTCAAAAGATTCGCGAAATGTTCTTGTAGTAACTTGAAAGATTTGTGAACAGATTTCGTGATTCGAAAGATTCGCAAAAGATTCGTGAAATATTTTGGTTCTTGATTAAACCTTACCTGTCGTGAAATTGTCGCCTATCACGAACAATTCGCGAAACACAAAGCTGTGACAAAGAGACAGACTGTCGCGAAATATTCGCAAACAAAAATTATTCAAGCCCGAAAACAGAGCGTTTATTTGAATATCAACCATTGTAAAAGATCTACTATTACAGAATTAAAAGGCCAAAAGACTTGTACATGTAATTAAAAGGCCAAAAGACCTATCCTGTAGCAATATAAATACATGTGCACTACTCGTTGTAACTCACTCTCACACTGAAGAGACTCTCAGACTCATTTAATTAGAGACACAACAACTAGATAAGACAACAAGAGATGTATATTGGTAATACAAATTCAGAGTTAGAAAAATTCATTTTTTGATCAATAGTTTCTGTTTGTCTGAAATTATCTTAAGTTGTCTCTTAATTCTGCCTATTACATTCCGCACGCTATATTCAATCAAGGCAAAACTATTCTATTAGTACATAGATCAGAAACAGACCCGATTGAAGACACTGATATTAGTTTGATTTATTCAAACTTTCATCGTGTTCTCTGAGGAATAATTACTATTTTTCCTACACCAAGTCTATTATTTCTATTTACAATTAGCTCACGTGCTCATTGGGCCATGGACTTATACGCGCAGGAAGCCATGACCTCGCAACACATTTACTATTAAATTTATCCCTTTGCTCACGTTGTGTTGGGAATACCCCCCACAGAATCAAATATTGTTGACGAAGTCTTGGGTGTTGACGAGGAGGCAAGGTTGGCAGCAATGTATGACCCATCCCAATCTCGTGCATTGTCAATTTCCTCCTTATCTGACGTGGATCCAAATGACAAAAGCAAGAATATTCTCAATTTGTCGGTATATCACATGGATAGTGTCGCATACCTCTCTTTGAATGATGTTGGAGATGTGCTTGATCCGAGGGAGGATGAAATTCTATCAATTTTATCTAATTTCATTAAAGAATTCTCGGACATCATAGATCTTGAGGGTGATGATGTATGTGCTTCTATTGATTACAAAGACGGAGATGAATGGCTCGAGGGGATTGAAGCCCTGCAGTCAATCATGTCCCAAAGTAGGGATATGAGAAAAATATGGCCAGTGAGGAGGAATTTTTTATAATCTAGAGCAATTATGTCTGACAGTCCTCATAAACTAATCCATCCACTGGTCATGATTTATATACTGCCGCAATTTATCAAGCGGATGAGCACATGATCTAGTACGTAAATTTGATTTCTTTTGAAAGAGAGTTCTATTCAAATGTAGTTATCTTATTTTCAAGATAATTACATGACTTTTGCTCATATTTTGTATGCTATTGTGGAGGTAGATGCCTTTGCAACAAGGTAGAAATATCATGAAAAATACTATGAGTTGAGTCTTGCATCAATATTATTTTCGTCTATAAATTTGCATGCCTTTATGAATTTTTAATAATTTGTTGATCTAGTTTTGTATCGAATTTGAACACGTCTGTAAAACCATTGAAAAAACTGGATGATGCAACTATTTTTCTGAGATGTTCCACCATGTCATGAGATGCTGCTCTGGCTTGCCAATGTAATTTCTCCATCCTTGTGATGACCAAATACTTAGACTGCCATAAGCTTTTGCAAAAAATGATACATGATGTCATAAAATGTACTACAATATCAGATATACAAGCATTGGCATACTAATCACTTTAAACTATTATATGTACAATAAAATTATAATTCTAAGAGCTACATTGAAAAGAGATTTACCATATAATGCATAATATGATTTGTACCCCATGTGCCTTCAACTGCATCCACAAACTCAATTGTTGATTTCTCAATTAGTAGGACATCAATATCAAATAGTTTATCTTTCTGAGCAATTTGACCTTGTTGTCAAGCTTTCGCCAGACTTCAACTTTTTTAAGCCTTGTTGTTCTGTTTTCTTGAAGATCCTGTGTGGCAAAAGCTACATCTTTCCAAATTAATTACTACAACATCAAAACCAATATAATATCTACTTACCAGATTATGATCATCCAATGATGTTTCTTCTGCTAATGTCATGTCCTCTAATGGCTTCTACATTGCTCGAGGGGTATACTGAGTCCTAGGAGGATAATTTTTTTGGACATCCAAAAATTCTTTCTCATTCGGCAAAGTTTCCTCATATGCTTTCAATTTTTTAATTATGGCCTTCAATGCCTCCTTGCTAGATTTCCAATTGTCGTCTTTATCAAAATCTACCTCACTTTCAAGATTATTATAACTATAATCAATAATTTCAGAAAATTATGAGAACGGTTTTGCAAAAATTGAGAATACTTCATCCTCTCTTAAATTTAAAACATCTTCTACATCATTAAAAGAAATATAATTGTCATTATTTATAAAGTATAAAAGAACATCAAATATAGTTTTTACATTAATAGGAGTTGAAGTTTGAAGAGAATCAGATAGGATTATAGAATGAGAGATAGTTTGCTCAAACTCTGAATCCATGGACTCTTCAGCTTCAGCACCTATATTAGTTTCTAGTTTATTTACTTCAATTGGAACAAATGCAGAAGCTTCAATTAAGATAACAGAAGAAGATTTAACAAATTCATCATCTGGAATGTCTACAGAGATATAGAAGACAAACGCCATACCTTTTATAAGAAGGCGACAGCTTCTATTGTGAATATTGCAATATGTATTTCTTTCAAAGTACTCATGTAGATTCAAGTACTTTCTATCATGTTTGTGCTTAGCAAGTGGCTATAAATGTACAAGGTCATGGAAATGAACGAAACTAATCTAATAAGTGTCTATATCTATAACAGGAGTAGTGAATCATCTGAAAAAAATTATCAAGAAGAGCAAGTAATCTAAAATGGTTCTCATAAACAAGCTTATCTAATCAAAAGGGGCAAAAAAGAGAAAAAAAAAATACTCAAATTTGTCAAATGGAATGTCACTGGCTTTTAAAAACTCTCTAAGATTATCTTCTATAGACCGTGAGGAACTGGCCATAGTGACGATGATATTGGTTCAGCGCACACAACTGTTCCCACTCACGAATCCATGCTAAAGGCGCGCGTTGGTCCAATACTTTGGAGGTGAAAGGGTTGATATCGGTTCAACGCGCGAGGGTGCGTGCTGAATGGTTCTAAGATCAAGGTGTGCGTCGTTTCAATATGACGAGAGAAATTTCAGATTTAAGGTGGTATGAAAAAAGGATCATGAAATCTTGATGCCTCATTGGTTTTCATATTTATGGCCTTTCCCTGCAAATCACAGCCATACATTTGTCAATATATGAATGAATATCTGGGACTGTAAACGTCCACCAATAATCCTGTGCCAACACAATCCATGCCGAAAAGAAATAAATGCTCTATCATTAGATCCATTTAGAATCATCATTACTTACTAGAAATGATTACCTAGACTAACTAGCTAACTTAATGGTCACCGAATTCCATACTTGGAGATCTAATACGTCCGCAGAAACCCACGAGGGCAATCATTTCCAAATTCTGTTCTATGTAAGCACAAACAAACCATTGAAAAAAACTTTTCCTTCAAGTTGTGTTGGAATTTGGCCCCTGGATATCGGTTAAGAGTGTGCACAACGTTTTACAAGCATGAACACCCTCACTTGTGCGTTGATCCACTATCAGTCTAGGTTATTTTTGTGGCGATATGTGCGCCTCCTCTAGTGACAGACTACTACTCTTTAAACTCGCGTGTTGATTCGATACTAGGACAATGAATGGCGATGACAAAGCATACTGTGCAGTTCATCCTGGTGGTGTCCCATTGCATGTAGGCGTATATATTTGAACACTACAGTCCTCCCAATAGACTAACTCTGTTAGTTGTGGCTGGTATACGCCAAACTTTTTTTAATTGGCTTACACAACATGATAAGCTTCCGAATCTGCTTGAGGTAATCTATTTATTCACAATCACATTTTCATAAGTCTTAATCACTTATTCTTGATTAATAACATGTGCTTGTGCTTTTGTTTTTTGCAGTTCTCTTTCCCGAAGGTTTCGTATCCCAACGATCATCCAACAACTCTGCGAGCATTTCATCACTCAAGTCCTTACAAATAAACATTGTTTCTATTTGCTGAACATTGCATTTGGCAAAAAAATCAACAAAAATAGTAAAAGGTAGATACCAACTTAATCTACTATTCTTTGAACCAGTGCTACATTTTAATATACTCTGAATATCCATATAAATTCTAGATCAAAAACTTTCTGAAATTGCTGAATCTGGAGAAATCCATTTCTCACTCGAAAAATATGGTAGAGGATATGGCTCTAATCTACCCACTAAACCATTTTTATCAAGAATATAGCTGTGATCATAAAAAAAAACTCCTGAATCTAAAAAGGATTTTGGAAAATGACCTTTATATTGCAAAATACTAATATCAGAATGTATGGCATCAATTAGTTCTACAATAGATTGAACTGATTGCCATTCAACGAAATTTGATGGATACAAATCTGCAAAATCAACAGAAATGTTGTGAGAAAAATTAATATAAAGAAAATGCTAATACTAAAGAAATTTAATCTGAATATGTTGTGTCCGACGAATAGTCGAGGTAGGCCGAATTGTTGAAGGGTGGCCAAATAGTCGGTGTCAGCTGGGTCGTCAAGACACTGTTACCAATTCCTTTGTGTTTTTGTAGACTGTTAGAAAACAAGTGTATTTCTATAGAGTGTGCAACTGTACAAGTATTTACAACAACTAATGAATGGATCTAGATTAGTAATGAGATAAGGGATGGAGAGGATAGAAATCCAACAAGAACTTGAAAGAAAAGAAGCAACTTTGTTGAGGCTGAATTGCCAATGGGTACAATGTCTTTGTAGTATTCACCCACTATTGTCAAAAAGATTTATTAAATTTTGTAGAAAGAAATGCGTTGAGTGCTCAAAATCTAATAAAACCTCTTAAAAATTCTCCAAACCATATACACATCTATGAACCAGACCTTTTGCAACTCATTCAAACTCCTCCATATGCTCATGGGATAAACCATATTCCCCTATAGCAAGAACCACAACAATCCTCAACATAATGTGGTTGCACACATCTCCACCTTCATGTGTTATCTATTAATGCTTGCAAAACTCATGCAATTCAACATGTGGGAAAACATGTTGATTGATCAGGCCCCAATCAAGCCTTGTAGCCATTTGACAATTTAAGGACTCTAAAGTTGGTGCCAGGGGACACTCACAGATCTCTAAACAACACCTTCTATCCAATCCATTCAAAATCATTTGACACATTCTTATGGGATAAACCAAATCTCGTTGCGCCTCTTGTTGGTTGGTGTGGTTGGCCTTGACTAGTGTAAGTATACATAACTAATGCACACATTTGATGCATTACAACCACCATGCACAATTTTGATGCCACAAATGCCACACAACTCATGATTATGAATATCTATCAATGAGAATATGTCAATAGAAATTGCTCTAGCTCAAGGAGATTGTTGATTGAAAGTTGATATATATCAATGGTGCTCACTTACGGAAGGTTTGGCACACAGACTTCTCTCAACCAATGGCATTACCAATTCAACTAACCTAAATCACTAGCATTATCAATCTCAATCTGAACACATGAAGGCTTAGGCCTCATTGTTGTGTAAAGGATTTGCGAAAAAAAAACAAAACTTACTAGAATGAAAATCCTTTCAAAGTGGAAAAGATCCCTCCACACAATTTTCCTGGTCCAATAAATAAAAAATCCCTAATAAAAACTTTACATGCCCATGAAAATTTTATTATTTCTAAATTATTATTGATTGATTTGGTAACCAATCCATTGTACAAAAGGATGCATGGATAATATTAACATCATATATAAGAATCCTTTTGGGTAAGAAGAAGTAAAGTTTTTGTTCAATCTTTACATAAGGGACCTTCAAAGTAGTTTTGATGTGCCCTTGCTATAGAAACTTGTCCACAAGGTTTTTTCTTAGGAATGGGTTTCAGAAACGGTTCCCAAAGAGCCATTCCTTTAAGAAAAAAGAAACTTGCTTTTTTTTTCACACGAAATTGAAATGTATCTCTTAAGGTCTTCACTGAAGTTATCGTTCCTTAAGTACCTTAGGAACTTATGAGCATAGAAACTGGAACATGAAGATAATTTTATAAAAAGCTCCTAGTAAACTTTGTCAAGAGTTTATAGAAAACCCAACCTCTTTTTTAACTTAGAAACTTGGGCAAGAACTTAGGAATGGGAATAAGAACTTAGGAACATAAACATAATCCCCTTTTTTTAACACAAAGTTTGGAAGTTTGGAACTTACGAGCATGAACTTGGAAAGTCATGAATAGAAATAGGAACAAAGTCTTTTTATACACACTTGGAACCCTTCTTTGGAAACTCTAAAACTAATTCTATGTTTTTATCATTTTATGAACGGGTTTTCACCTCTTGTAAAGACAATCTACAATAGGATTTTAGGGGATTAGAAAAAATTGATCAAAAAGGGTTTAAATTTTTTTTACTTTTTTGTTCTTACCTAAGAAACCATTCCTAGTTACGGTTCCTTAGGTGCTTTTAGGAATGGTACATAAAATTTTAGAAGAACATGTTCCTAGAAACTATCAGCCTCGCACCTCAAAAGAAGTAACGCCCTCAAATGAGGGCCTTTCCCATATATGTAAAGATCTTATGAAAAAGTGTGAGTTCTTAGGAACAATTTTGTTCTGTTCCTAGGAACTATCGCCCTCACACCACAAAACGAGTAAGACCTTTCTCCTATATGTTAAAACTTCATGAGAAATGGTGCTCATATTTGAAGCATCTCTTAAATGCTAACATTATGTTGAATATGTTCCAAAATTTATTCCACACCTGACTAGAACTCAAATAAAGAAAAGACTATGTATTATTATAAGTAGAAAATACAAAGGGACCTTACAGCTGTCGTAATGTCCCTAGAACCTTACAGCTGTAAGTTGTAAGCTACCTCTGACTTGTCTATTTTTAGACAAATTTTTATTCTTAGCATTTTTTTCATGAGATTTTTATTCGGGATAAGGCTCCTATTTGAGTCCCGTCCATTATACTAAAGTCATGAAAAGTTGTGCGTTCCTAGGAATGACTTTGTTTTGTTCCTAGGAACTGTTGGCCTCGCACCTTAAAACAAGTAAGGCCCTTCTCCCATACGTAAAAACCTCATGAAAAATGTGTGTATATTTTTGAAGGAATCTCTTGAATGCCAACATATTGTTTAATATGTTCCAAAATCTATTCCATACTCGACTAGAACTCGAGTAATTTTTTACTAAAAAATGGTTTTGTATTGTTATAAGTAGAAATCACGAAGGAACCAAGCAGTTGTTCTAATATTTCTCAAAACCTTACAATTGTAATGTTCCTCTAACTTATCTATTTCTAGACAACATTCTTAACATCTTTTTCATGGGATTTTTTATGCGGGATAAGACCCATGTTTGAGGGCCTACCCGTATAATGAGGCCATGTGGAGATTATGCTTCATGCTTTGTCTTATATTAACTATACAAACAATAAACATAAGAAGAAAAAAAGGACGATGATTGTGGTTGTATGTGGTAATGGTAAATGGCGATGCAGTGAGTCTCTCTGGAGCACCTCAAAACAAGAGGGAAGGCTCAATGGGGAGGGTGGTGCTGTTTAAGCCTTATTAGTGCTTGTCTTATGAAATAAAGAAACACAAGAATAAGAAGAAGAAGAAGAGAAAGGTGGCATTGGAATTTTGGTACATAACGGTGCGAGCTGGAAACGGAAAGCGTGACGTGGGGTCACGGGTGAGGTTGAGAAACAGCTAATTATCGTTTATGGTTTTTATATTCCTCCTCATTTTTTTATCCTTTATTTAATTCCTATGCCAGCAACGAAAGGGAGCGAGACAGAGAGAGGTTCTAGGAAGGCGACAGCAAAAACAAGATCCATACGGTACGTATTATCCTTATGAGCAACGTATTATACAGCATTAGTGCGTGAATAAGAATAATTTCGGCCGGTCGTTATATGTTATTGTACGGTTGAATACGATGCAAGCGTAGTGCTAAAATCTACGATGCACAGAGACTCGCCAGCGTGAGAATGGCATCACTGCCAGCCAGGGAATCGCGATATACAAATCGTCATTCAACAAGTTTTATTAATCGACGTGTAATTTAGGGTTTGACCAGCCCTGATGATCGACGGACATGTGCAATGAAGTTTAGCCATAATAAAACTTTCTTATAAATCGGGACTATTTTATTATATTATGAGAAATGTGTAAACGCAGATTTCAATATGAAAAGCGTGAAAAGGTAGGTTTCCTTAAACTTAGGGTTTCAGGGAGGATAAATAGCGGTAGATAGCGAGATAGAAATTGAGAAAGAGAGAAGGTGATAGAACGAAAGGTCGAGTGATCACAATTTCTAACTCCTTTTCCTTATTTGGTGAGAGAGAGAGAGAGAGAGAGAACGAGAAGCAGACAGAGGTAGCAAGAAGAATCGTTGTTCTGCAACGTGCGATCTGGTCGCTTTGGGCTCAAAAAATAGTTGGTAATATATTGCTTGTCGTAAAAGTTGAGCAGATCGGGCTGATTTCTTGCCAATGCCGCACACTGAATATTGAATCTGCCTCAAATAGATGACACCTGTTTTGCGTGTGTGAGCATCGAGAGAATTGAGGCTGGGAAAATTGAATTTAAACGAGACAGACAGACAGAGCTCTGTAGTGTGTACTCTGTTAACGTTATTGGCTTCATTCATGTTTTAGCATTACTTGCGAGACCTTGCTGGCACTTCATTGTGTGAAATGTCGATCTGAGGGCTCCATTGCTTTAAATTTTTCATAAATTGCCTAGGGAAATCTTAATGAGTGAGACCTATACGTAGATCAAGCGGAGCTGCGGACAAATTTCAACTCGTGAAGTACAGCATGGGAGTTTTTATACCTTACCTGTGGATATTTCTATTCTTGGGAGTGATAATTACACATGCATGGACTGCTTCTAACGTAACTTACGACCATAGATCTCTAATTATCGGTGGTCAGCACAGAATCCTCATTTCGGGTTCCATTCATTATCCCCGCGCCACTCCCACGGTTGGTGTCTGAGATAATCTCCATATCTTTAATAACACCAGAAAGATTCCATGAAGGCATGAGACAACAAATACGAACTAAGGAAATTATGTTTTGTTTAATCTTTCATCAATCGATCTTTTGGTAAATGAAATTAAATATACGTCGCTGACCAATCTTTTATGATACCCTACAGATGTGGCCTGATTTGATTGCAAAAGCCAAAGCAGGTGGAATAGATGTTATTCAGACGTATGTATTTTGGAACGTACACGAACCTTCACCAGGAGAGGTGATTCATAGCATAGTCTCAGCCGGACTGAAACAATCACGAAATGCATTCATAACACTCTAAATACATCTAATCAACTGATATGCATGTCTGCACGTTCGTTTTCCTGTAATTGAATCCTCATATGAGATAAAGTCCGATAGACAATTCTTTTCAATGAAACAATAACGTTAAGCATGATAGTTGAATCCTGTGATCCCGTTTGAAAAACTATGCAGAATTTCATAAGTTATGTCGCTTCGTATTTATCGTATATCACTCTTCCAGATTAACATCTATTGAATTTTGCTTCGCGTGAAAACATTGATTGTAATGGCTAAAGTAGAACGTCCTAATTGAACAGTACTATCTGCTCAAATATAGAATCAAAGCTGTTATCCGTGATCTAACTTGGATTAGTTGTTTCCAATTTTGCAGTATCATTTCGAAGATAGGCTCGACTTGGTTAGATTCGTGAAGTCTGTCCAGCAAGCTGGCCTTTACGTGAACTTGAGAATCGGCCCTTACATAACTGCAGAATGGAACAATGGGTATGTATCACAGCCTTTCTCTGATCTTTGTAGCTATTGAACATCAAGATGTTTTCCTACACTGATCTCGCAGAAAACAAGGTGAATAAGGAGTATAATTTCTTTCTTACAATCGTCTACAGGGGTCTACCAGTGTGGCTGAGGAAAATTCCTGGTATGGAGTTCAGGACAGATAATCAACCGTTTGAGGTAAATCGTCTTAAAACCATTAACAGTTGCAGTTTTAACCGTATACATACACCGTGTATAGTCACCTACCAAATTAGATGTACTGCACGCATCATATGACTGATAAAACAGTGAGTAAACAAACAAGAGAGAAAGTAGGTGCACGTCTACATTCAGCATAAAGTTGAGAAGTAATACCTGACGATACAAGAATATCACGCGTTATGAAACTTCAAAGTAGGTGCTCAATGCTTACACAAGTATCAATAGAAGTAATTATCGTATGATGATATAGAGACATTCAATAGATAACAATAATCGATACTCTTGCGAAAAACCTACTTGCCATATTTTATCATGTGAGCGAGCAGGAGGTGCAGTCTTGTTATTTATCTCAGATTGGATGCCTCACATCTGGATTATGGATTCAGAATGTGATCATATATGAAAAATCAGGAAGATCTAAGCTTTGCATGCTATGACTCCATGTGATCAGACCGAGATGCAGACGTTTGTGACGAAGATCGTGCAAATGATGAAAGCGGAAGATTTATTTTCCTGGCAAGGTGGCCCGATCATCCTCGCACAGGTACATACTGCAATTTTTCTTATAGCATGTTCGGGAGTGAATTATCTAGAAAATACAGGTAGAAAACATCTAAACAGACCGAAAGAGAAGGTACGATAGAGAATTTTTGTTTGCTTCTCTAAATTTAATGGAGCTAAATAAAAATATATACTTCCCAAACCAGGCAGATAAAAAAATCATATTACTACAACGAAAAAGCTGCAGAATTTTTTCTTAAAATGTCGTTAGACTAGTACTCTAGGTATAGGGGAGTCACCCTGTCATGAGAATCTTGCCGACCCGACTTGGTTCAAACTTCAAAGTTCGTACAGTGAGAAATGTGAAAGCTTCTACAATAGACTTTCTGCACCTAACCAGGAACAACTTGACTAGATATCATGATATAAAAATATAGGTCAGCTGTGAAAAACAAGATTCATTCTGCAGTTCTACCTTGGCGTTTCTATCAAGATAGTGAAAGTGCCACAGACTACGACAGTTATTTATCTGTCACCTTGTAAGCTCCCCGTAGCGTAGTTGGAGAACAGAACATCACGAGAATATGTCCTTTGATGTAAGACAATCTCAAATGCTGTACAAGTGATCTTTAGGTCTTCAGAAGATAATTAGCGAGAGTGATAAATATGGATTGAGAATGTTGATTTATGATTAATTCATATCTCCCCAACTATTACTTCTTTTGCAGCTAATAGGTAAGTGCAAAAAATTTAACAGCTTCTCTTATACAGGCTATGAAATTTTGAGATCTGCGGAAGGATCTTATAGGTTCAGGAGTATAGTATAGTATAATATGGTATTGTAATCTTTGGAAATCTTGGATAGCAAAAAAGCCATTTTAAAGAAACTGACGATTTGATTTGCATGATCTGCACTTATACTATATAGCAATTGTGTTGATTTACCACTTCATTCATAGCTCCTCAATTACTTCTTTTTCAGCTATTAAGTACGTGCATATACAGGCTATGAATTTCTGAGACTGCGGAGGGACTGTATATGTTTACAGCAGTATAGTATTGTATTGTATTCGTTGGATAGAGTAAAATGGCCATTGGACAGAAACTGAGGATGTGATTGGCATCCACACTTGTGTTTTAGATCGAAAATGAGTTTGGAAATGGGCAGACTGCAGCCGATACCAAATACATGTTATGGGCAGCACACATGGCCGAGGAACAAAATACAGGAGTTCCGTGGATAATGTGCCAGCAAGCAAACGCGCCCGATGTTATTGTAAGTACTCGTCCTAATCTTTGAATATTTTTCTTCTTAATTGCTTACTAGTTATGAGCGGCGAGTCGAGGGAGAGAGAGAGACAGATCAGAGATCAGAGACAGAGAGAGACGGACAGACACACACACGCCCTGCCACATGCACTCGTAAACGCCTATTCCTCCAGAAGCGCTTAGCGATGCCAGTGTTGGCGAGAGGTTCACATTCTATGACTGAGTCACATGTTGACTTCAAATCCGTATAATACATCTGAGTCAGTACCACAAATTCCTTTCAAACCTGGATTCTGGAAGCGCAGGCATTGCCTGCAGCCTCCAACGTGGCCTGCCTTCAGTCGTAGCCTCCAATGTGTGGCTGCGGAAAGGAGGTAGTAATTGTCAGGAAGATCAACTTATTGTGATTGCCTGGTGTAGTTTGATATTGCTCGTACGTAACCAAATACCACGGGATCGTTTCTTCAGCTTCTTCTTTGGGCATGATTGGTTGAATCATGCTGTCAATCGCATACAATGGAACGTTTCCTGCTCCCACCGCCGGTAACGGATGAAATCTGTTTTGCACACGGGGTTTTGAAATTTCAACTATAGAAGTCTTGAAAGAGCTCACATGAAGGACATGATATTCCTTAAATTTCAAATCCCTTTCTTTATTGTTGAGACAAGCCATATCGTATTCAACGTACAGCGCGAAGCCAAGCAAGGCGCTTGAGCCTTGAGTCTTGCGCTTATGGTTCCCAAAACCTCCAAGTTTTCCTTCAATCTCTCTTATATTTTCTATAGCTTGTAGTTTTCCAAAGAATGTTGCATTCTAAATTCCCAATTAAATTCGAACAACCACGGTCCACTATGGCACAAAATTTAAAGTTAACGCAACTAACTTATGGTCAACTTAGCATCTACTTAACTCTAATGGTATTTACTTTTTCTTTAGGTCGTGCCACCCCCATGGAGAATGGATTGTCCTGTAAGCTTAAAAGAACTAACTTTATTTCCACTAGATTTAACTGTCACAAACATCAAAATTAAACCTCTAAAATTATCATAACAAACCTAATGAATCCTATGCATGAATATTATGTTGAACAACAAACTCTTTAGTACAATAGTTATGTTTTTGAAGGACGACATCCTTCAAAAAATTTATTGAATCAATTTTGGAGGAAAAATGCAAGTTCCAATCTCTTTTTTTGCTTGTAGGTAAGAGATGTTAAATGATGTATCTAGAAGCCTCAAAATAGCAACATTGAGGAGTGAGACAAGAGGGAGAGAAAAAAATCTCCAACTTTGCTTTGCTAATATGAACAAAGAATAAATGCAAGATTATTTTATCAAATCAAACAAAAGGCTATAGCAAAGAAGAAATAGGAGCTAGTATACACAATTTGACTTACCAAATGCATTGAAGTCATCTTAAGAAGGTGAATAATTGCAAGTGAAGCTGAAAATTTGCTCATGGGGTTGGTTATTGTTTTTTCACCTGAGAATTGAGGATGTTTAAGCATGTGCACATTCAATATTCTAAGTATTTTTGTTTTTTAAATGGTATATGCACACATTGTATGTGCACACACACATGTATAACTTGGCCTTTGTACATGGTATTGTGGCATCTAGTTACAAATTACAAATTTTTCTATATGGAACTATACCCGGATTGAATCAGTATTATCAAGGTTGGTGCCAATTGCTCTTTTGAGGAGACTCACAAATTTACTTATTAGACAACTAGAGGTTGACTAAGTATACATTTACAACACTTATTAGCACCCAAAGTTGTCACAAATGGCCCATGGTAGTGACATTTGTAAAAAAATTCACAAGAGGGACACCATCTTGGCCTAAAAATTGGCCTATAGCATTGGCATTAATTAGATTTTTCACCCAATCCAAGAGAAAAAATAAATCTTCAAACATGGGTGCCTACTAAATTCTTCAGCCCTAAATCCCTTAATCAAAATGGAGGCTTGGTTCATTCAAAAAAAAAAAGAGGGTCTCCCACTCTTTAGACTCAGTTTGAATTTACATCGTGTGACACGAGAGGTGATAGGGGGACTTTGCTACGTAGGGCAAGTGGAGGTGATTTTTTGTGCTTGGGGACGTTGCTCTACATGTTGAGTTACCATGAGCAACTTGAAAAATGGACTTATGTCATGAAAAAAATCAAAGCTTTCCATTAAGACTTAGTAATGAAGTATCAAAGAGGAGTAGTCCTTAGCTAAGTCATCTCACTTGCCTAAGCTTAAACAGGTGGTGGTAAAAGAAAAGGCTATGGAGATGCACCAAGCACCTAGTCTTAAACCTAGAACCACCTTGAGTGCAACGCTTGTTGTTAGGCTAAAACCATAGCATTATGTAATTCACATATTGGTTCTCCCTATGGATGCTCAGCCTTTTGCTTTGATCTATATGGTATATTTGCTAAAAAAGCAAAACACAAGTCTCAAGTTCCAATGACCCCATAAGAAAATTGAGTCTAAATTTCAATGTCTGGTCCTTATTGACACTACAAATTGAGTCATTGGATTAGACCCCTTGGAAAGGAGAGGAAAGGGGGTCCTACCTTCCCACCTCACCACTTATTGGAGGAAAAAAGAGCTTCCAAGTTCTTGCTAATTAGATCATCTAGTATTCCTATAACTAAGAAATTAGAAACATGCAACATTTGACATAAGGCATGGTCAAGAAAAGCTAATGTCATCAAATAGAATTGTAGTAATAGAGTTTCTAAGAGAGTTTCTTGAATGTGAGCTCAAAGCTGGAAGGAGTTTGATGTTTGCTTCACAGATAAACACATGCAATGGCTTCTACTGTGATTGGTTCAAACCAAACGATAATACCAAACCAACGATGTGGACCGAAAATTGGACTGGCTGGTATATTTCTTACCTTACCAGACTTTGCTTTAGAATTTTATACGGACTTTTATTGTTTTAAGGTTAGAAAGAGTTTTATTGTATACTCTATCACTACGCAGGTTGATGAATGTCGAAATCCGAAAAGTTCACCATTTGAAAAACTTAACGAGGAAAATTGGTTGACGCGCAGGTTTCACAATTTTGGCGCTGCTACTCCGCACCGGCCTGTGGAAGACATCGCATTTGCAACTGCAAGATTTTTCGAGAAGGGAGGAAGTTTTGTTAACTACTATATGGTGAGTGGGGAATTTTGGATGTGAATAGATCAATGTGCCAAGAAGATACAGCTAGTAGTTTTTCCTTTTCCAAGACTCAGTTTGCTGCGTTTAGAAATTGTACGAACGTTTAGTGAAGCTACGACAATTCTTATTAGTCCTAAAATACATTCCTACTCTGAACATAAGATCCTCGATTTTGCTAGAAAGGATCATTTAAGCACGTATCTGCTTAGGTTCCTCTCTCTTTGAGCAGAAAAACTATTCATTAAAGTAAAGTTCAGTTTATTTGATACAGTGACATATACAACATTATGCATGGAAGAAACAAATCAAAGAGAATAAAGAGAGGGAATGTATAGATATCTTCGTTCTTCATTTGTCTGCAAGGTGAGCAAGCAGCAGAAAAAGTGGATCCTATGCTCTTTAATAGCCTCGGCCGGAAGCCTAAGTCCTAACCAAGACAGTTGGTGGCCCACCTACAGTGACTCTTAACAGATTCTATTTAGCTAAATTAAACTTATGGCAGATGCCAGCCTGCGGTTAGCGTTAGAGGATATCGTCTAGATAACTGAGAATGCCAATGGGTGTAGAGTATGTATGTAGCTCACAAATTTGTGGAGACCTCCTATGGTCCTCTAAACAAACCGGTGATGTATCTTGCCAGGTCAAGCACATAGTGTACCATAGATTTTTCTAGCTATTTTCTTGTTTCAAAAGCCCTTAATCATACCTTTGATAGAGAACCAATAGGATCTGAACTTAGTTAGAAGTAGCGTAACCAGTGTGCACTGGGTGTAAATGAGACCTGAATTTTAGTTCTTGCATTTTAGTGCACCCATTAAGTACAGTAATGGTTTGCATCAACCATAAATGGGCCCTGAAATTCATGCAACTAATAAAATGTCAACTAACAAATAAGAAAAATTCTAGGGTGTTACATGTTCCAGCTTATACTCCTGACAACTTGGCGCCCTTATTTGGCATGATCTGGCATTTAAACATATATTGTTAGTTCTCTTGGACTCAGCTTATTCCTCAACTCGGAAGAGGGTGAAGGCAGGGCCCCACCCTCATCCAACAATCAAGAATGCCGATGCACACGGAGATAGAGGTTCCTCAATCACTAGACGAGGGTGGCCCTGTTTTGCACTCTCAGTGGAGTTCAGGAATGCGGTCCTCCAGTGTTTGGGCAGTATCTGGTTCATTTGAACATGTATGATTGGGTCATTTGGCAGTGCATTGACCAGCCCTTACTTATGGCTCCTTCAATAAGTGTAACAAGAACGTTGTGGTATACCACAAAGACGTTGCCACAAATTTCTTGAATAAAAAGAGTGATTGGGAGATTGGATGCAAAGGTAATTACGGTACTGTCAAATCCTAGTTGTCTTGGAACTGTGAAATAATGGTTAGTATTTCGTTTTCTTATCCCAAGCATTGAACTCTAATTCAAAGTGTGAGCATGAGAACTTAGAAGAGATATGACAACAATAAAAATGTTTTTTGACAGCATTTTACATAAATCTTTATTTATTGTTGCTGGTAATGATGTTGGTGTGGCATGCATGTTGAGAGCATAGGGAAGTATGCAAGAAAATAAGGGGGATCCGAACTTTTTACTCTCTATGACTTCCATATGAAGGTGCATTTAAAGCGTGGGCATGCATGCAAAAGAAAAAGGGATATGAAGTTTTTGCTATTTACAAATTGCATATAGAGCTGCATCTAGAGGATTGAATCATCTAAGTAACTTTAAATGGTTTTGCAGTATTTTGGAGGAACCAATTTTGGCCGTACAGCTTCTGGACCCTTTCTTGGAACTTCATATGACTATGATGCTCCAATCGATGAATATGGTGCTCTATTCTGCTCTAGGCTTTACAAATATGCTTCATTGGATTTCTGATATCATTCATATATTTCTAGGCAACTGATTTGATGTTTATGTACATGAAAATTTTTCTCTACATGCTCTTTAGGAAGCTTTTTGGATATCTTGTAAACATAGATGCATCGCATTCCAGAGCGTGGCATTCCGATCACAATCTAGAACGTTCTGAGGTCTTAGGTCATTCTGAAGCGGAAGTTTTTTTTTTTCAGGGTTTCCTTTGTAAATCTTTTGAGGAGTCATATGGGGAAAAAAAGCCTAGAAAGTTTAAAAAAACATTGATAGGTATTAGGTATAAAGAATACTAAATCATACCCGTAGTTGCATCGAAACTTATTTTACTTTGTTAACACTAAACTATACTTGTAGCTGCATCGGAACCAAGCTTGCATTGCTACATTTTTAGATCACAGAAAGCATTGAATAACATTGAAACGACCCTTGTGCATCTACGGCCTATGGTTATGGGACCAGTTTCCATGCACTTGGAAGGCGTTTTGATAGATCTTTAAGTCCTTTTGGGAATTCTTCTACCGAGTTTTTCCTTGTTGCACATCATGGAAGGTACATTACTATTTAACACATACGAAATGAGCAATTACTGGTAACTGAGGCAAGCTTAAACAAATTCCAAAGCCACGAAACTTGATCCTCATGAGGTGTGATTTCTTTTTCAGGCTTTAGTTAGTGAAATATTCAACCTGGTAAGCAGTAGATGATCATCAATAGTGTATATCAGGTTGAAACATATTTTTGATGCACCTACTGAGGAAATGTTGTTATATCAGTAGCCTGCATTTCCCTTACCAATGATTTTGCCAACTGGCTGATGATTTATTCCCTTTGGAATGAATTTACAATTTGGGAGTGATAAGGTTACTGATGAGTTCTGGTGCCAATTTATGTGAATTATGTAGAGACATTTTTTTATATCATTTGCTGTCAAAAGTCAATTTCATTTTCAAAAGGGTCTTTTCATTTTGACATGTTTATGAGCTGCAAAAAATAAGTGATGAAGACATGCATAGTCAGTAGCAGTAGTGTTGTTGAAGTCAATCCAGAGTTTATTAGTCATTTATAACTTTGATGAATGAAATTCTTATTAGTTCAATACCTCATAGGTTGAGGGAGAATGATTATTTCTCTTCAACTCTTGTTTTGAAATTTTACTTGTGATGTTTTCATTGCATATTGTTACCATGAACATTTATGGGCTATTAAGCTGTAGAATTTAGTCTTCCCCCAAACAATAATGTTGATGACGGCAGGCAAATCTTTTTGTTGGGAACAATTACCATGCAAAGTTTCATAGAAATTCATTGCTATTTACCATGCTGCTATGTCTGCAATGATGTCATTTACTGCCATTGATTTGCTGAAATTCATGGTCTGTGACATCTTTTGTGCAATTGTTTTTCATGAAGTTCTGTGCCCTTAACAGATTAGCTCAAAGAAGCTTGATTAACTTTCTTTAACAGCATCCTGAATACAAATATTGGGATGCATGTACAAATTGGTGTTCGGCAAATATTTGTTCTGATCTCTGACTAGAACCTATTGAGCCATAGCATTTTGGCACTCTCTTCAAGTAGTCATTGAGGTAAAATGTTCATCCATTATGGTAACAAATGAATCTCTTTGTATTGGACAGGGTTGTTGCACCAACCTAAATGGGGACATTTAGCTGATCTTCATAGTGCAGTGAGACTTTGTGAGCCTGCCATGATTCTAACAGACCCTGTTTACCAATATCTGGGCAACAACCTAGAGGTCTCTCTCTCTCTCTCTCTCTCTCTCTCTCTCTCATGTTTTAACATGCTTGTCATAACTTGGAGATGTTATATATACCCTCCCAGTGCTAGACACACTTGACATGTACTTTTTCCGTCCCAAAAGACATTAACAAAGCTTTCTGTCTGTCCTTCTTGCTTTCTCTCCTTGTAGACAAGGTAAAGTTCTGGGTCGGTATTGAAGGATCAATGTCAATGGCCATGATAAACCAAATTGGCAATTCTGAGCAAAAACTTTTGTGCAAAGTTGTCCGCTATGACAACCACACATGTACATGACTGGTTCCATCTGAAGTAGTTATCCCTTAGTTGATGAACCTTTTCCAAGCTTGACATATTTAAAATTTAAATGTTGTTGAAGAGTCCCACAATAATCTTATCTTTCATAGCAAGGCCAAGGATTCTGAGGTGTTCTACATGTCAGCTTGCTAAGCAAAGGATTTATTTCGTATAATTTGGAAAATTCTAGACTTTTTCGAATATAAGTTTGTGTCATACTGGAGTATATCATAAGAAAGATCTACCCTATACAGGTTCCTAGTCTGAACTATGTCACTAGGCCTTTTATTTCTGAGTAATGAGTACACGAGAAAGACTACACATTACGAATAAAGATTGCTTTATTTATTTATTAATGGCCAGGCATCTGTAATATTTATGTATATCATTTCCTGTGTTTTTTGCTCTGTCTGGTTATAGAATTGGCATTGAATGGTCCCTGGTGCATGAAGAAACCTAGTTGACCGTTTAGTGCTAATAGAGCAGACTCTGATTTCTAAGTACTCCAAAGTCATTTTGCATAAAGCATTTTCAGAAAGGTGAAAATTGTCCATTTGAAAACTGTGCAACAAAAGTGTGCTATTTCACCTCGACATTTTTTTGACAACCTGGACAGGGACATGTTTACGAAGTTCTTGGGAAACAAAACCAAACAAGTTCTGGTTTATGTTGTGCATTCCTTGCAAATTTTGATAATGCTCAAAATGCAAATGTTACTTTCCAAGGCAACATCTTCAGCTTACCGGCGTGGTCTGTCAGCATCCTTCCTGATTGCAAGCATGTTGCCTTCAATACTGCAAAGGTAGAGAGAAGATATCAGTACCCTGCTGCATTTAGATGCTTTTGAGTTTTCCAAAGTCAGTACAGTTAGAATGCGTGAATAACACTTGACATGAAGGTCATCTAAGGTTCAATGTTCTCAACTTGTAACTCATCTAAAAAATCTTCTGCTCCCACTTTCATTTATTCTGGTTTAAAATAATGCCAAAGGCATGATATCAGAAAACAATTGGTAGTTCAGTTCAGTTTCAACTATAATTGAGGGCATGATAACAAAGGATATACTTTCCTCACCTTGTTGTCTGAATTTCACTTCCACTCAGGCACACATGGACAATTGAAACACAAGGTAACAGGAACAGTAGATTGTAAAGATTGGATATCTGTACATCTGCTTAATTCAGTATTACCTTTATTGCATGGCACTGAAGACAGGAAATGACCCAGCTGCATCATTTCATAGTTTTCAAATATTTCTAACGTGTTAATCATTAGCCAATATCTTTCCTTCATGGAAATCACACAGGAATCCTTTGTGTTTTGCATTCTTTTGAATATTCATGTTTGGTTGATTATAGGTTTCAGCACAAACATCAGTGACAGCAATAAGGCCTACCAGTCAGCCAAATTCAATACAAAACTGGGAGTCATATCAAGAACCAGTTGGTCTTTGGGACAGCAAAACTATCTTTGCGAACAGCCTACTTGAACAAATAAACACCACCTTAGATACATCTGACTATCTATGGTACACAACAAGGTAACTTCTTTTAGGGTAATTTTCATGACTGATATTTGTGACTTGTACGATGAACAATCCGTAATTTTAATTTTTTTCCTCTCACCTGCTGAACCATGTTGAGCCTCTATTTCTGTTGCTTGGAAGTGGTCATGAATTGCTGTGCAAAATGTATTAATAATGAGGAGAAACACTGACAATAGAATGAGATCACAATTATGCAACTGTTCCAGTGGGGTCCAGGTGAACATAATCCAATCAGAAAAAACATAAATTTGGATTTTGGAAGAGTAAATCATATGATTATTGTGTAAAACTGTTTGCTAGGAAGCAGAAGACTGGAAGTTTATAAGAGAATTTATATACCAAGTACCTTCCTGATATGTCTTCTAACATAGCAAATTTCATCCATTACTATGACTTGGATTTCATGTACTTTCAAGCTTGATCGAATTTTATTTTCAGCATTTAGTTGGTTTTCTCCTCGTCTACTTGCAAGCTTGATCGGATTTTATTTTCAACATTTAGTTGGTTTTCTCCTCGTCTACTTCAGTTATCAAGCACACCTTTTTCATCCAAAGTTTGAAAATCTGTGATGAAGCTTTGAAATATACTCTTTTGACTATCTTCTTCTCCTCCCAATCATTGCAAGTAGAAGGAACCAAGACTTGTATATTTAGCCATGTCGATATTTAGGCTTCTTATTGAACTATTTAAATTGCTCTCACATGTTGAAACAATCAACGAAATATTAGATGTGTGACATGCTCATTTCAGTGTCATATGATGAAACATGGTTCCGATACAAGTCTTATACTTCAAAAAGGTGATTTTGCAGAACGAGTAAAGACAACAGACAATGTTAGATAAGATTTTAGCCATTCTGGCTTGTTTGCAATCATAGATTGCCCATATCCATGTGGTAGCTGTTGACATCGTATGCAAGTATTTGGTAACCATAGATATTCCGGAGGTTGAACAGTGAAAGGCCACTATTCTGATACTGTTTTTAAAAAACCAGTGTGAATATTTCTGCGGAAGATCTACAGGGAAACGCCCAGCAGCAACTTTCCATCAGCTCTACAAAATATGCACTTCAAATCTACATCAATGGGGACTTTTCAGGTGCTTCATCATTTCCGTCTGACAAGATTCCGTTTCCTAAAATACATGGTGTAGCAATGTCCATTTTGTTGCATACATGGATGAATGCAGAAAAACAAGTCTTCACACATGCAGAATGCGGATCTTAAATGAACATATGATGATGAAAATTTATCAAGGGTCCTTAATAAATTTTTAAGAATGTTAATCTGGGCTGAAGAACATTAGCGTAGTCTTTGTCTTCATACTGTAATTTGCATAACACAGTTTACTACTTGGAGGAAAACCATATCCAAATGAATTTTACATTCATGCTGAAGATCAATATTGAATACAACCATGTTACGATACATTTTTTCCTCATATTTCAGGTGACACCTTTCTTTGTGCGATCCAAAATATTTTCTATTTGAATGTTGAATAGCTCTTTTGATACAATAATGATGTTGGAGGCATATAAAAGCGAGACACAAAACGAAGTCACATGTCAGGGAGCAAACTATCTTTGGAAGACATTATCCTGATATGACATATGAACAAAAACTTGGAGGAAATGCGTGAATGAGCATACACTATATTCAAACATCTATTGAGAAGTCATTAAATAGTCTGTTTCAAACTTGCAGGGAATCATACCCTTGCCAATTCTGGCTTGAGTGTAGACCAATCCATAAATCTGATTGTTGGAAGAAATGAAATTGCGTTGCTGAGCATGACTGTGGGATTACAGGTTAGTTGGAAATTCATTGCTATGAGTTTTGTTGGTCACATCTAGAAATTCTTCACTATGAACAGACTTTGGGCATAAAAACATGGTACAGTAGACATTCAGATTCTTCAAGTGTCACATTTTGTAAATGCTAGTTACAACTTTTGACAAATATAGCCACTTTACCTCTTCATTTGATCAACGTGTTGATATGAAGTTGAATGTTTGGGAAGGATGGTGGCTACAGATATGACATGGTAAGTGCAGGCCTCAATGGCTCCATCAAGTTGAAAGGCCTACAATCTGGGGACAGAGAGTTGTCTACACAACAATGGATTTATCAGGTTCTCTCTCTCTCTCTCTCTCTCTCTCTCTCTCTCTCACATGTATGGATTTACCGTACTAAAATCATAAGATATGTCAGCAGGTCGAGTAGTGGTCAAGTAGATAAGAGTTTCAACAAGCTGTCTATAGAAAGTCCATCTACATCTTCATCGTCTTTCACTTTTGTTAGCAAGTCATATGGTTTTACAATGGGCTTGCACTCAAGCTTTTTGAATTTTGACAAATGTTCATGGGCATACTTATATACCATGTATAGCTATACAAGCCTCAATCCCTAGAAAGAATTTTAGTGCTCCGAGATTCTTCATATCAAACTCTGAAGAAAGACCCCCCTTTAGCTTATTTGTCAACCGCTTATTTCTACATATTGTCACTCCAAGCCACCAAACCATAAGGCCCGGTGTGTACAGTCCACCTGGCATGCATGTCACATGTGACTTTTGAATACTAAGTGCCTCATAGGTTACCACCTCCAGGCACCACCAAAGACCTTTGACCTACTTGGTCACCCGGGGTACTTGTCGGCTAGTATCTCGTCATTAATGGCTACGATCCCGATGGTCACAATTCACCATGTCTCTGACAACTTGTCAGGCAGTCACACAAAGTCATTGCTTGTGACGCACAAGTCCCAACTAGAGATAAATATTCACTCTGATTGCCAACCTTCATTGGTATTTGGCCTCAGGCCCTTTTCTACCATGACAAGGTCATGCTAGACTCTAACAACCCTTCCCTCCTCTTGCAAGTCATCGGTCCTCGATGACAAACTTTAGGTAAGACTTCTGCAAACACTATTGTGTCTCCCAGGTAGCATCTGACAATGTATGCCCTTTTCAAGTCACTAGATACTCTTGGAGGAGATGATTCTGCAATTGTCACTCCCTCCAGTTTAGCACTTTCTTTGGTCCATAACCTACACATCTTTCTCCTCTAGAGACACAAGGCCTTCTATCGGGTTATCACCATCGTGCAAACATTGAATGAGTTTTTCTAATATGAAACATTGGATGCACCTTGCATCTGTCCACAATACCTAGGAGATAAATTTGCACAGTTTCCTATGCATAGCACCTTCGACTTTCTTAATGATTAGCCATGGTCCACAACACCTAGGAGGTACTTTGGCAGCTAATTTTTTTAACAACTAGCCCTGGTCCACAATACCTAGGAGATACTTTGGTGGCTAACTTTCTTAACAATTAGTCATGGTCCACAATACCTAGGAGATATTTTGGCACACTTTTCTATGCATAGCACCTTCAAAATGGAAGGGATTAGTATATATACCCAATTTCCAGTCCCAATAGGTATGGTTGCTAGGCACCTTACGCAAAATTCCTATGGTCACCTGGTTAACTATGGTCCTGTGGATGCATGTCTGTTATCATTATACACAAACTCTACTAAGGGTAAATGCTTAACCTTGCTTGTCTACATATTGTTAACATAAGCATGAAGCATGTCTTCCAAGATCTAATTAACCCTCTATGTTTGGTCATCTATTTGAGAATGCACAAGACTACTCATCCAAAATTGTGTTCCCGACTTGTCGAACATCTCTGTCCAAAATTTTCTCGTAAACTTGGGATCCTTGTCGAGCACAATGGACTTTGAAAGTCCACGCAATCTAACCACATTATGGATAAATGACTTGGCTATTTGTGGAGTTGTGACCTACGATAAAATGGACCATCTTGGAAAACATGTCTACCACTACCATAATGGAACTAAACCCTAGGTAGACGAACAATAAATTTCATAGAGATGCTTTCCCACCTTCTCGTAGGTATCTCAAGTGGATGCAAAAAGCCTGGAGGACTTACTCTCTCAGCCTTGTGCAACAGTGGATGTACTCCCTTACATCTCGTCACAATTGTGGCCCAAGATAATGCGTTCTTACCAATTCGTTGGTCTTATCAATACCAGGGTGCCCTGCATAGGGACTATC
Organism: Diphasiastrum complanatum; assembly: GCA_029204225.1. Lineage (NCBI taxonomy): Eukaryota > Viridiplantae > Streptophyta > Lycopodiopsida > Lycopodiales > Lycopodiaceae > Diphasiastrum > Diphasiastrum complanatum. The sequence continues at coordinate 70,373,284 of CM055099.1, forward strand.
ATGTCATTCATAAACTATCTTACAACGAAGATCCTTTACGTCTAGCACAAATATCTTTCCATTTCTCAACAACATACCTTCCTCCACATTGTATGTTAGATACGTACTAGTGTGTGCCTCTACGAAAATGCACACATGCAGACAACATGGGTCCTTTTGTTGAGCTCTTTTGATCTCCTTCGTGAGATCACTGTCAACTACAATAAACCTCATATGATTAAATATTCGCGATAGTGCATCAACGACCACATTTGCCTTTCCTCTTTCGCATATATCTCTTGCTTGTGCGCAATTGGCGAGGGCTGGCCACATAACTCCTGATGGATTCCGGAGTTTTCTCAAAAACTGTAATTCTCCAAGCTTAAGCTGGTGTCAACTGAGTACTCTCTAAGGTTATTTGTCTACCCTCCTGGCTCAATATTTCACCTGTGACAATGCCATTAGCATCTATCTTTAGGTCAAACAATTTTGGGTATTTACAATCTTGAGATTTGGAGTCGTGGCCACCTCCTCCAAGTTCCCAAAATTGGCGTATATCGGCAGTCCTAGGCCACTTCCTAACAACATCCACCTTGGCTGGGTCACCTCAGTCATCACTATGTGACCCAAATACTCAAACACAATTCTTGCACAACTTGATCTTTTGAGCATTGGCATACAAAGCTAAAGCTTGTAATTTTCCAAATACGATTTGGAGATGAATCTCATGCTTCATTACCACCTTACTCATCGTCATGCTTAGTCAAGCCTCCGACGATAACTGGCGTCCCATACCACCAGCCATCGCCCTTGGCTCTCCTTAGCACACATCACTTGGCCTGGAGATACATCCCGGCTACTGCACATGCTCTCCATCCACCAACTCCCGAGTAGATTGAGTGAATGGCAAAAGGCAAGCCCCATCACAATATAGGCATAGCATGGTGGGTCCCATCAAGCACGGTCTTGCCGGCGACACGTGACCACTTAGGATGGTGATGCGTGGCACCAAAACATGTCGATAACGCTAGACCTGCGTCATGCACCTTGTGAGGCTGTCATTGAAGGGCGTACCGTTATGGTACATATCATTCCCTCCCCCATAAAAACTTCCCTCTATGGGAGAAAACCAAGGAATCTAAGTCTTAAATCGTCTTCCTTCTCCCAGGTGTCCTCATCATCTGACATACCTTTCCAACGAATCAGATGTTCAGAAATCAAACGATTTCTCAGCTTATGACGTCGGGTATCCATGATCCTGTCCGGTTCATGGGGTACAAAAGCAATCAAATCCTCCAATAATACTAGATTATCTGTTGGAATCAGGTTATCCTTTCTACCAAGTCGTTCCTTCAAACGACTAACATGGAATACATGATGGACCTTAGTTCCAACGGGAAGTTCTAGTCGATACGCAGTCCTACCAATCTTGCTAACAATCTTGAAAGGACCACTATAATGTGGAGATAACTTTGGGCATTTCCCCATTCGAAGTGTGGGATTCTCAGATACACCCAATCACCGATCTCAAATTCTCAAGGAGAGCGGCTTCGGTTAGCATAGAATTGGGCTCGATCCTGATCTAATGCTATCCTTAGCCACCTACAACATTTCCTGTATATTATGCAAGAAATCAGCTGCAGCTTGCACCTTGAGACCTTTGAGTCCAATGAAGATAGAATACTTTTCCACTTCTTATTGGGAATTTCCAATGGATGTAACAGACCAGCTGCTTTAAACCAAATGTTACAACTCCCTAGATCTCCGATTGCCTTGAAGGTTGACGCACACCCCATACCACTGACGACGCACCGCATCCGCCCATCCATAGGGTCACTGCCGACCCACCCCCATGCACTGGAGCTATCGACATCCTCATGCCTAGTCAAGCCTTCGACGATAACTCGCATCCCATACCACTAGCCATCGCCCTTGGCTCTCCTTAGGACACATCTCCTAGCCTGGAGATACATCGTGGCTACTGCACGTGCTCTCCATCCACCAACTCTCGGGTAGACTGAGTGAATGGCAATAGGAAAGCCCCACCACTATATAGGCATAGAATAGTGGTCCCGCTGGCGACATGTGACCACCTAGGATGGTGACGCGTGACACCAAAACATGTCGATAACGCTAGACCTGCATCATGCCCCTTGCAAGGCCGTCACTGAAGGGCGTACCATTATGGTACATAACAAGTTTGGGGACATGTTTAAATTGAATTCCCCCCCCCAGCTGTCCTTCCTTTTTTTCCTCCTATTGTGAAATAAAAAATGTAGCATCACATTAGCGACAAATAATACACCACAAAGGATGAGGAAGATGGCATCTTCTTATTAAGAATATCGAAAGAACATCAAATACAGTCAATAGTTGATCCCCTACAAGGAAGAACAATGAGTCTCTCACAAACAATTGAGGACTTATTCAAAACATAAGCCACTCAAATGAATTTCTTTACTCCCTATTTAAATCTTTCTTAGGGCTAAACTCCTCATATGAAAAATGAAGTGCAAAATGAACTTTCCTTAAAAAATAGTGGGCCCAAGGTGCCTTGTGGATGAAAAATAACCAGTGGTCCAAAAGGAATCGATGTTGTGTGAATAAAAAAATCACTGGTTTGCAACACATTCGAGTCTCATAAGCCCTAAAGTACTATATGTCCATAATACTCACCCTTGTGTGTAAAATCATTCAAGATAATCAATCGATTTAGCTACGAGAAATTCTTGCACCACTCAAGTCAATGAGCTTATCATGTATTGTATTCTTCTATGATACTTAACAGATATTTCTACTCATTGTTTGTTTGATCTGAGCATCGTCTGTTTATTGCATGTTCAGTGAGTGCTGAGTAGCATCTCCATAGATTTTGCATGTCACAATCACTGGCATATTCTAGATCAATGATGAGCCATGCATTGTCTAATTTCTAAAGATCACTTGCAAATATGTGTAGCAGATATGGCCATGTTAAGATACAATGTGGTGTATTTTGTTGACGGTAGAAAATGTGGACCATGACTAGACTTCCATAGCCACTTGACCTCAATATGTTCCACCCATTATAGCTGTGTCTAGGAACCTTTGGTTTATGAGATTCTTGGATATTGACCGTTTAGTTTGCAATACATGAATCTTATGAAGAAATTTTATTTCAAATGATGATGTGTAGGTGGGATTGAAAGGAGAGGCATTGCAAATATATACACAACAAGGAGCAGATTTTGTCCAATGGACATCAGCAATACCACCCCCTTGGACTGGATATTTGTCATGGTACAAGGTAAAGTATCTGACTTATAATAAGTTGCTATGTGTTTCAAGAAAAAAAATTAATGTGATAATTGAATGAGAAATGCAAGATTCAAAATTTGCTTTTGACGTGTGAAACTTTCATTGATGCCCCTTTCCTTACATAGTAGATGAAGGACAATAAAGCGTTAACTTCATAAAGCTTAACTCACTTATCTAGCTAAGCATTGTGACTCTGACAAGTATGCATAGCTTTAGGTGATTGTGACACTACTTAGTTCCAAATAGCTATTGTTGAGGTTTCTCGGCCATCAAGCCACAAGCTTCAAGGTGTTGTTAATATTTGAGTTAAGCAATTACAATATCAGTGATTCTATGAAGTAGAACCTTCACGTGAAGAAAGTAAGTTGAATCAATAAAGATGGAATGAAGAGTACCCCACGTTTTATTTTTCAAGGTCACAGCAGATTACTAGATTCCAACACAAGGAGTTCAAAGTTCCATCAATTGCATGGTCATTAACTAGTTGGGTGCTTGAGGCCTTTGTTTGTCATTGGGGCAGATGAGTGTCAAGCAAGTCATGGGCTAAGTGGGGTGTATGACATGCTGGTGTCAATTTTTATAATTTTTTCTTGATGAACTCCCAATTTAGATAGGGTGTATTGTCACAGGAAAGAATTGACCTTTGAAACTCTGAGCTTTTGCCAGAAACTGAATATGTTGTTGATGGTGGAACTGGCAAAAGATGAAGTGCAGGGATGTTCCTGTAAGTTGATGAATAGGGTGTGCATGAATTCATGATGTTGACAAGCAGGTCAAAGAGAGGAAGTGCTTAAGAAAAGCAAAAGATGTGAAGTGTGTATCATGTGAAAGGTTGGAAAACTTGATAAAGTGTGAACAGGAAGAAAACAAGTATGCATTAGAGCTCAGAGGTCACATCAACGATTTGCTTGACAAAGTACAAAGTGAATTCGCTTGACAAAGTACAAAGTGAATCAAAGTAATTCAGCATTATAACTTAATTGCATGCCTCGGAGTTGTAGGAGTGGGGATCTACTAGTTTTCTTCATTAAGTGTGTCAAACAGTTAGTAGCTTTTGCAAGAAACTCTTTGGTATTGATGGTATGGCCATCTTCAGGACTCTGCAATGAAATTTCCAGAGCATGAATATGCACTCAACATAGGTAAAACCTGTCAAAATGTCTCTCTGATATCCTTTGAACGTTCCAGCACTAGCACTTCAGCTAATGTGTGAAACCACAGGCTTTGATATTTGTTTACTGTTTAGCTAAAGTCTCGATTCATGAGTACAGTACTTGCAATTCACATGCATGTTTTCAAAATATATATCGCTATATGTTTATAATGGTGACCATGCTATAATTCCCTCACATTTGACCTCATGCTTCTGAGATCAGCACTGAAATCCAAATGCAAATCAATATCCTTATTCAAGAGAATATCTGGAGTTAATGTAAGCGAAAGGGAATGAAAAGTTATGAAATCCTTACTCTCACCAACGCCCATAAGTATGTGGAAGTCACATGTGGAAAGAGTTGTTGAGATTGACTGACATTCACTCATCTGAATATGAATGCGCTTAACTCTGATTGATCTGGGAAAGCAATGACTGAGTCAGTCCTGATGATGGCATAGGTGGAGAGAACAGAAATTTTTTGATTCCCAGAGAAACGTAGCAAGTGATTATTTTTCGTATGAAGAGACCATACTTTAGTTTACTTGAGCTTTGACAAATTGCATAAAAAGTATTTAAAATTCTTTTCATAGAGGTTTGTATCACAAATGATTCCAAAACAAAAAGCCTTGAGACAAACTTTGAGTCCATGTTATCTTCTATCTTTAAGTTCTCGTTGATAAATCTTTTAGCCCTCCATAAGGGTGTCCCTATGTGCGGTCTCCTTATTAGTTTTAAACTGATCCTACCGATTCCCCAAATAATTACATTAATATTTTTCTTTAAGTTAATTGCATTTTCTTGGATAAAAACATCTATACATGTGGAACCTAGAGGCCTTGAGGCAATGGTGCTCCCACTTTTCCCTAAAATTGTTGTTATGTCACTGCTTTCTGTTTCTTCTGTAAGCTAAATTCACAAGAATGATTTTTATGTTTAAAAGGAAGAACTAAGAGAGTTCTAATACTTTCAGAATTGATATTGTCAGCACGCAAATGTGTTTTTGTACCTCTACTTTTTTTGGGTGAGTTTTGTGAGTGGGGCCTATACAAGTTCACTTTAGGATGCTAAAAGGACAATTACAGAAGAGACAAATCTATCCTGCATTATTGATCATGAGGTATGTTGCTTGACATTCAAGGCACAAATAACATATCAGAAACAACTTATATACCACTATAATTACACTGGATAGAAAATCTAAAGTATGCAGCTACTCTGTAAATACACCAACGCTATCTAGATCTTGTGTTCTCACCTAGAGGCATCATGGAAAAAGTTATGGTTGATCTTGCAGGCTTCCTTTGCAACTCCATCTGGAAGTGATCCTGTTGCTATTTATTTCGGAAGCATGGGAAAGGGGCAAGCTTGGGTCAATGGCAACAGCTTGGGCAGATTTTGGCCATCACTTTTCATTTCCGAGACTGATTGCTCACAAACATGTGATTACCGGGGCACATTCACACAATCAAAATGCCTGACAGATTGTGGGCAGCAATCTCAGCAATGGCAAGCTCTCTCTCTCTCTCTCTTCAGAGCTAGGTTGAGAGTTAGAACACTGAAGAGATATTTTTCTCTTCTTAGTTAGTTTGGTTTTAGTTATGTTGTTTTGACGGCATTGCTCCGTCTTGGTGCCATCCTTTTGAAATATTTGTTCGTCTTATAAGCCTTCTGGCATGGAAAAGACGTTAATAAAGCTTCTTCTTCTTCTTCTTCTCTCTCTCTCTCTCTCTCTCTCTCTCTCTCTCTCTCTCTCTCTCTCTCTCTCTCTCTCATGTTTTAGCATGCTTATCATAATTTGGAGATGTTATATACCCTCCCAGTGCTAGACACACTTGACATGTACCCTAGCATTGAGGATTTTGATTAATATTATTCATTTATACATTAAAAGGTCTCTCTCTCTCTCTCTCTCTCTCTCTCTCTCTCTCTCTCTCTCTCTCTCTCTCTCTCTCTCTCTCTCTCCATTGGTGTGCACACCTTTGAGTGGCTGATACTCTTATTGAGAAAGTTTTATGAAGTAAAGGTGTAGAAGCTCAGTATGAAGTACATCATTCCTCACAATCATTACGTGGAAACATACTTATGCAGGTACCATGTACCGCGTGAATGGCTGCAACCCAACCAAAACCTTTTGGTAGTGTTTGATGAGTTGGGAGGAGATGTCTCCAAGATCTATGTTGCAACAAAGACTGTAGATACAGTTTGTGCAAACGTGCTGCAGTCCTATCCTCCAAGTGTAAAGGCATGGTCGAAGTTCCAAGTAACTCGGGAAAAAGTGCTGTTGATACCCGAGGCAAAGTTGGAATGTCCTGACAATCAATTGATTTCATCTATCAAATTTGCCAGTTTTGGCAACCCACAAGGAAGCTGCCAAGCTTTTCAGCAAGGCGACTGCCATGCTACAAACTCTATGCATCTTGTAAAGAAGGTCTCTCTCTCTCTCTCTCTCTCTCTCTCTCTCTCTCTCTCTCTCTCTCTCTCTCTCTCTCATGTCGGTGCTCCTTTGCATATCAAAGTCTCAAGGCCTCATGTTGGTCTCTTTGAAGTGTAGACTTCTATCTGATTTTATGTATTACAGAACTTATTCACATCAAAAACCCAACTCTCACTGCTCATATTTACTGAAATTTACAGATATGCATTGGAAAGAAAAGCTGTTCTATTCCTGTATCCTCAACAACCTTTGGTTTGGAGCCATGTGCCGGAGTTTCTAAAAGCCTTGCTGTAGAGGCACAGTGTCAGCCCTTTCTAAGCGCAACTTAATAATGTATAGAGGGTTCGTGCACTCTCTTGATTACTTTGCAAAGCTCCCCTTTGCTGGCAATTGTTACACAAAGTTGGAGTTTTCGCCCTCAGCAAAAAGACGACCTTTCTGGTTCTTCATCAGAAAGAGTTTCTGCCTTACCAGTTGCCAAGATACTTCAACTTTGTAAAACTAATAAATAGTGGGCTGTTCTAAGAGTCCCAAAGGCCAAAAGACCTGAAATTCTCAGTATAATCTTTTAGAACTTGGGTGGCACAGCGTTGCCCTTCTAGCATTTATGCTTCTGTTTTCCCAGTGATCTCAATGTTTGTCTCATCTCATCTTATTGCCACAAGTGTGTGGTTCACGATCATTCTTCCGTGATGGACCTCATGGTTGATCAGCATGGCTCTCTAACTTTTGGTGTAATCAATTCTTTGAGATCATATGAAGCTAATCATGTGCAATCCTCTCATAATGGGCAGTTGAAGTGTCACTGCAGCTACCCTTCATCCATTTAGTATGAAAATCGTAACACTCAGCTAATTTTAAAGCCTCAGCTTAAAAGTTGTTATTCAACTATTCAAGCATCCTTTTGAAGTTCTTATGTATCTACTATCAACCAAGTCTTGTTGTGGCTCTTAGCACAGGAGTTTATCAGCAATATTTGATGTAGATTCTTCAGTCTTATAATGAATGAGAATATGGTTTCTTAAGTATTCAAGGGGTCTGAAAAATACAAAGTGCGTGATGTGCTTTGTTCTGCTTGATGTATGTACATTGTGGATACTAAGAAATGAGTATGATTTTCCGCGAGTACGATCTCATGTGCTTGTGCCAGTGTCTGTGGTTTCTTATATTTGAAACTATTTAGGAATGAGCACATGCTTTTTGTAACAAAAATATCCAAAATGCTTGGAAAATGTTCAATCTCCACTAATGTGTTCCTGAAATTTCCAATCAATGTTGCTGGCCTATGAATTGGAACAGCATTATCGATGAAAACACCAAGCGTACCTACTGGAGGATCATCCAGATCTTACAAAATTTTGAAGTTATTTGATATAAACATAGAATCCTGGACAGTAGCAATGCCCTCTTTGATCATTCTTAGATAGGGCAGCATTGTATATTGTTATGCATATTGTTAGAGTTATCCAGATTTTTAAAGTGCTCTTTGAAGTCATATTGGTGTTCAGGTTTTTGTACATACGCAACTTTTCTCCGCACACACAGTTCCTGTTCTCTCAAGCTTGCAGAGCAATCAGCACACATAGCATTTAACTGCCACCATCACTACACACTTTTCTTCCCTTATAAAGGTTTCATGGGAGGTTGCTTAATAAGGTGAAATTCTAGGACTAAAGTCTCAAGGAATTAGGGTCTTGACATCCCATATTAAAGGGAACTATTCAATTATTCTTTTTTCTTTTGAACTCTCATTGATTGTGATTCGGTTCTCCTTTTGTGCTTCTGATGAGTAGATTCTTCAATGAAGTAATTCTTCTATCTGCAAAAACTTCTTGAAGTACTCTGGAAGAATCCCTGGCAGTGTTAAACCTTGACCATCCGCACACCTGCAATGTCGGACAGTCATAATTTGTGCGCACTTCTTGAGAAAGCTGTCACTGTATATTTATTTAAATATTTATACACTGGTGCTGTTTATTAAGATGTATACACTGGTGTTGTTTGTATAAATCCCTCTCATGTTGGTGTAAAGTTTACAAGCTTTTATAAAATTTCTGGCTGTTACGATGTTCTTTTTTGGCTCAAAATGTCTGCTGCCTCCCCATGCTTGGAGCAATGTTGCATGTTGTTGCGACAAGAAATGTTAAGCTGACAAACCCTTATTGATTATTTCTGTTTACATATAAATTTACCAAGTTTTTGGGGAGCCTTGCCGATCCCCCCTCCATCTTGCGTTCGCATGTAACGAGCACGGGGCCATTTGGCCCCAGTGCATTGTCACTTACACGTTTCTTTTTTTTTTAAACAAATTGGCTGCCCGGACGCCACGTCACCGGGCACCCAAAACGAAATACCCATAAGCATCTGTGTGGGTTTCTGGGCGCTCATATATGAAAACTTGCCGCAATTTCTCACATGCTCAGGTGCCCACGAGGTGGGCATTGCTGATGCTGCCCGTGCCCACCTGCGCATAGCCTGGCGCCCACTATCGTGCTGCCCGGTGCCTACCTTTGCCTGCCTGTGATGCGCCCTGTTGCCCGGGACCCTGGCCCTGCCTGTGCCTGCAGAAATATTGTGCACCTTAAATTTTTCACGGGCCCCCGCCCAGGCACCGCTGCCATCCTATTGGCGCTCAACCACTGGCCACCAACGCATGTGGCCCCGTGCCTTAGAGCTTCAGGGCTTCCATACACACTTGCCAGAAACTAAATCATTCATCTTCGTAGTGCCAAGTAGATTCCTCTTCTTGGAAGCTGTGTGATCGAATGAGCTCTATAAGCATTCACAAGGGGAGAAACTAGCTCCTTGGCTTAGGATGCAAATGGCTAGACTTTGCAACTCTTCAGGTCCATAGTCCTCCCGCCATAAAGTTGATCCTACAACAAACTTGTCACGCAAGGTATCATCATATCCAAAGACACTTGGCTTGTTCTTGTAATACATAAGTTGATCCTTTACGGCCCTCCTCGAGCACCAAATTTTGAGAGTGTCCTTTCCACCCTCTTGTCATCTCTCTATCACTTGCCTAGCCCTTACCTCGAAGTTGGGTTCTAAGACAAATGATGCTGCATGGAGAGGTGAGTTGCCCATCGTGGCTAGCATAGCTCAATTCTATTAGCATCAAGCTCAATCCTCTGGATGTGCTCTACCATTTTTTTTAGGCCCCCTTGCCAATGCAAGGCTTACCACCATTTACAAGTTGCATCATATGTATGATGGGAGAAACAATAAATAACACACGATGTACTTGGCCCCAAAAATTATCATCAAGCACAGTTCTATAGCACTCTTTGCTTGCACAATCACGTGCATCATGAATGAGGATATTTTGAAAGTTTTATCTATGATTGGGTTTTTTTATTGGAGATGACAAATTTCAAAGAGTCATGGGCTAGCATCTAGAGTCTAAGATGTGAAAATGTCAAAATCATGTGTGATCTAGGCCAAATCTATGTACATATCATGATTACACATGTGTGGAGCCTGTTCCCACGTGTGAATTAAATGCATTTACCATTTAAATCAATCATATAGGTGTGAGACATTTCAACTAGTTTAGTCAAAATTGCAACATTTGTTTATATGGCATTTGAGGCCAATTTCATATTAGACTTGGAGTTTGACTTTTCAAAGTTATATTAGTCTAAAAGCATTTGAATAAACACTTTTGGAAAGTGTGGGAAAGTGTAGAACACGAGTTTTGGAGGGATTCAATTTGAGTAGTAGAGACATTGAATCTAGTCACAATAATAGTAGGGTTTTTCATTATGGAAGGAAACCAAAGTTTAAACTTACCAGCTATAAAAGGTTGTAACTCGTGGGAAGAGGGATCATTCTCTCTCTCTCCTATCTCATTCATGTTTATACATGGTTTTTGATGGGGCAACGGAGATAGGAAGAACGAGAACGGAAAAGAACAGGAATATTATTCTTGAGGGGCCAAGCCATTTGCATCACTCAAGAAAATTGGCATAGATCATTGGCTATTTTTTTTTAGATAAAGGAGCTATTCAAGTAAGCTTTCTCCACCATGTTCTTTGTCGCAAATTTCTTTGAAAGTGATTTCATTTGTTGGAACCGTGCCCTTTCTCTACTTGTTGGCCATCATTAAGAATATCTAGGAGGTAGGAGCTCTAATGACATGCACAAAGACAAGATAGATTGCTTATTAGTTTTTCTTTGACATTTTTACTTATTGCAAACTATTCTTGTCCAGTTGTATTTGAATCTAATTAAGCAAAAGTGTGTAGTTGTTATTGCAAATAGTGTTTTGTGATGTCTCCAAATTTGGTATTGCAGAATATCTCTCCTGTTCTAATCGGCTGCTAGGTGCAAAAACAGTCTAATAGACAGTTTATGCTGAAGATAATCACAGCTTTATGTGTTTGATTGCCCAACAGGATCTTAAAAATTAATTCATACTCTAAAACAAGAGTACAGTCCGTCGAAGAGATTAGAGATGGTTTGTGTGTGGTACTACTGAAATCAGATTCAATGTGAAGTATAGTTCTGAAATAAATGGAAGAGCAGTATGATATCACGAGTTCCTCAGGCGTCAAAGACAGCCGTCTGATCAGAAACTAAGGAGTCGTAGACGTACGTGTTCTGATCAGAGTGAGTATACAAGCGCGATCAAACAACAACAATGAAAGTGCATTCAATCACAACAAGCATTCATCTACATTGTACACAGATAAAAACGTGTTGTTGCTATATTACACTGAAGCACAATACAAATAGCAATTAAAACCAAAAATTGATGGCGTAGTTGGGAGGCTCAAATAATGTGTCTCATGGACGGAGCAACCAACAATCTGTGCTTATATGATCTATTTATAGATTTCATCCACATATTAATCACAATAAATGATTGTCACCTAATTAGGTAAGTCGTTGTACTTGGAAGTATATGGCTTCTGTGACAACTATACATAGTGTGCATTGTCAACCCATAGGGAATGTTGATGTGGGGGCGTTGCAGATTCTCTCACTTCGCTTTATAAGGGAAGTGGCTTTCTCTCACTTCGCAAATTTGAAAAGTGACTGGGAACATTCCTCGTTCAAAGTAGATGACCTTTGGCATTTTTCTCTCTCTTCGAGATTTTGCAAAAAAGGCGAAGGTGCCCTTAAAACAGTTCAACATGAAAATAGATGACCTTTGGGAGTTTTTCTCTCGCTTCGCGAACTTTTTGCGAACAAAGTTGAAGGTGTTAAAAATTATTTGAACTTTTGGACTGTCGTGAAACTTTCGCGAACATTTCTCGAAGCTATCTCGAACATAGTTCATTTTTGCAGACTGTCTCGAAAGTAATGCACTTCTACAGACTTGTTCTAAATGCAAGTTTGCGAAAGCCCTTGAAGATGGCCAAGTCTTCAATGACTTCAAGTTATTAAACTTAACATATGAACTTTGAAATTATGACAGGATTGGTTACCCTATGCTGGAGATCAGCCGGAAGCCCGTTTTAGACGTTCTTCAAATAAATTGGCTATCTAAGTTTGTGATTCTTGCAGGTATCAGATGAGCAGACGTAGAACCAAAGTTGGTTTCACCTGACCCTAAATCAATGATCAATAAACATGCAGGAAAAATCATGAAATAGAAATTAGTCATTCACCAAGGAGACAACTGTGGGCTTAATTTCCAACAATCCCCCTTTAGGTCACGGTTGGTGCCTTGGCATCTTCGTCAGGTTCAGCGTGTTGAAGAACTTCTGATGCTTGATCCGCACTAGTAGGTTTAGTCAATACAATACTTGGATCCATTGGGGTATCAATTGGTTTGCAATCAGACATATGAAACTTTTCTAAAATGCATGTTGGCTAAGATAGATCTTCTTCTGAAGTCTATCTCTAGTGATGTGAATTCCTAGCCAAGAATGAACGGCTCCTAAATCAGTTATGTCAATTTCCTTTGACAGATCACTCTTAGTAGTGTGCAGTAGAGAAGTGTCGTTAGACAGAATAAATGTATCATCTACATAAAGAGCTATGTGAATTGAATTGGTGTCTATATGCTTTGAATAAACATTACAGTCAGCTGAATTGTTTGCAAATCCCAATTGAATGAGATAAGAGTCGATTTTATCGAACCATGCTCTTGCAGCCTATTTTAGACCGTAGATTGCTTTGTGCAGCTTGCACACTTTGTGCTCTTGGCCTTTGACTTCGAATCCTTCCGGTTGGAAGGTGTAAAGCTCCTCTTCGACTTTGTCGTTGAGAAATGTTGTCTTGACATCCATTTGGTGCATTTCAAGGTCTTCCGCCACTGCTAACGCAATCAGAGTCCTGATTGACTACATCTTGACGACAGGACTGAAAATTTCTTGATAATCCACTCCTTGGACTTGAGTGAATCCTTTAGCCACCAGCCGTGCTTTCCATTTGGCAATGGAACCATCAGAGTTGATCTTCTTCTTGAAGATCCACTTGTTGTTGATAACTCTCTTGTGAGTGGGGAAGTCAACCAGTGTCCAGGTCTGATTCATCAAAAGTGAGTTGTACTCACTTTCCATAGCTTCTTGTCACTTCACAACATCCTTGGAGCTAATTGCTTTGGCTAGGCTCTCTGGTTCTTCTGATGAAGTCTAGAATGATTGAGGTGCATACCTCTCAAGGACTGTCCACCCGAGTAAAGAACTTCCTTCTAAGATGTAATCTCGTGGTTACATCGTGAGTCTCATAGAAACTTGATAACAAGTCCAGTTTTCCTTAGAGGTTTTGCACGTGGTAACGTGAGATATTTGGGAGTCGGCCAGATTGAGTGCGATACATGTTAAGGCATTCTGATCTTTGATCCTCCAGGCCTTTGCTTGATCACCATCTTCTGGTTTCAGGTCTGCACCTTCTACTACATCCCAAAAATCTCTATCTATCAACATCATTCTAAGTTTTAACTTTCAGATTATAGAAGTTAGAACCATTGAACTTGTCAATGACTCTAGCTTCACTGAGTGATGAAGGTAAAGAGCTACCTATATGAGACATGATAACAGTATACAAATAGAAAAAACTTAATCTCAGTTTATTTGAGCTACAATCTTATACCAATCTGATGGGGTAAGGGAGATAGGAAGAACGAGAATGGAGAAGAGAGCAGGAATATTGTGGAACAGCTCTCCCGTTCTAATTGGTTGCTAGGTGCAAAAACAGTCCAATAGACTGTTTATGTTGAAGATAATCACAACTTTATGTGTTCTGATTGCCCAACAAGATCTTAAAAATTAATTCATACTCTAAAACAAAAGCAACCAAAAATTTGTGCTTGAATAATCTATTTATAGATTCCATCCATGTATTAATTACAATAAATGATTGTCACCTAATTAGGTAAGCCGTTGTACTTGGAAGTATATGGCTTCTGTGGCAATTGTACATAGTGTACACTACCAACCCATAGGAAATGTTGACGTGGACGAGGGCGTTGCAACTTTCTCTCACTTTGCTTTATAAGGGAAGTGGCTTTCTCTCACTTCGCAAATTTGGGAAGTGGCTGGGAATGTTCCTCGTTCAAAGTAGATGACCTTCGGCATTTTTCTCTCTCTTCGAGATTTTGCAAAAAAGGCGAAGGTGCCCTTAAAATAGTTCAACATGAAAATAGATGACCTTTGGGAATTTTTCTCTCGCTTCGCAAACTTTTCGTGAACAAAGATAAAAGTATTAAAAATTATTTGAACTTTTGGACTGTCGCGAAACTTTTGCGAACATTTCGCGAAGTTGTCTTGATCATAGTTCATTTCTGCATACTGTCTCGAAAGTAATGCATTTCTGCAGACTTGTTCTAAATGCAAGTTTGCGGAAGCCCTTGAAGATGGCCAAGTCTTCAATGACTTCAAGTTATTAAACTTAACATCTAAACTTTGAAATTATGACAGGATTGGTTACCCTTTGTTGGAGATCAGCCACAAGCCCGTTGTAGACGTTCTTCAAATAAACCGGTTGTCTAAGTTTGTGACTCCTGAAGGTATCAAATGCGCAGATGTAGAACCAAAGTTGGTTTCACCTGACCCTAGATCAATGATCAATAAATATGTAGGAAGAATCATGAAATAGAAATTAGTCATTCACCAAGGAGACAACTGTGGGCTTAATTTCCAACAGTTCTCTTGGGTTCTACTATCCATTTACTTGTGATATCTTGCAATTCTATGTGTAGAATGCTTATTAAATGTTATTTTCAGATCCACATGCGTGAGATACAGTAGCTTACTGTTTTTGTACGAACAACAACATTAGTTTATGTTGTGATTGATGTTTGATCAAGATCTATTAGAGTTTGCATCTCATTCATTGAGTAGATGCTGATTTTTCTACATTGGCAAGATTAGCGAATTTTTTAACCCCAGATCATTTTATGGATTTGGATCTTCATTGGTCTGAAATCTTTCACATGGTATCAGAGCTTGTGTTTCAGGTTATGAAGAGAGCATGCTAGATTGTGAAGAAACAAATTGTTTTAGGCTACAAAGCTTTGATAGCTTTTAGAGCTAAAGGCAGAAGAAAAACAAGGGAGCTGCGTGGATGCGAACGGAAAAGCTTCGAGGACCGAAGACATGAAGGTGACAATCAAACGTTCGTTGATTGAAGGTCACACGAATATGAAGGTAAAAGGTTCATGGATCCAAGGCGGCCTAATGACAAGGCCAAAGAGGGAGAAGAAGACAAGAAGACCCAATGGGTGGTGGATCTCCACGCGTCAAAGTACAAAGGAGATCGTGAAAGTACAAGGAGGACATCATCCTCCGGATCGTAACAGGATACCGTTGGGATGTGCCTAATCAGCCGTTCTTCTAATCCCCTGCTCAGCAAATCATGTCCTCCTCACTACGTACATGTAGATCCTAATTATCAATTAAGAAGAAGTTGCAAGGAATCAGTTTGGTAGTATATCAATGTAAGTTGAGCATTGTGTAGCCAGTAAACCAACATTCAAGAAGTCCGCTAGCAAGCGCGACAAGTTTTGATTCATGAAAGACAGAGTTTCTTTCGTAAACTTGAAAACAATTTTTTATTCACACATATTCTAATTGATCTACAACTATCGGTATCATCACTGCAACAAAAATTTCACTATATTCAGCACAACGATGATCCAATAGTCCATGACAATCCGAGGTGCTGTGGATGCAGAGGTAGCTCCATACTGATCAGATGGCATTCCAAGAGGAGTGGATGGCTGATGCTGAGGGGAAGGCGAGGATGTAGACATGCATGTACTGTTAGCCTGCAAATTGCCTTGGATTTTCAGCAACACTTGTGGCAAAAAGATAGGAGGTTGTCTTGAAAGATCGTTCTTGCTCAAATCTAGCAGTTTGAGGGATTTCAATCTTGTGAGTTCTGTTGGAATCATTCAAGTAGGATTGTTGTGAAGAATTGAAAAAGATTGTCTATGTTAGATATAGGGGTCTTATGTTTTTTATATCAAGCATCTAGGTGTAGGATGTTGATAGGACCAAATTTGGCATAGATGGCAAATTACCCATTTCCACTTGTAATGCCACTACATAGCCAAAATAGAGTAAGAGGCTAAACTCGTGCCAATTAGAGTGTAGACAAGTGTAATACTTTTGTTTGATGAAATTTAAGAAGTCCAATAGGATCTAGAGGTGGAACCTTGAGGGGTCCAATAGAATTTGAGGTTTGCTTGAAAATGGTCCAATAGAATTTAGAGGTGAATGGATCAATGGTCCAATAGGATTAAGAGGTGGCAAAAGTGTGGTCCAATCATAGTTAAGCATAGTGTAGCTCCTGGATCTACTAGTATCATTTTACTTCTCATTTGGATTTAATTGATTTTGAGATTGAGTGGATTTTGTGAGTAATTGGTTTTATAGCTTTCTCTCTTTACCCGAGAGCTCATGATGATTTTCTCTCCCTACCTGAGGAGAGCAGCTTGTTTTTACTTAGATTATTTTTGGAACACTTCCCACACATGTGAGTGAGAGTTGGAAGTGATTGAATGCATGTAGTAGTGTGTTTTTGCCATAGAATCAAAGATAGATCTTGAATCTCAATCTAGTCTTGATCTTGGTGCATCTACACACTTTAGGAGATCACAAGTACATGTTGTGGACAGTCCACACATGTGAAATTAACAATTGTTGTTGTTGAGGTTCACATTAACAAAGAGGGTAGATCCGCCAGCGTTCACAATACTGTCCCAACTTGCTGACACATGCCCAGATGAGTTGCAAAATCCCCAATGTAAATACCACCCTATGTCTTCAATATCCAGTATACTTCCACTTTGCCACCCTACATTTCCCCCCCGAGCGTCTATGGCACTACTCGGACAATAGGAGTGTCGAAGGTCATCAACAAAAACTTCAATCTCACATGGCTCTTTCCCTTGGATTTGCAGTTTACTTACCACATTCGCCTTCATGTACATGTTTGTCTATCAAATCTTCAATGTCTACATCAACAATCAAACAGCCATCCAGGGGCTTGGTATCCTTGCAAAAGTAACAGCTGCAAAACTCCCTACTACGTCGCCATCCAAGGGCTTGGTATCCTTGCAAAAGTAACAGCTGCAAATACTCCCTACTACGTCGCCATCCAGGGGCTTGGTATCCTTGCAAAAGTAACAGCTGCAAATACTCCCTACTAAGGCGACTTTGTTGCTCTTATGGTCCAGGGAGACAACATGATATGGCTGCAGATCGGGTCGACTCCAAACTCAAGAGCTCAGTCTAATGATGCCATATTATTTGAAGATGAATCGTTTTGATGGAAGTCTAGCAGGAGCTCCTTTACCCTCCTTTACCGGTTGGGACGGTTGGAAGATCACATGCCAAGATGAGTCGCAGACAATACCTTGCCATCCAATAACAAATGGATTACCACCTGCCCAGCTTTTATGGAGCTTACTTAGAAAAAGTTTCTTACAATATTATATATGAGTATCATATCAAAATCAAAGTTTACACAATTTTTCTTTTTAATAAATTAAAATTTCATGATTTAGACTATTTATGATTTAAACTATGATAGAACTTTTATGTGTATAATTTTTTTACATCAAATCTATGTTAACAAATCACTTATGTTATCTCATAGTAGCTTTTATAAGTTGCTTTTTATCAAGGTCAACAACTGACATGAGATTTAATCGGATGGGAATTGGAAAGACCTAGGGGTTAGGGATTGACATTTAGAGTTAGGGATTAGGGAAAACCTTGAACTAAACATCTAATGGTGCATTGTAAATATTAATCCTTATCATGTAAACATGGTTCTGTCGGATCATAAACTGGTCGAACTTGTCAATTTGTTTTGGAACGTACATCCTTAAAGATTCTTATCGAACTATTCCTTGGATCCTAGGGCATATCATAGAAACTTAAGTTTGGAACATACCTAAATATAAAGAAAAAAACTTACCAAAATGTTGCATATTTAGACAAGATATAGCTTCAACTCATGGCTGGAATAGGCAAAATTCTGGTTATATTCAACACATCAACATAGACAAATGATTACATGAACTTAACCCACTTTTGAGCATTAAATGTCTAAATAAAGACAAATCTGCTCTCAAACATCATGTGGTCAAATCACACAAGGGACTCCAACATATATATTTCAAATCAACATTAGTAGGAGTACCGCTTACGAATCTGTTCTGAAACGTATCTCAAGAAGCTCATTGAACTCTTTTTTAGGGCCTAAAGAATATCATAAAAACTTTCTTTGCTAAAGGAATGTGAGAACACATTTGGGGAACATGGATATATCAAGGATAGAAATAAAATCCAGCAACAAGGAAATAAAATTCACGATAAAGTTCTCATTTTAGTTTGCAAGAAACCTAAATATAGAGCAGAAAACTTACCAAAAAAATGCATACTCAGCTGAGATATCACTTCCAAATCCCCAAGAACTTTCAAAATTCTGGTTATATCTGCTAACTTCGTCACATCAACTAAATCAAGAAACAAGTCTATGAGTCTATTTTAGCATTTTAGCATCTAAACAAAACTTGTAGATTAGTTCTCAAACATGTGCTCAAATCACTCAAAGAGCACCTATGTGTTTAAACGATTTACTAACAATCAGGTTTCAATTTTTCACTCCCATTTATGTGCTTGTCCATTATTCTATTTCAGATTTGAAAACATGGATGACTAGTCATTATGGTTTTCCAATTGACAAAAAAAAATTGGAAATTTTCTAGACATTAATCAATAAACTTACTGAATTTTTTCTATTGTGGAAACTAATACCTTTGATGCAGGGTTTGTACAAGCAAATAGAATTATTCATTAGCACAACTAGAAATCAAAATAGAAAAGATAATTAATGAAAAGACATATCATTAGAGAATTCCTCAACTAATCATTTAGCACCTAGAAAAATATATGAACTAAAAATTTACCAAAATGTAGGCAGTAAATGATTACATCAACTTGTCATTCGAGTCTACAAAAATGAGCCTGCTGAAACCCCTTTCGCAAGCAGCCGAATTCGCACATTGCACAAGTGCAATGCAAGACAGTGTATACAGTCCTTTGTATTTCTCTGTTAGCTGCTCATTGGAGCCAATGTACACTGATGTATCGCGAAACGTCCTCTCGCTCCATTCAATCATTGCTTGAATTTTATATGCTTTATATTCTTTCCTCACATCTTCAATGGCAATGAGTGGAGGAATCAAGCTCCAGTTGCATCAACTCTTGACACCCCATAAAAATCAGCGAGACAACTTATCTCTTTGTACCCATAATATTTCATTTCTCTCATACATTTTGGCATATTGCTAGGAGATAGTGCCTTGAAACAACTGAAATGATCTTTATCTTGAAATTGTTTCGATAAGCTTTTAGCTATAGCACAAGAAAATGACTTTTGGAAGTCAATAGCCTCTTCCAAGTCATCTCCTACAAGAGACCTACTGATTTCTATATCATAATACATATTCCCTCGTATACAGCTTTGTAGCTTTCGTAGATAACCAGTTTTAGGTCCATAATCTGGTAAAAGAGGATATCCTTTATTGTTGTACGTTCCATCATTCAAATTAGTCGGAGGGTCTTCTATGTACTCAAGTTGGATCATTTGCGATCTCACTAGAAACAATTCCTGAAATTGCTCCAACCTCAACGTAGTCTCGCTGAAATATTAAGCTTAAAACTGACATCTTGCCAAGTAAATCAGCAAGACAATATAAAATGTATATGGTTTTGAAATTGCGCAATCTCTTTAGAAGTTTTTTGGCAACAACAACTTGAATCGTCTTTTTCCACTTGCTTGTAGAAGCCAAGCTGCTTCCAACATCATCAATATCTTGATCATCCTCGTCAAGGAAGATGACATCTGTTTGAAAACATGTTTTCTTTTTTTAAAGTGTGTCAAATTCGGCTTTTATGCAATGAATAACAGGCTGCCAAACATCACATATGCTCTTTATGGAGCCGTGCCGACTCATCCATCTCGTGGTATTAATCCGACTCAACTTCAATACATCATTAGCCATTTCTTCTTGTAACGTACGTAAAAGAAACTGCCACTTGTAGCTATTCGAAAAGAAAGCAACAATTGCATTCAGTAATCTGTCAATAAATTTGGAATGCTAATTTGGAAGATGGACCTGAAAATGCTAGGTTGCATCTATGTGCAATACAATGGATACTTGATAAAAAAAGGACATGATATTTTCAACCTAGTTACCACCCCCTGTGACCGACCCTATCATGACTCCCGCTCCATTAGATCCAAATCCTATGAACTCCTTTATGTCTAAGTTTGACTCATGAACGACTTCCATGATTACACCAAAAATAGCTTTGGCGTTCTCAGTTTCTAAGGAGATTAGGCACAAATGAGATGTTATAGGATTTAAGCTTTCAATGTAAGACACATAAATAATCAACGTCTTCTTGTCAGATATATCCGTGGGTCCATCCACCATCAATCCAAAGAAAGAAACTTTTCTTACTTTTTACAAAATATTAGCTTGTAGCCATTCGCCAATGTATTTTACAAATTCATCACAAGCTTTATCATGCTGGTAGAGACTCTTTGTCATTGTTTTGAGACCAACGGATCGTAACAACTTCAATTCCGATTGGAACTTGCTATATGGAATATCTTCTTTTGCAATTAAGTAAGTGACTTAAAACAAATTCCATAATGCCTCTTATTTTTTACCTCGAATTGTGGATTAGCCACTTGTATTGCCTATTTTTCAGCTTCAATTTGGTCTCTATAAATGTCTCTATGCATTTTGGATCTGCCATGATCCAACCAAGCACTAGCATGAATGTTGGTGCTTCCCATAGTTCCAAATACATTTTTGGAACATTTGGGCTACTACCTACACACTTTACAATACACCCTCCCTAGTTCTTGACTGAACTATAGCCATAAGTAGTCGATAATCCACCTATCTTGCCACATATTACAAGCTTCTGCAATTCTAAGAGCCTCTAGATTCTTTTTTGAATTCTTTGCTTGAATCTTTTCTTGCTTCTCATATTTTCCGTCATCGGTACACCCATTGCAACCATACTTTTTAGTGTGCTGAAATCTTCATTCTTACAACTCTATTAGTTTGCTACACTGATTAGTCTCTTGAAAGTTGAAATAGAAACTTCAAAGGATGAAAGAAAATCTCAAAACTCAAAATAACATCCATGCAAATTTGACCTACAATTTGGAAGCTTTATATTTTGCAAAACATTAACATGAAATATAATCAAATAATTATGTAGATTATCGCATCATTGCTCAAGTTTCTAAAGCTTTTTCAGATTTTCTAATGTCCAATGATGCCTTGATGTGGGCTCTTGCACAATACATTGTAGCTTTGAATTCCTAACCTACATGTTTTTTGAAAAATAACTCACTTGCTTTTATTCCACTTGATAGAAGTCTGAAGATTTTGGAAGTGGAATTTCTGCATTCATCGTCCCTTTTAGGCTTGAAAGTTTTCAGTGTTATGTTCGATCAGATTCCTTAGAACACGATTCCCATAAAGTCTCAATGACAAGTTTAATGAGAGGACTCCAGACTTCCACAGCATAACATGAGATTATAAAGGTGAAAAAGCATGGAATCACTCAGACTTCAAACTTTCAAGAATCAGTGAACTGTCGCTCACACAACTCAAGGAATCAGCATGACAAAAAAGTGACTAAGAGATGTGCATCACATGTACAAATATTGAAAACTCAATTGAGATTAGAGAAGTTGAGAACCTACCATGAGCAATTATTCAGAAGCATAATGATACGTTGCTTCAAATTATATAACATGAACTAAGTTTTTTCTAAGATGACAAAATTGCCAAGAAACAACATCAAGCTTTAGCCGTGCAAAAACTAGTGTGACACATTAATATATATAAACTCAATATGTATTATGTATTATGTGTATATAATATATTGTAATTATATTATGTGTTTTATATATGTATCTATATACATATTTAAACTTCCATACACTTTTGTATGCATGGGTGCGGGGACCCATGCATCCTCCTCCATCACCCATGCATACACATTTTTTGACACATAACATCCTCACCCATACATCCTCTTTTGACACATTTTTAGTTATAACTTTTGTTTATGTATGGGAAAAGTGCATCTCCCCATACATATATACATTCATGTGCATTGAGGGTAGGGCCCATAAAAGAATGGATTCAATGTGGAAGTTTTAAAACTTCAACTTTAAAGTTCAAGTCTTTGTGAACTTTGAAGTAATTTAGAACTTCAACTTTGCACTTTTTTGAAGTTTAAGTTTAAAAAAGATGTAAATGGACACAAGAATCTATGTAATTGTGAAACTTTAAGTAAATGGACACATAATCTAAATAAGGTAAAAGTATCAAAATTTCAACTTAAAATTAGAGTCTTTTGTGAACTTTGAATTTTACAAGCCATTCAAATGGACAAGGAATCTATGTAACCTCATAGAATCTAATTAATGTGAAAGCTATAAAACTTCAACTTTGAAGTAATTTTAAAACTTCCACTTTAAAGTTCTTTGGAGTTTAACTCTTTTGTGAACTTTGAAAATTGAAGTTTAAAAAAAAAGACGTAAATGGACAAGGAATCTATGTAATCTCATATAAAGAAAAAACTGGTTGGAGAGAATTGGGGTTTTCTGCCAAAGAAATAAGTGGGGATTAAGGGAGCAAAAAAGACACAAAAGAGAGAAGAGAAGAGAAAAGAAGTATGGAGAGGGTTCATGATGGTAACAAGGAGGTATGGGCCAAAATGAGGTGGGAGGGCCATAAAGTGAGGAAGAGTGGTGTGTGTCTGCAATCCAATATTGGCCAATCCAAATTGCCCGTCAACGATGGGCTTTTTGATGTTGCATCCGACGAGTTTCATCCAATGAGTTGCATCCGACGTTGCATCCAATGAGTTACATCTGACGAGTTACATCCGACAAGTTGCATCTGACGAGTTACATCCGATGAGTTACATCCGACGAGTTACATCTGATGTTGCATCTGACAAGTTACATCCGACGAGTTGCATCCGACGAGTTGCAACCGACGAGTTACATCCGATGTCTAGAACCGACGAGTTGCATCCGACGAATTGCATCGCATACAAACACACATTTCGTACTAACACATTCTCTGTCACCTTTGACCTCCAACCACTCACGATGGGCTTACCCATTCATCTGGCTGATCACTTACCACAAACATTTGGGTGATCACTTACCTCAAACATTCGGCTGATCACTTACCATAGATATCCGACTAATCACTTACCACAGACATTCGGCTCATCACTTACCACAAATATTCGAAACATTCGGCCGAACACTTAAATCATACACACATCGGACACAAATCATACACAAATCATCGGAGACCATCGGCCACCTTAATCACACACACCATCCGGACACAAATCATTCACACAATCCATACACACACCCACATCATCGGTCGCCCGCCATCGACGGGCATACTATGCTAGACTACCCACAAGCATGCACAAATATACGCACTCTCATGAATACACACACATAGATAAGCACATGCACTCACATACATACACACACATAAATTGGCCACCAGTCAACGAACATCGGCTTTCCTCCTAGACTATCGGCCGCCATTTTTAACATCGGTAGTCACCAGAGATCGTCGGCCGTCCGTCAATGACTGGCATATATACTAAAAATGTCACCCATTTTCAATAGAAAAAAGCTAAATATGTTTTAAAAAAATGGTAAAAAAAAACAAAGCCTCCAAAAATATATAAACACTTTTTGTGGGTATGAACACATACACTCATACACATGCACACATACACACACACACACACAGTACATACATGCACACACACATGCACACCTAAAAGCACACACCCGCACACATGTCAAGCTGTTGAAGCTTCATGTCGATGCATGTCAAAACCATCCAAAATACCACCCCCCCCAAATGACTGGCCGACAAAATTTTGGATGCTTGTAATTATGTCCGCTTTCAATCATTAATCGCCCACTCTGAGCATCATCCATACGTCTCGACCACAAGGTGCCACCTAGATCGTCGCCCACCCGTTGCCCGTCATCGACGAGCACAAGCAACTAGTATCTATATATATAAAACTATTTGTGCGCATGGAGTGCGCATGTGTGTGGGTGCACCCATGCATCGTCCTCTTCTCACCCATGCACACACTTTCTTAACTAAAAATGATGGGGAGGGGGATGCATGCATGTAAAAAGTGCATATCTCCATATATTTGCACATTGTGTACATTGAGGCGTGGACCCCAAAAAGATTCCCCACCCCCTCCCTCCCATTCACTAAATTCAAATATTTGAAGTTTGAAGTTAAGGTTTTATTTTCTTCTCACACTTCAATGTGCTTTAAACTCTTGCCAATAATCTCTATTACATGGCTTTTTATTTATTTTGATTTACCAAAGTTTACCCATAAATCATGAACATGAAACTTTTCTTGAGTACCTTAAATAGTTTTTTTTTTTTCGATTCTTCAAATCCTTATGTTGGCCCACCATTTTCATGAATGTTTAACCACAAGTCCAAACTCACTAGTTTTAACTCCTAAATCAGGAGCAAAAGAGACAATAAAAAGAGAAAAATGGGGGGGGGGGAGGGGAGATTTAGAACACACACACACACACACGCACACACACACACCGAATGTGTGTGTGTGTGTGTGCGCTTTCCCCAACACATCGAATGCGCATGTGCGTGTGCGCACGTGCACACACACACACACACACATCTCCATATAAATTTTTTTTTTGTGGATGAGATATATTGTATGAATTATAGAGTCTAGAATTCTTTTTTCTCCTTCCCTCCCTCCCACGGGCCCCACTTCTCTCTCTCTCTCTCTCTCTCTCTCTCTCTCTCTCTCTCTCTCTCTCTCTCTCTCTCTCTCTCTCTCTCTCCCCCCATACACAGGCTGCCAACCATAGAGGGAGGGAGGGATATCTATGCCCCTAAAACAAAATTAAGAAGGTTAAAATGTATGTGTGTGTGTGTGTGGATATATAAAACAAGGGTCATTTTCTTAAATGTAAAACACCTCCCCTTTAAAATGTAAACCCCCTTAAAAATGTGAACCCCCACTCCCCATGAAACAAAATAAAGTGAAGGGGCTTTTTTGCTCCCCATAAGCTAAGTTTTATTTATTTAAAGGGAGACAAAAAAAAGTTCCCATCAAGAAAGAAACCCCCGCCTCCCCTCCCCCTAAAAAAAAAAAACTAAGATTTTAAAAGCAGGGGCATATCTTTTTTTCAACACTCCCTCGCCCTTTTTTGTCACATGGCAAAACCCACCCACCCATCCCCCCTGAGCACTTAAACCATCGGCCTCTTGCCCAAACAACTTGCTCTTAACCATTAGAGAGCACACCCGCACTCCCCATATGTTCCCCCCTTCTCCTGTCAATCCACCTAAAAAAACATAGCCCGTGTCACACAACAAACAAACGTAGTTCATGGCGAAGCAAACAAGTATTTTTGAACAAGGTATTTGCTTCACTTTGTATATCGACTTAATGGTTTGTCATATTTCATTAGCATGCATCTTTATGTTTATAAACAATACTCACAATTTCCATTGTTACAACACATTATACTGAAAAATATTACATATTTTTTAAATAGACATGATAAAAATTACAGTCGTGTCGCATATTCTTTTATTTGTTATTTGTATGTTGGATTTTGTATGTCATCTAATAACAGTTGGCCACCTGTGTATTCGTGCAGATGGTGAACTTGATGGTGAATCATTGTCGATTTTCCGTGGAGTTTAGGGAGCTGCTTGGTGATGGAGAGCATATCTTTTGCAACATAGCCATTTGGTTGTTAGAGCTGTATATTCGTTATTTGATCAGTTAAGAGAGCATCATTGGCGCATATCCATGGAGATTTTGCTCTTAAACGTAGATTTGCTACTTAGTTATGATATTTTTATAGGAATGGCAGCATTATTAGTGCGTCTGTCTTTAAGGCAATGTTAGATAGCCTGGTGTATAGATTTAAGCAATGACATTTCTACGATGTTTTGAAATCAGTTGAAAAAATATATTTGGACTATTCAAAATGTCTCTTAACCAAAAATGTTATGGGATTCTTTCAATGGTTATGGCTATTCGATAAGAGTTGAATTTGAATTTCATAGTGTACATGAGTGAACTTGGATATTTTTTGTGTATGATGTATTTTAAAATTTTGTAAAACCTATTCTTTGTCCAAGATTTTGACAAACAAAATGCACAAATTTTTACACAAACACACTTGCATGCACACAAACATAAACATACAATTGTAAACACACTGAATATGCACACACATACATATGCACACACATACATATGCACACATATATACACAAATCAAATATGCATGCACAAATACACACATCAAATATGAACCCGCACACACCCTCGTCACATACAAACCTAAAAGAAAACATTTTCACACGTGCACACAAACACACATACATACCACATGCATGAACGACATATTCACTTTGAATTGTGGGCCGCCCGATAGTAGACATTTACAAACACATGCATACAAAATATGTACACACACACACCCATACACACCTAAAAGCAAATATTCGCACACATGCATGTATGCACACACACACACACACACACACACACACACACACACATGCATGAATAACATATTAATTTGAATAGTAGGTCGCCCGTCAACGACAGGCTTAACATATTACTTTGAATACTGGGCCACCCGTAAACAACCATCGGCTTTCCTCCTAAACCATCAGCCGTCGGGCATACCCACTTTCGACCCAAGCCATTGACCTTCGACCCAATCCATCAGCTGCAACCCAAATTGTCAGCCGCCGGTCATCGACAGGCTTACCCACCATTTTAGACCGCATTAGAACCGCCTGTCACCCAGATCGTCAATGAGGGACATACCCACTAGATCATCAACCTATATCGTTGGTCGTCTAATGCCTATCAACGACAGACACTCTTTACTAGTACATATATATATATATATATATATATATATATATATATATATATATATATATATATATATATATATATATATATATATATATATATATATATATATATATATATATATATATATATATATTCTAAAGTCCTATACTCCTATGCTTTATATGTCGGACATAATTTAGAAAAGGCCCTAAAAAAATCCAACGTTTTGTAAAACTTTTCCTGAAATTTCCTGTGCCATCAAAAAACTAGGAGCATTTACTCTTATGCGTAAAAAAACGTTTTATTGACAAGCAAATTGATGTGTAAAAAATATCAAAACCATCTTAAATCCTGCATATTATTGAAGCAACCTGTTTTAAGACTTTTGAATCGTATGCATTTTATCACATGTCGATTTTTGGGAAAAGTTGTCGGTTCCGTTCTCAAGGAATGTCGGCTTTCCCGAACGCTGACCAAAGCTCATAGCAAACATAGCTGGTTTCGCATTTCATGACCAATAAAATTAAGCTACAATCAGCAACCCATCTTTCAGACGAAGAGAACCTATCAGTAGAGATTATGGTTCGATTCTTCTATGGTAGAAATAATGTGAATGTCAGCAGCTTTAGAACTCATCATTGTGTACACAAAATGAATACTCTCAAAATTCAATATTGATTTTCATTTATCTAATAAAGTTGTTGACCATTTTGCAATTCGGACCCAACGACTAGTGATGAAGGTTCTCACGAGTAGACATAAGATAGTTAGTAAGCTAGGGATGCTACCATAAAGGATACCTTGATCATGACAGATAACTAGTCATATAAATTTTTGTGTTAAAGAAGTAATACACATTTTGAACTTAGTTCAAGATAGTGGACTAAAAGATTACATAGGTGGCAATTATCAATTGACCACCGATTGTACATGTATATATAGTGATAATGAAAGATGAGAACACACACTTTGCTACTATTTGTATCTGACGTATCTTTATTGTATTCTCTGATATGTGTATTTAGTTGATTGAGCATTTGTCTTCTCACTGTTATTTCTGACTTTCCTCATTGATTATTCACACAGGTTATGCACCCACTATTGCAAAAAAAATTGAAATTTTGATAGAATCTAGTGCAGTATGTAGATCACATTACACAATCACCACAACCACTCCTCACAAGCTCTCAAAGATGGCACAACAAAAGTTATCATTACAAAGAGACACTGTACATATAGAGTATTTACAAACTGCATGAAAAGGCAAGTGTCCTTAAATTGGCCTACCACCTTTCAAACTAAGGTCGCGGGCCAAATATGGCCAAATTTGACCGACAAACTTGAGACATGCCCCCAAGTATAGCAACTACTGTAAATAACTATGTATAGACTAATTTTTTCCTATGTGTGGCTACTCGGCTAACCCAAGTAGTCGGCTACGGGATCAGTGCCCGATCGATATATCCTAACAGGTCACGTCCGGAACACAACTGAATACAACAAATCTAACTAATTGTACACTAATTACAATATCACATTTAGAGCCTATACTAATGAATCAAATCAAAACTGATTTGTAACTCTCTCTCTTAAGCTCAAATGTGATAACACACCCAAGCACACCAACAAACCACCAGGTTTGACTCACAAAGTATCATGCAAACACAATGCTCATACATAGAGTCTACCACACTCTCGACGAACTGACTCGTCCCAATCCGACTTGAACACAAGTGGACCACATGAGTGACATGGCTCAAACTAAAGAAATCTCACTGCCACCATGAGACTTACATCCTCCATCTAGCTAGGCCGACACTTACAAGCACAAACCTGTAAAGCTGACATAAATGAGAGACTGAGGCTCAACCTGAGAAGATCTTACTGCCACCATGAGATTGTACCCTCACCAGATAGACAACTAGTAGACAATGACAAGTCAATGAGCATATCAAATGAGTACTTTGTTCCTGATGTAGCAAATGCACCAACACATAAAACTCCGACTCAGATCTAGACTCCCGTGACAAGGTAACATGCAAGCCCACACACACTCATGCAAACCAACACGAATCATAAAGTGTCAAATACATGACCAAGGCCTGCCCATAAGTGGTATCATATTGTACCAACACCTGTGCCACCTATAGATCCGCTGCTACAACACTGGTCACAAAATCAGGTCTCCAACCAAATCAGGTCTGCAACACTGGTCACCAAATCAGGTCTCCAACTGTGGGACATCGTTGATGGCACAGAGCTCAAACCAGAAGGTGATACAACTATCATCACCAAGTGGAGACTGAGAGATGGCAAAGCATTTGCCATGATCAGCCACATACATGCTGCTCAAACTGCTAAGGATGCATGGGACATCCTAGCAACTCTCCACGACATCAAAGACGTTACTTCCAAGCTTCATCCTTGGAAGAAATTTTTCACCCTCATAGTGTCTGATGTAGATAGTGTTTCGAGTCATCTCAACACGTCCAAAAATCTTATGGAGCAGATGACTGCAACTGGCTCAGTCATAGAAGATTCCGATGCACTCATAACTCTATTATCGAGTCTACCTAAACCCTACAAAAGTTGGGTAATGGAAATTTCTACCCAAGAGCACCTCACTCTATCAAGAGTGACCTCACTCTATCAATTGTAATATTGCTGCTTCTACAAGAGGAGATCAGAAGATCAGCATCCTCCTCAAGCTCAGGATCGGATCCTCAAGCTCTATATTTGAGAAATCAAAAGTTCATATCCAAGAGATCCAAGAGAGCAACATGCAACAACTTGAACCAAATGAAACATCAACTTCAGAGTCTTCATGATTTTAGCCAAGATAGAATCTATTTTGTAAGTACTGTAAGAGGACTGGTCACCTTATCAAGGATTGCAGATTGCTGCAATACAACAACGAAAAGAAGCAACAGTTCCAACAACAAGCAAATGTTGCTTCTCCCAGTCACTTGATCCAGCAACAGGAGGAAGATGACGCTGCCTTCTCGACCAAAGTCAAAGAACAACATGATATTGATTCCTGGTATTTGGACTCAAGTGCATCACAACACATGACTCACCATCGACACTGGTTCCATGACTATAAGTCATCCACCCATCCTGTGCAACTTGGAGACAGCTCGACTCATACTATTGAGGGTGTAGGAATAGTCAAAGCCAAATTCCAGAAAGGTGATGTAATATTTTTGTCCAATGTTTCTCACATTCCAAATCTGACCAAAAATCTGCTCTCAATTAGCAGAATCACAGATTTGGGTCAGAGCGTCGAATTCGATGTTGGGTTTATTCCCTCTAGCTCTCCTAAATTACATTTTAATCTGCCTCCATTCATGCTGCATATTTACTAACGTTGTCACGCAGTCTACATATTTACATGCAAATCTGCACAGAGGAAGAAAAGGTGAAAGAATTGTGACACTGTGTTTCTACACAGTTTAAGGTGACAGGCAAAGAGGGGACACTATCTTACAAAATGTCAAATGTGCCCTAAAAGCTGAGGCACCTTGTAAATATTATCCTAAGGCCATTCGTAAGACTGACGCACTTTTCGCATCATCACCAACATTCACTTCAGCACTGGCTGACGTCACACCCTTTTCACGATCACCCCATGCAATTGCGCTAACAGATTGGACAACAATTGCAACCACCCATGATCTCCTACAGACAACACATCCACTCTGTTCTATTACTAAAGTTCTGTCATTCTGATAGGCGTAGTCATGCTTACGGAGAGAGTCGTATAGTTCATTCCGCTGTGCACGAACATTTTCTGTTCGAGTTTGTTTCTCGTTCATTTCTTGTTCAAGTTCGTTTCTCGTTCGTGTTCGTCATTTATTCTCCCCCTCTCTCTCCAACATTCGATAGACATGGCTGCACTATTTTTGACGAATCTAGAAAAGTTATTTCTTTCAGGAGAAGGTGTGGCAATATGTACAAAATCAATCACTTCTATTCTACAAGTAGTCAAGCTCTTTTTACTTCAACTTCTGAATCAACTGAGATGCTTTGGCATTTCAAATTAGGCCATTTAAATTCTAGTTGTATTCAACAAATGTCAAAACAGAATTTAGTACAAGATCTGCCCTTCATTAGCAAATCAAATTTTTCATGTGAAAGTTCTATTTCTAGAAAGCATGCTAGAACTCCAGTCACTTCCGATTCAGTTCGTTCTTCTAAAGGTTTGTTAGATCTTGTACACATGGACATTTGTGGTCCTATGCAGACTATTTCCACAGGGGGAGCTCTCTATTTGCCGACTATCATTGATGACTTCTCTCGAAGGACTACAACATATTTCTCGCAGAACATATCCGAGACTCTCAAGTTCTTCATGCAGTCCAAGGCATCATCAGAAAAATCGACCCAAAGAAGAATCAAAGCTCTACGCTCTGACGCAGGGGGAGTATTTATCTCCACTGAGTTCAAAGCTTTCTACAAGGCCAATCGAATACATTTACAACAATATTCAGCCAGCTACTCACCTCAGTCCAATGGTGTAGCTCAAAGGAAGAATCAGACACTCATCGCAAGTGCAAAGAGCATGCTAGCCCATGCCTCTCTTCCAAAGAAATTCTAGACAGAAGCTGTTACTACAGCAGCCTACCTTCAAAATTGATCCATCTTAGAGGCCCTGAATGGCAAGATACATTATGAGGTGTGGACAGGACCAAGGCCATCACTCACAAATATTCGAGTGTTTGGATGCATAGCCTATTCACAGATCCCTGCTGATCTAAGTAGGAAGCTGGACAACACCAACAAAAGGTCGATCTTCATCAGCTATTCCTCAGACCATCAGACATACAAGCTCTTCAATCTGGACTCTCCGAAGACCTCATGAGCAGAAAAGTCATTTTTGTAGAAGATCGGTTTATCAACCACAAGGAAAAAGCTACTTCGAATTTAAATCCTAGAATCGACACCAATAGCTCCGAACAACTCAGGACTGATCAGAAGATCGACACTGACACTGAACTGACACTAACACTGACACGTACTCCGACAATGAGACAGTCCCTCAGCAAAATGAATCACATCAGAGGAATGCAGTTCAATCCAGAATATCGAACCGATCAAGACAGCCTCCATCCCGATTTACGAATGATCTGGCCTGCTACTTTGTGCAGGAATCAAACGTTGTTTCAGAGGCAATGTCAACACCTGATGTTGATCAAGAGAAGACCAATGCATCTTTTAAGGAGAATGGCTTTATTCCAAACTTGATAAACATGAATTTCTATTTTCAGTCTGTATCGAATCCCTTCATAATCATTACCTTCTATGTAGATGATATATTACTATTTAGTAACAATCTGAATTTATTGAAGGATTCAAAATGCATGGTAGCTAAATCAAAGGAGCAACATCTCAGATTTAACGAGATGTTAAATCTGAAGATCAAGGTTCAGGATGGGGAGTGTTAGATTTCTTATGCTCAGCCTTAAATAAATCGTTGAAGTAATGAGCATCCTGAAAACTGAAGGCTCACTATATGTTTCAAACTTTCACCTTTGAGATTTTTTGTGCCTTAAACGTTTTTAAGGCACCTTCATCTTTTTCATCTTTTTCGTCTTTTTCGTGCCTTTGTGAAAATGTGACACAGTGGCCAGAATGCCTTGGAAACCATTTCAAGCCCACCTTCGGCTTTTTCACCTTTTTTGCACCTTTGCAAAAAATGCGACACAGTGGCCAGAATGCCTTGGAATCCATTTCAGGCCCACCTTCGTCTTTTTCGCCTTTTTCACTGCCTTCGCTCTAGAGGCACCTTTGGGATCTACATACCTTTAGTCTAAGGGCACTTTCGGGATTTTCGGGCTTTTGCTACATTGACAGACTGACATTGCCAACTTATCATCAACCCTAAAATAGCTGGACAGCCAAATATCCCAAGGGCGGTTACCAACTTTTGTACATATACA
This sequence comes from Diphasiastrum complanatum, assembly GCA_029204225.1. Classification (NCBI taxonomy): domain Eukaryota; kingdom Viridiplantae; phylum Streptophyta; class Lycopodiopsida; order Lycopodiales; family Lycopodiaceae; genus Diphasiastrum; species Diphasiastrum complanatum. Next base: position 70,406,532 of record CM055099.1, read on the forward strand.
AAGCTGGAGTAAATGGCATTTAAGGCTTATAAGATATTTGTCTCTTGACACTTGTAAATATATATACGAGCTGAATCAAGCTATGTATGTATTTCTATTTCAATCAGAGTTATTTGTAGCCAACATTATCACGCTCAGCAAGCTGAAGGTATTACTTCAAGCCATTGTACTCATTGTTGATATTAATCAGAGTGCAAGTTTCGTCTCACTATTGTATTGTTCATTTGCACAATTCGTATGAATCATTCTTCTTGAATATTTCTGCTGCTAACTGTTGCGTTTCTGTTTCTACATGCCTACGCTCAAAGCTTGGAGCTTCCACTGCCAATCATCCCATGTTTTATGACAAAGCCATCCTTGCTCTTTTCTTGTACTTTTGAACTTCTTGAAGCACACGTCACTCCTCCTCAAGTCCTAGAATAATATCCAACGCATCTTGGAGTAGGCAAATTGACTCCGTCCTCACCTTCCAAATGGCATAATTGGACATGGTCAATCTCTCACCTTGCTTGAATAGTATGGAACCCATAAAAGACATCTTCCCTTGAGAAATTGAATTGTAATGGATCCAAGCACAAACAGAAGTGCTGCTTCTCTCTCAAAGAAGGTTCCAATAATGGTTTCCAACCAACTCCAACTTGATATCTTGCAACCAATATGTGAGACCTATCTCACTAGCTATCAATCTCTATCAATCTAAAGCTAGCCTCTATCCAAAGATGAAGCACAACAAACACTTTAGCCAACTTCTTCGAAGCACTTGTAAAGCAGTCAACAACTCCACAAAAGACTGAAATGCATTTGATTTGCATGAAACGATGTGGCTATGGCTTCAAATCACACCTAGATCTCACAAGACAAGATTCGTAAGCACAAACATGAGTGTGAGGAAAAAAACTAAGTATGGAATTGGCTTGCTCTTGGGTAGAGAGGGAAAAAGTACACGTAGCTCTGGGGTAGAGAGAGAAGGTACAAAAACTATATGCGTAGAATCACTCAATCTCTCAAAAAACTCAATGTAGAATGAGTTCTCTCTCACACTCTCTCATAGTAGCTCAAGATCCAAGAGGTGTGGTAATGGTGCTCAATGATTGGACCTCTTGGACCACTTACATGCGACCTCTTACATTGATTCGACCATTTTGGTACATTCTTCACTATGATTGGCCTAAAATTGGCCTAATCACTTAATTACAAGTGTACAATGAGTGGCTTTGATAGAAGGCCCCCAAACCTCATGATTAAGGCCTATTGACTATTCAAACTCATCATAAATGAACTAAAGTGATTATGACTACCCTCCACACATGGGAACATGCTCCACACATGTCAGATTGCACTATGTACATGAAATTGCAAAATGATGAAGCTAGATTTTGTCAAATCTTCACATCATTCTTGTTTATGGATGGATCCCAATAAAAAAAACATTGGTAATATACTATTTCATTTTTGTGTTTTTATCCTAAGTGAATGCAACTAGTTCTCTTGATCATGAGTGGAATCCACAAAAATAATGATGATAGAGGTTTCATTCACCTATGCGTGCATCCACTCCTATCTCGATTTATAAGAGGCACCAACCTATACTACATGTCATAAAATCATCCCAGTCATTGGATTGACCAATCTGCCATATAAGTACATTAGTGGATGTTTGGTAGAATTTCATGCTCAATCAAAATCTAAATAATAACACATTGCAAAGTCTCGAATAGTCACAAAAGTGCAATATTGGTGAAGTTATGGGAAGTTGCACAAGGTGCAAAAATGTGATAGCCATATTAGTTGAAAATCCCGTAGAGTAAAAGTCACAAATATTGCAATTAACAAAAAAAAGAATTTAAGTTTTCTTTGCGCTATCGCAAAAGTCACAAACGTCACATGTTATGAGTTTCATGAACTTCAAAGTTTGTTAAAAGAATAGATTGAGAAGAATTTTCTTGGTTCCCATATTTTCTATTAAATTCTTTAAAATGAATGCAAATAGCATCTTGGTGGAGATGTTTTCAATATCCCCTTGATGTCTCCAAAAGTACAAGAATCTAAGTACATTATTTCCCATGTCATTGATCACTTATTACAAGTTACCACCAACTCCACGTTCGTTGCCTAACCTAAGTTTTCTTTGTTCATTGAGTTTGTAACTCGTTCTTTGCAATGGATATGAATTATAGCATTCTGGTGGGGCCTCTTCATTTTCCCTTGAAGTCTTCACAGTTACTACAAGAAGACTCAAAAGTACATCATTTCTTATGTCATTCACTCGCCAACCCGTCTAAGGACTCGAGAAGTTAGCGTAGCCTTTCGGTCTAGTGCATGGGAGTGATGAGATACATAGATAATGTGAGGTATTCTCTTGTAATATGATGAGGAGCAGACGCAATTGTTGAATAGAACCAGTCTCTGATCAATTCATCCCCCGCATCCATGCATTCTTTCGCGGTCAAATCCTTATTTATTACACGCAAATTCCCAAGAACAAACCGGAAAATAACGAAGGAAGGAGTCTTTGGTTCACGTGTTCCGTGACCAGAAGTCCAGGACGATGCGCGTGCGGTTACGCCTTTAGTAGAAAAGCAACCACACGTCTGCATTTGCTTCTCCATACCCATGGGCCATGTCCATCACCATGAGGCGCAATGGAAATATATAAACTTACACGATCTGTTGTTTCACTATTATCGCTTCTCTAAGCCTAGCTTTCAGTTCCATCTGAAATTTCTTGTTACAGTTCCATTTACAGCCTAGCTTTCAGTTCCATCTACTGCTGGAGAGAGAGATTTGTTGCTACAGTTCCGTTTACAGCCTAGCTTTCAGTTCCATCTACTGCTGGAGAGAGAGATTTGTTGCTACAGTTCCGTTTACAGCTGGAGGGACGGAGAGAGAGATGAGGACTGGTGGGATGCTGGGATTGATTCTGGTACTCGTAGTTGCTGAATCGGTATCTATTGCCCATGCAAATGGATTGCGTTATGCCTACTATTCTCGCACTTGCCCAACCGCAGAACGTATTATTGCAGACGCAGTCCGCTCACACTTTCAATCAGATAACACTATAGCTGCAGGGCTACTGCGCTTGCATTTCCACGACTGTTTCGTGCAAGTAATGACACTTCAAATCCCCCTACATAACAAGCATAAATCATACCTAAATTCTATATTCCAATTTCCCTGCATCAACTTTTCTCTTGAGGTTTTGCACAGAGAGATGTTAATATGTTTGCAACTTATTTAATTGCAGGGCTGTGATGGATCAATACTCCTAGATTCTTCAATAGATGGATCGGTTGTAGAAAGGAAAGCTATCAGGAACAATAATTCAATTCGTGGCTTCGAGATCATTGACGACATCAAGACTAGACTTGAGGCATCTTGTCCGGGAGTTGTTTCCTGTGCAGACATTGTAGCTCTCGCAGCCAGAGACTCTGTTGCAATTGTAAGTACGGTTAATGCTCTCAGGCTTTCGTTGAAGTTTTTCAAAACTCTGTCTCGCTCTCTCTCTCACACACACCCAACACACACACGTGTGCTTTATTCTATGTCATAGAGTGGTGGACCTTTTTATGGCGTTCCCACTGGCCGCCTGGATGGAAAGATTTCGCGAGCATCCGATGCCGATGCCGACCTGCCTACAGCAATCTTCACTGCAGCACAGCTTAAGGCAAATTTCAATAAGAAAGGCTTAGGCGTGGATGATCTTGTTCTTCTATCAGGTAGCCCACCAAAGCCCAGTGAACAACAACCAGTACTTAATAGTCTCTGCGGAGTGATGAAGTCCATTTGTCATGTAATTTCTGTTTCCTGAAGAAAATTACAAGGTGATGGTCTCATTCGCCGGCGACTGACTTGGTTTGGCATATGTTTGTCAGGTGGGCACACGCTGGGTCGTGCGAAGTGTGCGATTTTCAGTGACCGCCTATACAATTTTTCAAACACGGGAGGCCCTGATCCCTCTCTTAGCAGCAGTTACTTAACTATCCTTAAAAGCAGCTGTCCACAGGAGGCGCCATCATCTGGCCGGGATTCTGGCCCTACTGTGGCCCTTGACAAGGGATCTGAGTTTAAATTTGACAACAGTTACTACAACAACCTAGTAAACGGAAATGGCCTACTGAAATCTGATGCAGTGCTGAAAGACGATTCTCAGACCAAAAGTCTAGTGAGCTCTTTCTCAGCAAATTCTGACAAATTCCTTTGGAGTTTCGTTGGATCGATGATAAAGATGGGTCAGATTGACCTGAAGACTTCAGAGAATGGAGAAGTCCGTATTAAATGTAATGTCTACAACAGTGCAGGGCACTAGCAAAGCTCAGTGTTCGGGAAACCTCCTTGGAGTTCTCCTACATTTTCCTACATCTGGGTTTGTGTATCGGTTTTTACAAATTAATGCCCACAAAATCCTAGAATCTATAAAACATAACCTCATAAATCCTACAATTATCAAAAGATAGTCTAAAAGATTCTATTAAAAAGTATTCTACAGCAAAATACAAAACTGTGAAAAATATCTGCTTGCCAATTAATTTACTCATTAATTTTTTCTTGTCTTCCAATAGAATAAACAGGATATCAAATAAAGGCTTACCATTGAGCTAATTTTCAAACTCACCATTACACTATCATTCAAACTTACCATTGAATTATCATTCATTTGATATGGCTTGTTTTTATGACAATATTAAACTAAAAACATTTGATTGAATGTGACTATTTTTGAACAATTATCAACTCAAAACACACAAGTATTGAAGCAATACAGTGCGAAGGTTGGAGCATCATATAGAAAACTTATATTTCCTTGAATGTCACTATTTTGAGCACTTATGCCGCAATACATATGGAAGCACCGTTGCATGTCATCTCTATTAGATATCCATAATAAATATCATGGACACTTCTTTAATGTCTCTTTGAATTACCATTGAACTTAATCTGCACACCTACTAGTCTAGAGTCTTTGACTTAATCTATCATTTGCAATACGAGTCTCAAGGTGCCCATTGCAATGTGTACAGTGTAGAAAACCCAAATATTGATGTCGATTGTTCCACCTCAACGACCGTTGTACATCCCAAATGTAGCTGGAACCTGGAAACAACAAAAACTTGTCAGCTTACTGTTGCTAATCCTGTAGCAGCTATAGATCATTTTCATTTGACTCCACCATCCCGCAGCCTTTGCCACATACTTCACCAATACTGGACCTTCTGTAGTGCTTTTGAGGTTGAATGCATTGCAAGTCTGAGAAACAGTCCAAACGGTGCGAGAAAAACGTGGGCTGCTGTTGCCAAAGACCTTTCTGTGTAAATTCAGCCTGTACCTGTGCTTCATGTCAATGAGTAGATTCTTTATGTTATTGATCTCAACGTAGAACCAGGACGCAATTTTGAATTGATATATATATATTGCTGAATAGAGCAAACTTTTACATACAAAACATGACACCTGCTTTTGAGAATAAGAATGAAACATAACAATGGTATAGTTGCCTTATTCAAGCTTCTGAAGCTTGCAAGAAAGTTTCTAAATGTTGTTGAAAATCTAGCTAGCCAAGAAAGTGCATATATATTCAATACAAACCTCACAATGCAAACATTTCTCGAAGCTTATGATCAAAGCTTTTCTAAGAACCTATGACACTCTTATTCTTCATCAACATCATAACACATGCTATTGAGTATAGAAATGACAGGCAAAAACATAGACATAACACTTAGTTGTAAAATTGCCTGATTTAAATCTCTAAAACTATGAAAACTTACCCAAAAAAGTGCATGTTCCGCTAAGATATCAGTTCAGCTTAGTGTTGGAGCAAAAAATTATGACTATATTGGGCTGATCTCGTCACATTGGTTGCATATTACACCATATGAATTTGTGTTGGACATTTCAACATCCAAACATTACAAGACATAAATCGGTTCTCCAACATTCGATTCAATCAAATCATGCAAGGGAAACCTACATATTCAAAGCTTATCAACATTAGTTTTACAACTTGTCAATTTGTTTTGGAACGTACATCCTTAAAGATTCTTATCGAACTATTCCTTGGATCCTAGGGCATATCATAGAAACTTAAGTTTGGAACATACCTAAATATAAAGAAAAAAACTTACCAAAATGTTGCATATTTAGAAAAGATATAGCTTCAACTCATGGCTGGAATAGGCAAAATTCTGGTTATATTCAACACATCAACATAGACAAATGATTACATGAACTTAACCCACTTTTGAGCATTAAATGTCTAAATAAAAGACAAATCTGCTCTCAAACATCATGTGGTCAAATCACACAAGGGACTCCAACATATATATTTCAAATCAACATTAGTAGGAGTACCGCTTACGAATCTGTTCTGAAACGTATCTCAAGAAGCTCATTGAACTTTTTTTTAGGGCCTAAAGAATATCATGAAAACTTTCTTTGCTAAAGGAATGTGAGAACACATTTGGGGAACATGGATACATCAAGGATAGAAATAAAATCCAGCAACAAGGAAATAAAATTCACGATAAAATTCTCATTTTAGTTTGCAAGAAACCTAAATATAGAGCAGAAAACTTACCAAAAAAATGCATACTCAGCTGAGATATCACTTCCAAATCCCCAAGAACTTTTAAAATTCTGGTTATATCGGTTGACTTCGTCACATCAACTTAATTAAGAAACAAGTCTATGAGTCTATTTCAGCATTTTAGCATCTAAACAAAACTTGTAGATTAGCTCTCAAACATGTGCTCAAATCACTCAAAGAGCACCTATGTGTTTAAACGATTTACTAACAATCAGGTTTCAATTTTTCACTCCCATTTATGTGCTTGTCCATTATTCAATTTCAGATTCGAAAACGTGGATGACTAGTCAATATGGTTTTCCAAATGCCAAAAAAAAAATTGGAATTTTTCTAGACATTAATAAATAAACTTACTGAATTTTTTCTATTGTGGAAACTAATACCTTTGATGCAGGGTTTGTACAAGCAAATAGAATTATTCATTAGCACAACTAGAAATCAAAATAGAAAAGATAATTAATGAAAAGACATATCATTAGAGAATTCCTCAACTAATCATTTAGCACCTAGAAAAATATATGAACTAAAAATTTACCAAAATGTAGGCAGTAAATGATTACATCAACTTGTCATTCGAGTCTACAAAAATGAGCCTGCTGAAACCCCTTTCGCAGGCAGCTGAATTCACACATTGCACAAGTGCAATGCAAGACAATGTATACAATCCTTTGTATTTCTCTATTAGCTGCTCATTGGAGCCAATGTACACTGATGTATCGTGAAACGTCCTCTCGCTCCATTCAATCATTGCTTGAATTTTATATGCTTTATATTCTTTCCTCACATCTTCAATGGCAATGAGTGGAGGAATCAAAGCTCCAGTTGCATCAACTCTTGACACCCCATAAAAATCAGCAAGACAACTTATCTCTTTGTACCCATAATATTTCATTTCTCTCATACATTTTGGCATATTGCTAGGAGATAGTGCCTTGAAACAACTGAAATGATCTTTATCTTGAAATTGTTTCGATAAGCTTTTAGCTATAGCACAAGAAAATGACTTTTGGAAGTCAATAGCCTCTTCCAAGTCATCTCCTACAAGAGACCTACTAATTTCTATATCATAATACATATTCCCTCGTATACAGCTTTGTAGCTTTCGTACATAACCATTTTCAGGTCCATAATCTGGTAAAAGAGGATATCATTTATTGTTGTACGTTCCAGCATTCAAATTAGTTGGAGGGTCTTCTATGTACTCAAGTTGGATCATTTGCGATCACACTAGAAACAATTCCTGAAATTGCTCCAACCTCAACGTAGTCTCACTGAAATATCAAGCTTAAAACTGACATCTTGCCAAGTAAATCAGCAAGAAAATATAAGATGTATATGGTTTTGAAATTGCGCAATCTCTTTAGAAGTTTTTTGGCAACAACAACTTGAATCGTCTTTTTCCACTTGCTTGTAGAAGCCAAGCTGCTTCCAACATCATCAATATCTTGATCATCCTCGTCAAAGAAGATGACATCTGTTTGAAAACATGTTTTCTTATTTGAAAGTTTGTCAAATTCGGCTTTTATGCAATGAATAACAGGATGCCAAACATCACATATGCTCTTTATGGAGCCGTGCCGACTCATCCATCTCGTGGTATTAATCCGACTCAACTTCAATACATCATTAGCCATTTCTTCTTGTAACGTACGTAAAAGAAACTGCCACTTGTAGCTATTGGAAAAGAAAGCAACAATTGCATTCAGTAATGTGTCAATAAATTTGGAATGCTAATTTGGAAGATGGACCTGAAAATGCTAGGTTGCATCTATGTGCAATACAATGGATACTTGATAAAAAGGACATGATTTTTTCAGCCTAGTTACCACTCCTGTGACCGACCCTATCATGACTCCCGCTCCATTATATCCAAATCCTATGAACTCCTTTATGTCTAAGTTTGACTCATGAACTACTTCCATGATTACACCAAAAATAGCTTTGGCGTTCTCAGTTTCTAAGGAGATTAGGCACAAATGAGATGTTACAGGATTAAAGCTTTCAATGTAAGACACATAAATAATCGACGACTTCTTGTCAGATATATCCGTAGGTCCATCCACCATCAATCCAAAGAAATAAACTTTTCTTACTTTTTCCAATATATTAGCTTGTAGCCATTCGCCAATGTATTTTACAAACTCATCACAAGCTTTATCATGCTGGTAGAGACTCTTTGTCATTGTTTTGAGACCAAGGGATCTTAACAACTGCACTTCCGATTGGAACATGCTATATGGAAGATCTTCTTTTGCAATTAAGTAAGCGACTTTAAACAAATTCCATAATGCCTCTTATTTTCTACCTCAAATTGTGGATTAGCCACTTGTATTGCCTATTTTTCAGCTTCAATTTGGTCTCTATAAATGTCTCTATGCATTTTGGATCTGCCATGATCCAACCAAGCACTAGCATGAATGTTCGTGCTTCCCATAGTTCCAAATACATTTTTGAAACATTTGGGCTACTGCCTACACACTTTACAATACACCCTCCCTAGTTCTTGACTGAACTATAGCCATAAGTAGTCGATAATCCACCTATCTTGCCACATATTACAAGCTTCTGTAATTCTAAGAGCCTCTAGATTCTTTTTTGAATTCTCTGCTTGAATCTTTTCTTGCTTCTCATATTTTCCCTCATCGGTACACCCATTGCAACCATACTTTTTAGTGTGCTGAAATCTTCATTCTTACAACTCTATTAGTTTGCTACACTGATTAGTCTCTTGAAAGTTGAAATAGAAACTTCAAAGGATGAAAGAAAATCTCAAAACTCAAAATAACATCCATGCAAATTTGACCTACAATTTGGAAGCTTTATATTTTGCAAAACATTAACATGAAATATAATCAAATAATTATGTAGATTATCGCATCATTGCTCAAGTTTCTAAAGCTTTTTCAGATTTTCTAATGTCCAGTGATGCCTTGATGTGGGCTCTTGCACAATACATTGTAGCTTTGAATTCCTAACCTACATGTTTTTTGAAAAATAACTCACTTGCTTTTATTCCACTTGATAGAAGTCTAAAGATTTTGGAAGTGGAATTTCTGCATTGTTCGTCCCTTTTAGGCTTGAAAGTTTTCAGTGTTATGTTCGATTAGATTCCTTAGAACACGATTCCCATAAAGTCTCAATGACAAGTTTAATGAGAGGACTCCAGACTTCCACAACATAATATGAGATTATAAAGGTGAAAAAGCATGGAATCACTCAGACTTCAAACTTTCAAGAATCAGTGAACTGTCGCTCACACAACTCAAGGAATCAGCATGACAAAAAAGTAACTTACTAAGAGATGTGCATCACTCACATGTACAAATATTGAAAACTCAATTGAGATTAGAGAAGTTGAGAACCTACCATGAGCAATTATTCCGAAGCATAATGATACGTTGCTTCAAAATATATAACATGAACTAAGTTTTTTCTAAGATGACAAAATTTCCAAGAAACAACATCAAGCTTCAGCCGTGCAAAAACTAGTGTGACACATGACTTCACACTTGAATTTATATTAGCTGAAGCAGCAATCAACAAGGTAGATGCAGCTTTCATCCACTCACTAAAGAGTAAGAGTGAACTTTGAAGAAAGAAAGAACTTTTTAACTTACAATCTTAAACTTATGACTCTTATGGACCAGCACTTAGGAAACCAATGCTTAGGAAGCTTCGAATCAATGAAGTAGTGAAGCAAAGCTACAAAACTGGAGCAGTAAACACTGAAGCCGCAAAACAGACTTGCAAATTCCAATGTCCCCCTCTATAGGAAGGAAAGATTTAGAAAAACTAAGTCACTGAAAGCTGAGAAGACTCCCTGGGCCTTGCTACCTCGAGGTCCAGAGCATGAGCAGCGAGCTGAGAGCCCGGTGCTTGGCCGCTTGAGGCTTTGAGCAGTTCAATTTCGATAGACTGATAGTCTGAGATACTCAAACTAGCTCTCTTTCCACTTCTGATGTTCCTGCCACCATTCTCTTCCCCTCACCCACTGAGTAAAACCATAGGTCCTGCAACTTCTGCACCGAGGATGCCAGCTTGAGGAGCTTCAGCGACATTGCTCTTCCATGACCCACATTCCCATTTCATCTGCCAGCATTGTTGCATATCTACTGCCAAAGCAAGAACACGTCTTTCCTTCTCTTTAACAAGTCTATTGCTGCTGCAAAAGGCCCATACAACTCAGCTAACAGAGCGGCGGAGGCTGGAGGGCCGGAGGCTGATCAGACCAGCGTTCAGATGTCTCGACTCTCTCTCTCCTCGGAGCTTCGGAAGTTAGGAGCTCTTGAGTTCTTTCGTTTATGGCACTGACCAAGTAAGGGCCCCAGCCATGGGATTTGTCAAAATGGCTTAGATTTTGCCATGCTATTAAAATAAACCTTTGAAAACACTCCATGTGTCATTGATGGCACGTGGCAAAAATCGAATAGGGTGGGCTAATATATCAAGGCTCTTAAACTTCAAAGCCTTAGAAGTTCAGAACCCATTTGGGAATTTGGCAATGTGGCATTCACTAAAGAAGTTAAGAACCACATAGTCTCTGTCATAAAGTTTAACTTTATGACAATTAATATTTGTACAATAGCCTTTAATATATATATTATAATATAACAAACAAACTTAAAGTATGATATATTATTATATTTATATATATAATATATATAAACTCAATATGTGTATATATTATATTGTAATTATATTATGTGTTTTATATGTATATCTATATAAATATTTAAAGTTACATACACTTTTGTATGCATGGGTGCATGGACCCATGCATCCTCCTCCATCACCCATGCATACACATTTTTTGACACACATCCTCACCCATACATCCTCTTTTGACACATTTTTAGTTATAACTTTTGTTTATGTATGAGAAAAGTGCATCTCCCCATACATATATACATTCATGTGCATTGAGGGTAGGGCCCATAAAAGAATGGATTCAATGTGGAAGTTTTAAAACTTCAACTTTAAAGTTGAAGTCTTTGTGAACTTTGAAGTAATTTAGAACTTCAACATAGGGTAAAAGTATTAAAATCTCAACTTTAAATTAGAGTCTTTTGTGAACTTTGAATTTTACAAGCCATTTAAATGGACAAGGAATCTATGTAACCTCATAGAATCTAATTAATGTGAAAGCTATAAAACTTCAACTTTGAAGTAATTTTAAAACTTCCACTTTAAAGTTCTTTGGAGTTTAACTCTTTTGTGAACTTTGAAAATTGAAGTTTAAAAAAAAAGACGTAAATGGACAAGGAATCTATGTAATCTCATATAATCTAATTGGAATCTATGTAATCTCATAAAACCTAATTAATGCAAAAGTTTTAAAACTTTAACTTTGAAGTTTAAGTCTTTGTGAACTTTGAAGTTTCAAAGAGATGGAAAATGAAATACTATAACTATGAACTTTCAACTTGAAGTTATTTGAGAATATTGTAACATGCATTACTTCATAATTAACCTTTAACTTAAATATTCTCAAAACTTTAAATGCATTGTGCGGTTTCATTACCCATTAATAATCAAAATTTTCGAAACAAAGATTAAAACAATATTAACCATTATAGGTGAGTGAGGGGGAGAGAGAGAGGAGGTATGATGATACATAAAGACAAGTTAAAGGAAGATCTATTTCATAACATTGGGGTGGCAAAAACATAAGAGGAGGGTTTTTATGCAATAACAAAGGAGTTTTTGTTAATTATATCACAAAAAGAGGGAAAGTTGTGTGAGGTTAGGCTTAATACCATAAAAAATGGACTTATTAAATAGCAAGGAGGGATTAAAAGAAAAAATCGGTTGGGGAGAATTGGGGTTTTTTGCCAAAGAAATAAGTGGGGATTAAGGGAACAAAAAAGACACAAAAGAGAGGAGAGAAGAGAAAAGAAGTATGGAGAGGGTTAATGATGGTAACAAGGAGGTATGGACCAAAATGAGGTGGGAGGGCCATAAAGTGAGGAAGAGTGGTGTGTGTCTGCAATCCAATATTGGCCAATCCAAATCGCCCGTCAACGATGGGCTTTTTGATGTTGCATCCGACGAGTTACATCCAATGAGTTGCATCCAATGAGTTACATCTGACGAGTTACATTTGACAAGTTACATCCGACAAGTTGCATCTGACGAGTTACATCCGATGAGTTACATCCGACGAATTACATCTGATGTTGCATCTGACAAGTTACATCCGACGAGTTGCATCCGACGAGTTGCAGTTACATCTGACAAGTTACATTTGCAACTGACGAGTTGCAACCGACGAGTTACATCCGATGTCTAGAACCGACGAGTTGCATCCGACGAATTGCATCGCATACAAACACACATTTCGTACTAACACATTCTCTGTCACCTTTGACCTCCAACCACCCACGATGGGCTTACCCAATCATCCGGCTGATCACTTACCACAAACATTTGGGTAATCACTTACCTCAAACATTCGGCTGATCACTTACCATAGATATCCGACTAATCACTTACCACAGACATTCGGCTCATCACTTACCACAAATATTCGAAACATTTGGCTGAACACTTAAATCATACACACCATCAGACACAAATCATTGGACACCATCGGCCACCTAAATCACACACACCATCCCGACACAAATCATTCACACAATCCATACACACACCCACATCATCGGTCGCTCGCCATCGACGGGCACACTATGCTAGACTACCCACAAGCATGCACAAATATACGCACTCTCACGAATACACACACATAGATAAACACATGCACTCACATACATACACACACATAAATTGGCCACCAGTCAACGACCATTGGCTTTCCTCCTAAACTATCGGCCGCCATTTTTAACATCGGTAGTCACCAGAGATCGTCGGCCGTCCGTCAATGACGGTCATATATACTAAAAATGTCACCCATTTTCAAAAGAAAAAGCTAAATATGTTCTTAAAAAATGGTAAAAAAACCAAAGCCTCCAAAAATATATAAACATTTTTTGTGGGTATGAACACGTACACATGCACACACACACACACACACACACATACATGCACAACAGTGCCTAAGGAATTCTCTGATAATATAGTAGATGTTTATGTAGATGAGTTTCTTGTCTTGAATATGATCGAATGATTCATTGTCTGATAGTTGTATGTTTATAGTCAGCTGGTTCAATCTTATTTCGCACACTGGTTTTTACCTTGTTAAATGCATAAATAAATTATACGTAGGTCAGCAGTGTCTGTCCTCACCTTGGAGGATTGTAGATTCTGCTGGGTTTGTCTCTGACAAGAACTCTTCTCAACAGTAGTATCAGAGCTTCGACAGGCTCATATCCGAGACATGATATAGTTTGAGAGCTATCAGATCCAGGTGACAAGCATTCAAAACAAAAAACCAGAAGAACAGCTGAAGACAATCTACAACAATGGCATCAATCAGCAGTATATAGTCGAATATCTGCACAATCCTCGACTCAGCCGGGTCGAGCTTCTTAGCATGGAAGGTCAAGACCTCTCTCATATTGAAAGAAGAAGGGCTATGGCCCTGGGTAGACAACACCGAAGAGATGCCTACAACCACTGGAAGATCAAGCACTGAGATCCCTAGGATTCGAGCCATTCATAGTCGATTCCAATGTTTATGTGAGAATTACAGATGGGGAGATCATCATTGTTGTTGTGTATGTGGACGACACCCTGATACTATGCAGAAGCGAAGGCCAAATCTATGTACATATCATGATCACACATGTGTGGAGCCTATTTCCACATGTGAATTTATCATTTAGATCAATCATATAGGTTGTACATATCATTTGATTTGAGATCTAGTGGCTAAAATAGCCAAAATCTAGTATTCTAGCTATATGCCACTTGGCATTATTTTATTGGTAGAAAAAGTTATTTCACATGGGTAGGAGTGATCTCACACGTGTGTAGGACTTCTCACACATGTGAAAACATCAATAGTAGGTGAGATCCCACTTGTAGTAGATATTTGTGCAAGTCCCTATGAATTAGGAAAATTGCCTCAAATCAAGGGAGGTGGCTATAAGTTAGGAATCTTGGATCATGTGCCATATGGATGATTATTGGTGGATCCTATGATGACTATGCACTCTCACACATGCCAAATCAGCTGAGTCAGCAGTAGCCCTCATGTATATAGAGACATATTTGGCCATAACAATCAAGCAAGCTAAATCTTGGTTTTGGAGCATTGTGATCCAGGGTATCACTCGACAATGGTGGAACCTCAAAGCACGCAAGGGGGTACTACCACGAACCATAAACGAGGTATCTCAGCTGAAGAGCCTAACCCCACCACCACTCACCCTCACACCACCTATCAAGCCTCATCACCACCACCATATGACACACCACATTCACCACCACACGACCAACCACCTCACCACCTCAACACTCACCCTCATTCACCTTCCATTTCCCCCTGTGAACTTTTCACCACCATACCGAACCCCCCACCACCCACACTTACCAAAAGTACACAGGTTCGGCACAGAATCATGCCGAAGAATCCTAGCCGACAAATGTTAATGTCGGAGGAGTTCAACAAAGCATATCCACGTTGGGAGGACAGAGGCACTCTTCTCGATTTCACGATCTGTAAATCTCATAAGCTGAAAGTGTTAGCATTGGAGCCACAACCTTAATGGCGACATGTTATGATGTTGGAAAATACACATGCTTTCGAGAGATACATCGCGGCACCAACCTATATGCGCATCAATCCAACATATTGTCCAATCAGGCGCATGGAAGAAATCGCACCAGAAAGGGCTCCTAATAAAATCTACTGTCCAATTCTACCTAAAGAAGTCAAGACTGATGATCCAGCGGCCAATTTTGTGGCCAACTGCAGCTACTTCTATCAGAGACATCAAACAAATCCGGATCGCCATGTTAGGTACTTTGCAGATAACTGCGGCCTAATATCATTCCTTTCTACTTTCAATTGTTTCTGGGATAGAGATCTGCCACCAATAGTCTTGGATCTAATTAAGCCCCTAAGCACACCCATGGATCATATCAATGTGGCAAGGCTTTACTATCGGATGGCAATCACCAACGAACTTCATGTTGACATGGTTGAATGTTGGTATGAGTACGGGTTTATACAAAACATGCTTGATTACTATCGGCCGCAACCATTTTTGGGCAGAATTTGATTTGAGAGAATGGAATAGATTGGCAGAGAAGTTCATAGAATCCGGATCGCCATCAATGTAGAGTTGTGGGAAGACCAAGCAAGACAACATGTAACGACAATTGGCCTGGGGCCGCCAATATTTTAACGAAGGGGATAATGTAGGATGATATTCCAAGGAATATTCGAGCCAGCTTGAAAAGGATACGGACTTAAGCCTAGAAATCGATTAGTCAAGTTTAGGCCTTTACACCATGTTGTAACGACTTAAGATTATTTAGTTCTAGGCCTAAGTCTAGAACATTGGAACTTAAGTTAGTCTAAGTTAGTTCAATTTAAGTTATTTCAAGTTGCTTATAGTTCATTGGGGTTTTTTTGTCCCATGGAACCTTTGTAATTAAGTTCACAGAAAAGTTAGTCATTAGACTACTGGGGGTTTGACCCATGGTACCCTTTGCAAGTGACCACCACTCAAGTTATATAGGAGTGAGGTGAGTCCATTTTGTAAAGAACCTCATTTACAATACCTGCCTATCTTTTCTTCTTTGAGTGTTCTCCCTTGTGTGGTTTCATGTGTTGTGTTACTTCACATTGTATTGTACACTATTTGATCTTGCAACAAGTTAAGTTAGTCTAGGCCCTCCATTCTCTAGTAGGTTAAGCCTGAGAGGAGGAGATATAGTTTAGGGTTTTATCATTTGTGGTTTAGATTTCTAAGGAGATAAAAGAGAGAAGAGTGGATCTTACCCTCAAGAATACTCACCACCATGCTCATTACTGTCTTTCTTGCATCCATATCCATGCTAGTTGGGAAAATCCTTAGTGAGGGTTAGTTGGGAGCCATTGCGTGATAGGGGATACTTTTAAGCTAACAACAGTCAACTCAAGAACTCCCTTTGAAGCCTTTCATGGATACAAATCGAGTATGAAGCACCTCCAAGTGTTTGGTTGTCTTTGCTATGTGCAGATTCCGTCTGACCTGAGAAAGAAGCTCAATCTTGTCAGTTGTAGAAGTATCTTCATTGTAAACTCGACATCACACAAAGCCTATAGAATCTACAATGTTGAATTGAGTTGATCGAAGATAGATTCTATGACTTTAGGTAGAAGCAGTTCACCATATGGATGTTCAGATGGCTTTTCGGAATGGATATATACAAGAAGATATTTACATCTATCAACATGAAGGTTACATCCTTCAAGGCCAAGAACACAAGGTATGCAAATTGCAGAAAGCTCTTTAAGGGCTAAAGCAAGCCCCAAGGGCCTGGTTCGATAGAATCAATTGATTATTGTTGCAACACGACTTCATTCCAAACTCTGCTGACTCTAATGTTTATCTCAAACACAGAGGTCCAAGCTATGTTATCATAACTCTATATGTTGATGACTCTCTGAACATCAGCAATTCGAATCAATTACTTAATGAGACAAAATCGCTATTGTTGTAGAAATTCGAAATAATTGATTCAGACTCAGTGCACTACCTGATTGGGCTAGAGATGTGGACACAAGAAAATCTACTTTTGGCTACTTATGCTTTCTAGCAGGAGGACTCATTTCAAGGAATAGTCAAAAGCATAAATGCATTTCTTTTTCTTCCACAGAGTTCGAATATGTCGCAGCCACCTCTGCAGTGAAGGAGATCATCTGGCTCAGAAGATTGCTCCAAGATCTTATGTTCCCTCAACTCAGACCAACTATATTCCATTGCGACAATCAAAGTCAAATAGAGCTATATTGCTCTATCTCTGAACCCACGAACTCACTCTAGAACTAAACACATTAAAGTTCAATTTCATTTTCTTAGAGAGACAGTTCAAAACAAGATTGTTGAATTAAGTTACTATCATGCCGACAGTATGTTGGCTAATATTTTGACAAAGCCTCTGTCGAGAAAAAAGCATTTTATGGCTATGCAGCTTGTTAAGATTCATTCAGGATCCTAGGAGTTAAGCTTAAGGGGGAGTGTTGGAGTTCATCTTCACTCCTACTCACCTAAATTTATTTTTTGAGAATCAATGTATTATGTAAATATTCTCTCTCTGCAATAGTATGCAGTCTTACTCGCACAAGTTGAACAGTCTGTGCAATACATCAACTTGAAGCAAAAGCAGGATCGACTTCATCGACATCCCGATATCGACTCCATTGAATCTCCTCAATGGCGAACCAGTCGACTCGACTTGTTCGACACCTTCGATGATTGTCGACTATTACTATTCAAAATGGAGCTCTTCCTCTGCCCTGTCCGATGCAGACCACGTCATAGTTCATTTCAGTACTTTGCAGTAACTGCACTACTTCATGCCCCTTGCTCACGCAGTTGTTATAGCTGACGCATACACACACACACACACACACATATATATACATAACAGCAAGACAATACAATATACATAGTGACATTAGAGTCAATCAGTGAAAGCGTGATTCAGAGTTCCTCCGCGAACTCCAGTGTATCATAATTATTTGATTCCATAGGATCAAAGATTTTAGAGAGAGTGAAAGTAGAAGTAGAGATAGCATTCAATCTGTAACTAGCACAGTAAGATCACAGCACATAGTGCGCTATTACTATGAATCATTCTCGAGCATAGGATCATGATCTGATTGTTGTATTTACAACAGCTTAATGCAGATTCTCTATTTTCTTAATGTGTGTTTTACACTATCAAATGCTTTTTGATAATTCCTTTCTCTTACACTGATACTCGTTCCATGACTCATTCGGAATATCTAATCTCGAAGAAGGCATGGCTGTCATAGACGGCTAATTGTTTCGCTCCCTTTGTGGTTGTCTTTGACACCTACCAAGATATTCCTCTTGTCGATCTAAGTAATAGTCTGAATCAACAGATTGACAAAGATCTTGTTATAATTTATATGTTGAGTTTTCTCTTGACTGGATCTCACATCCCCCCAAGTGGAGTCACATGTCTTCATAAAGAGAGTAAATCAAATGGTTCTATCATGAGACTTGGTGAGGGAGATAGTCACAAGTCAAGAAGAAGAGAAGTATGTGAAGTATTCAAAGTAGGATGTACTTTGAATGATGTCATTGTGAATGATAGTGAGGGAGAATCATTACCTAAATCATTGGGTAGAAGTTCTTGTTGGAAAAAAGAGAGTACTTCAATCATCCTTATGTTAAAGATACTAATGCCATGGCTTCTAATGTTTTTGAGGTTTCTACTTCTTATGATGCAATCATTAAGAGGGAGTCTTGTGAAGGAAAGGAAAATGGAAGATTGATTTCTGGGAAGATCCAAAGCATGGATCTCATATCCCTTCATCAACTCAAAGGATTCTATGATTGTGAATTGATCACTCGTGATCAAGATGGCAAAAGGTTGGTTGAAGAATACTGCATGGAGAAAATCGAGAGACAATTCAAAGCCTCATTCATGCTTATACATGAGTTCTCTTTGGGTTCATATATCCATTTTTGCACTATAGTGTTGATATTATGCAATCTTTTGTGTAGAATGCAATTTTATGTTATGTATTGGTTCCACACGTTTGAAATACAGTACCGTGACTGTTATTGTATGGACAACAGCTTCATTCTATCATATTGATGTTTGATCAAGATCTTATTGAGTTTACATCACTTTTGTGTAGTTTATGTTAGATTTCTATATTATCAATGTTGCTAGATGTGTTGACATTCATAACCAAAGATTAAGGGGACCTAATTGGATCTCAGTGATTCATATTTCTTCACACATTTCACATGGCAAGCCTAATCATGTGTGTTTTCTACAAAAGAGTTTGTATGGACTTAAGCAAGCACCAAGGAGTTGGTATGCTAAGCTTAACACTTTCTTACTTTCTCAAAATTTCAAGACGAGTGAGTATGATCATTCACTTTACTATAGATTTGTTGGAATGATGTTACTATTCTTCTAATCTATGTGGATGATATTGTGAAAGATTCAACTAGTTTCATCACATTTTGCAATATTTCCATATTTGGCATATTGAGGCCAAAACTTGTTTTAGACTTAGAGGTTGACTTTTCAAAGTTCATTAGTCTAAATTTCATTTGAATAAACACTTTCTGAAAGTGTGGGAAAGATAGAATGCGAGTTTGAGTAGATTCAATTTGAATAAGTTGGGTACATTGAATCTAGACCCAAAATTGGTAGGGTTAGCATTTTGGTGAGAAAGCCAAGTGGCCAAATAGGGTTTGGACCTGTTATAAAAGGATGTAACTCGTGGAGAGAGTCATCTTATCTCTTCTCTATATCTTGGTGATTGCTTGCAATTCTATGTGTAGAATGATCTATATTTGCTATTTTTGGATCCACACGTGTGAAATACAGTAGCTTGCTGGTTTTGTACGGACCGCAATAGTACATAATCATTTCATTCAAGTTTGATCAAGTTCTATTAGTGTTTGCATCTCAAATTGTGTGTAGATGCTGATTTTTTCTACATTGGTGAAATTGGTAGTGTATTTCTCTTTCTAACCAAAGATCATTCAAGTAGATTGGATCTTAAGGATCTGAAATCTTTCACATGGTATCAGAGCTTGTGTTTTAGGTTATGAAGGAGGAAATCAGATCTGTCAATGATTTGGTGAAGATATCAAGTCTAGAGCATGCTAGAGAGGATTCTACACCAAAATCGGATTTTTTGCTTTTGTAGATTGGATCTTTTGTAGATCAAAACACTAAATAGGACAACATACTTGTTCAATTCCATTTTTTTGAATTCACATGCTGGATTTGGCCGATTTTTGGATCATTGGTTCAGCCTAAGTGGTGGCTTATAGATTGCATATCAAATTTTCAACATTTGCATGTAGATTTGAAATAGTCAATTTTTTGTGATTTTGTCAAAACACTAATTTTGATTGGATCTCTAGATAGTGAGGTTGCTGGACTTCATTTGAGTGTATTTCAATCTTAGGAAGTGGCAAAAGTCATTAGATTGAGGATAGATCATAGGTTGATCAAGATTCCATGATTCTATGTGTTGATTTGCTTGGATAAGTGCTAGAAGAGAATTTGTGAGATAGTTTCAAATCTTGGTGATTTCGAATCTTGTTGTTCAAAGGAGTGCTTTGTGCATTGAAACAGGTTGAAAGAGAAGATCAGGTCATTGCTACATGGCAACCTCAATTGGAGTCATGTTGGAAGCCAATAATAGGCTTACCTCAAGTAACTATTCATTATGGAAAGTGAGGATGGAGTCACTTCTTGAGATGAATGATGTTTTGGATATTGTTGTAGGTTTGGAGGAGAGACCAGCAACACAACAAGATCAATTGAGGTATGACAAGAGGGCCAAGAAGGCTCTACACATGATAAAGATGAAGTTACCAATGAACTTCTCAAGGAAGTTGGTAAGTGCACATCATCTTTGGAAGCTTGAAATTCATTGAAGAAGCTTTATGAATCCAAGTCTGCTTCAAATCTTTTCTTGTTTGCAAAAGAATGAAGAAAGTCCAAGTACTTTTGTTTTGAGAATGAAAGCATTGAATGATGAGTTAGCTTGCATAGATGAAAGCATTAAGGAAGGAGAGCTTATTCAAGTGATTCTTAATGGCTTGTTGGATGCTCATGCTAACATTGTTCAAAGTATTGCTATTCAAAAGACTTTGCCAAGTTTGATGGATCTTCAAGAGATCTTAATCAATGAGGAATATAGGCTTCAAGCAAGAGGTGGATCTACATCGACACTTCAAGAGGATGCTATGTTCACAAAGGGCAAATTCAAGGGCAAAACCAAAAGCAAGTGGTCTAAAAGGCAAGATCAAGTGGATGCTTCTTCAAGTGGCAAAAAGAAGGATAGATTAAAGCTCAAGTGCTTCTATTGTGGCATCAAAGGACACTTTACAAGTGAGTGCTACAAGAAGAAGAGAGATCAAGGAGACAAGCAAGGTAATCTTACTCTTGATGAGGATGGTTTGGATGTGCAAGATGCAAATGATGATGCTTTTGTGATGTCTTCATGTATGCTTGCTAATGATGGAGATCTAGATCCTTGGTGGATTGATAGTGGAGCAAGTTCACACATGACCTTTCACAAAGAGTACTTCACTTCTTTGTTGGCATATGGAGATGACAAGAGGGGGATCTACACGGCCAATGATGGTGAGTGTGCAATCAAAGGGATTGGCACAATTCGTATTTCTCTCTCTACAAATAGGAATGTTCATTTGGAGGATGTCTTGTTTATTCCATCTATTACCAAAAATTTGCTTAGTGTGAGTCAAATGCTAAGTAAGGGCCTCAAGGTGGAGTTTGATGGAGATGCTTGTTTGATCAAAAGGAAGGATGTCTTGATTGGAAAAGGTACAAGGCAAGGGAAGTTGTTCAAACTTGATGCTTGTGTTATTGCTAACCAAGTTGGATGTGTTGCACGGGAGCAAATTTCTATTCAAGAGGTTTGGCACAAAAGGATGGGACACCTCAACTTCAAGTCATTGGAGGTAATGGCAAGGAAGAAGGTTGTGATTGGTCTTCCAAGTTCCTTAAGTAATGCCAAGCATGTTTGTGAGTCTTGTGCTTTGTCTAAGTCACATAGACTACCTTATACTAGATCTATTTCTAGATCTACAAAGCCTTTTCAACTTGTACATTCGGATATTCATGGATTTACTACAATTAGCAATAGTGGAGCTAAGATGTATGTAACATTCATTGATGATTTTAGTAGATTTTGTTGGATCTATCTACTAAAGAGCAAGGATGAAGTGTATGATGTCTTTGTCAAGTTCAAGAATGCAAGGGAGAACCAATTTTCCACAAAGATCAAGTGCTTGAGAGGTGACAATGGTGGTGAGTACATATCTAACAAGTTCAAGGCCTTTTGTGATGAGCATGGGATCAAGAGGGAGTATACAACATCAAGGACCCCACAACAAAATGGAGTGGCTGAAAGGAAGAATAGAACTTTATGTGAAAGTGCTAAAGCTATGAGGTTAAGTGCTAATCTTGACAAACCATTTTGGGATCAAGCTTTGTTGTGTGTCAATTTCTTGTGCAATAGGTGGCCGAGTGCTATTTTGGATGGAAGGACACCTTTTGAGATGCTATTCAAGAGGAGGCCGAGTGTCAACTTTCTAAGAACCTTTGGATGCACATGCTATGTCAACATTACTCTTGATGATAGGACCAAGGAGGATCCATCTTCAAGAAGAGGTATTTTTGTTGGATATAGTGAGGTGAGTAAAGCCTACAAGGTTTACATTCCTTCTACTAACAAAAGTGATTGTTGGTAGAGATGTCATTTTTTATGAGGGAAACATTCCAAAGATGTCTTCAAGCATGATTGATGGTAAAGTAGATGGTTCTAACATTCTTGATGTAGATGAGAAGGATCCTACTTTGGATGGTGGTGATGATGGACCTTCATCAAGTCAAAAGCCAAGGAGAACATCAAGAGAAAGACAAGTACCTTCAAGGCTCACATATGATCAAAAGGGTAAGCAAGTACTTTCTGGAAATTATGCTGCTTTCCTAACCTCTTTGGATGAGCCTACAAGTGTAGATCAAGCAAGGAAAGAAGAGGAGTGGATCCAAGCAATGGATCTTGAGTATCAGGCTCTTATGAAGAATGGAACATGGAGATTGGTGGAGTTGCCTAAGGACAAGAAAGCTATTGGATGCAAATGGATCTTCAAGGTGAAGAAAAACCAAGATGGATCTATCAACAAGTACAAGGCAAGGTTAGTGGCAAAAGGATATGCTCAACAACAAGGAATTGACTATGATGAGACCTTTGCACCCGTGGCAAAGATGGTAAGCATTCGAGTCATCATTTCACTTGCTACACTTTATGGATGGAATCTATGGCAAATGGACATTTCAAATGCATTCTTGAATGGCGATCTTGAGGAGGAAGTATACATGGAGCAACCCGAGAGCTACATCTCATCAACAAAGCCAAATCATGTGTGTCTTCTACAAAAGAGTTTGTATGGCCTTAAGCAAGCACCAAGGAGTTGGTATACTAAGCTTAACACTTTTTTACTCTCTCAAGGCTTTGTTATGAGTGAGTATGATCATTCACTTTATTATAGGTTTGCTGGAAATGATGTTACCATCTTGCTAATCTATGTGGATGATATCATCTTGAGTGGTGGAGACAATCAAGATGTGGAGGATATCAAGAATGCTCTTAAGAAGGAGTTTGAGGTGCATGATCTTGGTAATTTGCATTACATTTTAGGAATAGAAGTATTAGATCTTCTCAATCTACTTTCATTTGTCAAGAGAAGTATGCTAATACTATTCTAGAAAGATTTCATATGGTAGATGCAAAAGCTATTGATACACCTATGGAGTCTCATGTAAAGCTTACTATAAGAGGTAATGAAAGATCCTTCAAGGACATTACTCTCTATAGAAATCTAGTTGGTTCACTCATCTATCTAACCATTACTAGACCTGATCTAAGCTATTGTGTTGGAATATTGAGTCAATTCATGCAAGATCCTAGTGAGGAGCATTGGAAGCTAGGAAAGCGAGTTTTGAGGTACATCATTGGAACTCGAGATTTTGGCATATTGTATGAGGGATCATCACCTAATTTGGATTTTCAGATTTGGACTATGCTGGAGATATAATGGATAGTAAATCCATTAGTTCTTATTGTATTTTCATAGGTGATGGAGCTATATCATGGATGTCAAAGAAACAAGGCACTATCTCATTGTCATCTAGTGAGGCCGAGTACAAAGCTCTTACACATTGCACAAAGGAGATGGTATGGATCAAGAGGATGATCAAAAATCTTCACTTGCTAGATTTTTCAGAGAGCCCAATTATCTTTTGTGACAATCAATCAGCCCAAAGAATGGCATCCAATCCTATCTTTCATGCTAGGAGCAAGCATATTGAGATACAATATCATTTTGTGAGGGAACGAGTCATTGCAAAGGAGGTGGGGCTTCAACATGTGTCTTCAAGGGAATGTGTAGCTGATATCTTCATCAAAGCATTGGGAAAAGACTTGTTCATGAAGCATAGGACTTCACTTGGAGTATTATCAAAGTCTATGCTAAAACTAGTTGAAGAGGGAGTGTGAAAGATTCAACTAGGTTCATCACATTTTGCAATATTTTCATATTTGGCATATTGAGGCAAAAACTTGTTTTAGACTTAGAGGTTGACTTTTCAAAGTTCATTAGTCTAAATTTCATTTGAATAAACACTTTCTGAAAGTGTGGGAAAGATAGAATGCGAGTTTGAGTAGATTCAATTTGAATAAGTTGGGTACATTGAATCTAGACCCAAAATTGGTAGGATTAGCATTTTGGTGAGAAAGCCAAGTGGCCAAATAGGGTTTGGACCTGCTATAAAAGGATGTAACTCGTGGAGAGAGTCATCTTCTCTCTTCTCTATCTCATTTCATGCTTATACATGGTTCTCTTGGGTTCTACTATCCATTGGTGCACTATCTTGGTGATTGCTTGCAATTCTATGTGTAGAATGATCTATATTTGCTATTTTTGGATCCACACGTGTGAAATACAGTAGCTTGCTGGTTTTGTACGAACAGCAACAGTACATACTCATTTCATTCAAGTTTGATCAAGTTCTATTAGTGTTTGCATCTCAAATTGTGTGTAGATGCTGATTTTTTCTACATTGGTGAAATTGGTAGTGTATTTTTCTTTCTAACCAAAAATCATTCAAGTAGATTGGATCTTAAGGATCTGAAATCTTTCACAGATATCATTTTGAGCAACAATCAAGACATTGATGATATCAAGATGGCACTAAAAAAGGGGTTTTGATGTGCATGATCTTGGTCTTTTGCATTATATCAAGGGAATAGAGGTTTTTAGAACTTCTCAATTTACTTTCATTTGTCAAGAGAAGTATGCTAATTCTATTATAAAAATATTTCATATGGTAGATGCAAAATCTTGTGATACACCAATGGAGTCAAATGTAAAGCTCACTATAAGAGGTGATGAAAGATCCTTCGAGGACATTACTCTCTAGGAAACTAGTTGGTTCACTTATATATCTAACCATCAAAAGACCTGATATTAGCTATTGTGTTGGTAAACTAATTCAATTATGCATGATCCTAGTGTGGAGCATTGGAAACTAGGCAAGAGAGTATTGAGATACACCTTGGGTACTAGAGATTTTGGCATTGTTTGTGAAGGATCATCACCTAACTTGTATGGATTTTCAGATTTGATCAGATCTTGATGCATTTCTACTTCGAGTTAGTGTATATATTTTCGAGTCCTTGTATATTTCTGAGTCTGTACATACATTCACTATAAAACAATGGCTACCTATTGTAGGATGGATGTAGTTAATTAAGTAGATTAATGTCAGCTTTCAATGTACTGATCATCTGACTTCCAATCATCAAGGAAAATCTACATTGGAATCAATGCACTGATCAAGTTATCATCCTGTAGGCGTTATTTTGTAATAGTTCAGTTTTTCGAGTTTGAGATTATCAACAATCCATTTTGCGCCTATTGTCTTGCGTCCATCTTCAAGCCATTTTGTACTCATTTTTTTCAATCAAAGTAAAAAAAAATTGTCTACACTATTGTATTGTTCTATTGTGCTTGATTGATTTTTCATCTTGAACGTTCTTGTTGGTAACTAACGCACTCCGATCCGACCACCTGCTCCACTTCCACTGCTCGAGATTTCTCTAATTTCCGACATGGTATCAGAGCAAGTGGCTCAGTAATCTGCATCTTCACACGGATTATCCGTCTTGTTTTTACCAAGACCTCATTTCAGCTAGTGCGCAGCCAGCAGTTTTTCGATACCCTTGTCTCTACCAACGATCTCACCACTATACCAAAATGGATCCATGCTCTAGTTCTTCTCTAACTGACAAGCTTGATGGAGAGAACTACCATCTCTGGGAGTTCAAGATGAAAGTCGTTATTCTAGCCAAAGAACTGTGGGACATAGTTGATGGTACTAAAGTCAAACCAAAGGCTCTCTCTATGACATCAGAGATGTCACATCCAAACTCCATCTGAGAAAGAAATTCTTCACTTTGAGAATGTCTGATGCAGACACCATTTCCAGTCATCTCAATACATTCAAAAATCTCATGGAGCAGATGACTGCAACCGGCTCAGTCATAGAAGATTCTGATGCAATGATGACTCTTTTATCGAGTCTGCCTGATGCCTATGAAACTTGGGTCATGGCCATCTTGACCCAGTAGCAACTAACTCTATCAAGAGTCATTTCGATGCTATTACAAGAAGAGATTAGAAAAATGCATCCTCCTTAGGCTGAGGATCGGATCCTCAAGCTCTATATACAAAGAAAAATCAAAAGTTCAAATCAAAGGATTCCAGAAAATCAGATTACTCTAACAAGAAGACCAACATGCAGCCTGGCTCGAATTTTGGCTCAGGATCAAATTTTGGTTCAGGGTCGAATGCTTCATCATTCCAGCTCATGCAAAAACTGTTCTACAAATATTGTGGCCATCTCAGCAAGGACTACATAACACTTAAGTACAACAATGACACATGCACACATTTTGGAATAAATTTTGCATATGACATGTTAGTTGTGATAAATGTAAAATTTTGCATTTGGTTGTATGGAAGAAAAAAAGAGAGGAGCAAATACACAACCATATGATAAGAATGTTCACGTGCTTTTTTGTAATGTGTCATAATTCAAAAGCTAAAGATAAAATGAGTTCATTTTGTCAATGTCAAATGCATTAAGGTGGATCAAATAAATAATTGGAGGCCACACAAAGGCTTATGAGGTTGAATTATTGGAGCAAATGATAATTTGCACATGCTTTATCAATTGAAATGATTATGGTGTGCCCATGGTGTAATGAAGTACTACGTCAATAAAGATGACTCTGGAACTAATCCTTTCAATGTAGATTAAAAAGCTGCAGCTGGTGCTCCCATGTGGAATGCAAAAATTGTCCAAGTGGAGAAGGAAAAAGGTGTTGTAACTACATTAACATCAATTCGGTACAAACGAAGAATGAGCACATTTCCTTACACAATGGTCGGGAGCCTGCGCCTTCTAGACCACAATAAACAACTCTACCCAACACCCTGCTGCAATGAACACACAATCATGTTCTGAACATATCTGCTTTTCTAGGTGATGTATATTCTACAATTGGAAAGATGAGATGATTACAAAAACTATAGCATGTATAATACTATAATGGAATAATATGCAAGTTATTGAGCAAGCACATCCATGCAATTCAATATTGTTCTAATAAGAAATGATTGGAGATTTTCATAAGCTTATTTCTATAATATTTTAGCGAGGACATTTTCAATTGTCTTTCTAATATCAATTAAATCTACATTTTCAATTGATTTTTTATACCAAATAAAATGACGAAGTTATCATTCCAACCCCTCATGGAGATAAGGTGTTAGCCAATACTGGATGTTAAGAAATCAGCACTCTGTTGTGACGATGACTAACACTTTGATGTACTCTGAACACAGATTTCAAGTAACCAGCCCAGTAACTGTGAGGCTTCAAAATGAGCATCCAATGTAAAGAGAGACTTTTGAATAGATGGCCGATGATTTCTTTATAAGACTTTCCTATGGATAGCCATAGAATTGAGCTTTTATTCAATAGTTAAGTGGAATTCAAACTGCCCTCTAGGCTGAGTTGGAAAAAATTCCATTCTGTATTATGCAAGGCCCAGCCACGTACACAACATTTTGCCTGGTATTTGCCTGGTAAACGGCCCAATTTCTTGCCCATGTGCCCTGAAAAAAACACTGTATTTAATCGACCTAAAAATGGGCAGAATCTGCCATATACAATCCATTACATCAGAAGAAAACTGTAATATTATTCCCATGTATTGGGACTGTACTTTTTATCCTTTTATGTGGGATGTATAAACACAAATTCTGAGTAATTAGCCAACTCATAAGGTGAGGATTCACCATTAGGGACACTTGAGTTCCTTATGAAATTTCCCCATGAATCCCCATAGGATTGAGTATTTATTTGATTGTTTGGTGTCATTGAAGCTGTCCTTTCGGCTGCGTTTGGAAAAAAGTGCATGAAATTTTTTAGATTATTCCCATGTGCTGGAGCATATTAGACAGTAAATTCCATTCTAGAAATTTTAGACTTAGTAAATTCCATTCTAGAAATTTTATCTTTTTTTCAAGGATGTACACAAATATTCTGGTTCAACAAACGTAATCACAATTGATCTCGCGCTAGGTTTCCATCACATAAGAATATGGAAGAAAAGATGTCCACGCTCTTACTTCAAAACAAAGTCCAAATATATGCTCCAAATACTTCCTAGCACGCCGTGACAATGAAGCTATTAATACATTAATTCTATAAAATTTCTTTGGGGTCTTTTAATGCTAGAGAAAATGTGCAGCATGATAATACAACATGCGCAAGTTTTTTTTTAACAACATGAGCAAGAATGCAATTGAGCCTTTGAGAATCACAAAAAAATGATGATCAGAAATGTCATCAAATATAGAACAATGCATTCCATGAAGCAGCGATTGCACAGAAAGAAATAGTCAATGCTTAGACCAACTTATCAAACCTTATCAAACAAGCAGCACATTGCGACTACATGATATTAAGATCCAAGATGCATATAGCATAAAATCCAGAGTGTTATGGAAGATATGGAAGATCTGAAGACACGCAAAGGAGTTTCATCTTTCGCTTCCAACACATCAAAATAACATAAAGATGTGACCTAAAATTAAAGGCAAGAGTTTCAAGAAAGCTGGCCAGAGTCTGCAATCACAACTGGTTGCTTGGTTTTGCCACTCTGAGTTCCCACTGTTTCAACTTTCTTCACCACATCCAGGCCTTCCACCACCTGTCCAAATACAACATGCTTCCCATCCAGCCAAGAGGTCTGGACAGTACACAGGAAGAATTGAGATCCATTAGTGTTCGCGCCAGCATTAGCCATGGACAAAACCCCGGGGCCGGTATGCTTCCTGATGAAGTTCTCATCAGCAAATTTTGCACCATAGATCGATTCCCCACCGGTTCCATCGCCGCGAGTGAAATCCCCACCCTGACACATGAAGCCTGGAATCACTCTGTGGAAAGTAGATCCCTTGAAGTGCAAGGGTTTTCCTGACTTGCCGATGCCCCTCTCTCCAGTGCACAGAGCACGGAAGTTTTCAGCTGTCCTAGGGGTAGTGTCTGCATAGAGCTCCATGACTATTCTCCCGGCTGGTTTACCGCCGATTGAAATATCAAAAAACACTCGTGGGTTCCCCATAGCAGCTCAAAATATTCCAAAGAAAACTGAACCGGATCTACAAAACGATAAGATAGTTAAGAGCATGTGAATTGAATGTACTGGACCTTATTGTCAAAGAGATCGTACAAAACGCAGGAAGTACGTATCCTTGCTGATAAAACAAGCAAATCCTATTACAAAATAGTACGTATGTAACAGATTTATACCGCTTAGGCAGACTTGAGCGTATTTACTGATTCTTGCCAAGGAAGATATCAACTCAGAATGAAGAGATTAGGCATTCTTGCTAAAACAGACAAATCAAACAGTGCAATAATAACTCAGGCCCCTACAAGTCATATAAATTTACAAGAAAATGAGGGTTATATAAAGTTTGCATGCTAACAGAAAACATAAATCTAGCAACTGACTTCGACACCTAACAAAACCGATTAGATGGATGTAGAAAATAATGTACAAATTGTAAGGTCTATTGCATTACACCATAAATCAAAGCCTCAAATAGTCACTAAGACCGATACATACAATGCAGAACTAATAGATTTAGAGCAGAATTTAAAAATTGGGGCGCAAATTACATTATAATATAGCAAGGTCTGCTGAAAAAAAAGCTGTCACAAGCAAGAAAGTGAAATAATTGTAAGACAGAGCAATTTCTGTGTAAGAATAAACAGAGACTGATCTCTGTTTAATTACTATGATAGCATGTGTCTATTGCATTAAAACATAAAAGGCAAAGCCTGCAAAGAATAGCTGGGGCCATAAAATAACGTAATAGATAACAGGCCCCGCAGGGGGGGCCGTTATGAGTTTTTGGGAGGGCAAGCCCGGGCCTCCCCAAAAACTCATAACGGCCCCTGTGGGGCCCGTTATCTTAATACGTATCAATATATCATATTGTACCGTATGAATACATCGCGATCCCGACAGATTTCTCTGTCTCTAGCCCGGGAGATTTCTCTGTCTCTCTCTCGTGAGTGACTTGCACTCCAATCCATGGCATCTAATAGACATCGATCCGAATACCCACGGACCTCTGGCCTCAATCGACCGTGAAGGAAATGTGGATGAGGATCTGTTAAGTGGCGTTCACTCTGAGCAAACGTCTAACCCATGACTGTAGCCTACCGGGCAGCTCCATCTCTAAACAAGAGACTTTCTTTGATCTCGAAAAAACTGCAAGGGTGAAGGAGAAAATAAATCTCAACATGCTAACTCAGCGTCTTCTCTGGAACAATTCTCTGTGATTGAACAATCAGCTCCGGTAGGAGGACAAATTCAGAGGCAGGTTCGAAGCCGAATGACACTATTTGGACCGGCATCGCCCATCAGCTTCATTCCTTCCCATACCCAAGACAATGAATCGGAAGACTCCTTGCTCACAAATTAGACACGGACATCTGCTAGGAGACAGATTAAATGCACATGCACGAAAGAGGTGGTAGATGAATACACGGATCAGATGATCAGATCCGTTAAGCAAAGCCCAAATCACCTAAAAGCATGCATGGGAATGTGCTAAGCAGCGTCCAGAGCACCGATCAAAGCATCTTTTGCACGGATATGTCTCACAGAAGCGGCAGCTTTGAGAAAGAAAAGGTAGTAATCTAGTTTGTAATCTACCTTTTGGAAATCAATTAACTAGATCCAGAAACTACAGCTTGTAATTGAAAGCTGCAAAAAGAGACTGATTCAAGTATAGACCGAGCAACAATCGTGGTGATCGCACTGAGGCAGAGAATGCTATCCCCAAAGAAACACAGACGGCCGATTACGCGATTTAATTCGCCTGTTTCTTAGAAACTCCAAGTGCTAATAACGCAAATTTAAAAGCTTAAGATCATCTACATATTTAAGTGTCTACTACATAACCTAATAGGAAGATTTTCTGAATATGAGAGGCGTCACAAGCAAGAAAGTGAATCACCCCTTACTGGCGGATACGTAATAATACAGGTGAAACAGATGTAGTATAAAACCCACATAGTAAAAGTGTCTATTGTATGATATTACAGCAGATTTATAATAAAATCTACAAATTGCAGTGTCGATCTCATCATACTATAGAAAGATTTGCTGAAATTCAGAGCTATTACAAGTAAGAAAATTGTTACAACTTACTTGGAAGACACATAGTAATACAGATATAACAGCTTTCGAGTACAATCTACATATTGGAGTGTCTATTGGCTTGTGATATAGCAAGATCTGCTTAAAATGAAAACTGTCACAAGCAAGAAAGTGAATTTAAAACTAATTTTTATAAGAGAGCAAATTCTATGGAAAAATAAACAACAGTGTACCTGATTCGAGGCAATCCGGGAGCTGAATCTGACCGATAACAAGCAGGATTGAGAAAAAGAAGAATGCTCGCAACGAAATTATTGATGGAGCAAGAGGAAGAATACATATATGTGGACAGAAAATGAAGCTCATCCAACCGCCTGTTGGGGGAGCATCCAACGGCCAACAATACTCTATTAAAATAGGGCAAGTAGAGTTAAGTGGCCAAAAGAAAGGGTGATAATGGAATCAAATTTGGTGGGCAAAGGGCCCCATGGGACACCCACCCCAAGTCTTAACTCCTAGTGTTGAAAGATTTGATGGCCGTGTAGAAGCTAAATTTGAACTTGTTTGAATGGTTGAAAAATCTACATTGAAGGCCAAGATTTTTTGAAGGTATCTTTAGACTTGGCAGTTGAAAGTCCCAACGGGGATATGGTGTAACATAAAGTCAAAATGTGACATGAGAGTATCAATACTTAGACCCAGTGAGTATTTTCCTTAAGAACCACAGATATAGGATTGGCTAATGAATGTGTTGATATCCTATTCATAAACAGCCTTATGCTAGGTAAATAACTGCCAAATTCGTGAAGTATTGAGATTTTCACTAGTACTGATAATTGATAGGTAAGTAGAGGAAGGTTTCACACGCCCAACATTGTCAAACATGTAAATAAAGTAGTAGTTTTAGCTATAACTGAGTAATGCCCGCCCAACACTGATTTAAATTTTCAAAATCTAGTAGAACTTTTCAATCTCGTGATTCAATTTCCTAGTTTTTAGCCCCCCATAGGCAACTTAAGACAAATTAGCCAATTATGCTACAATGGTCCATTTACGGTTACGAGCCTCAATGTAAAAAGGAAGTAGAAAATGTTGTCTTCCACGTAGCCAAGTTAGTAGACAAATGTGTAACTTGTGACTCGTATCATTCATTAGAAGAGAAATAGATGGTACCCAACATACTCCAATTCATCTCCATGCCAATAATTAGTAATGGATGGGCCGAATGGAGGCTTCTAAATAAATGTGCCAAATGGAAGCTTCTAAAAAAAATATTGTTGGATACAAGGGAGTGTCGGCTTCTTTGCATAGTAATATCTCGTTTTCATCATCAATATGCAATTTTTGTTTGTGATTTCTTCTTCAATGATTTCAGCATCAGTTGGACCTTGTATTTTTGGGTTGATTTCCGGTTCTAGCTCAATATCTGGTTCTGGCTCGATTTCTAGTTCCTCGTACAAGTCGTTTGGCATATCTATCTCTATCGTCAAATATATGTCGTTTTCTTGTGTTGAGTTGCACAACATATAGCCATTGAGGGGACAATCGATCCGAACGAAATATGATTTACAATAGAAAAATATAATCAATGCACAATGGGACATCACAATTCGAATTCAAAGTGATCAAATAAAAAAGTCATGTAAAATAGAGTGCAATTTGCAAGGTAGTAACACATGTTCACAATGTTGTTGCAAAACGAGCATCTCATATGAGTTCATGGGTATTACTTTTGTCGAGTCGATTGCAAAGAATCTGGACACATCCTTTCTAACTGTGGCATTGTTTTCACGATAGTTTACTTTGAACCATTTCACATCAAAGATCAATTATTTTTTGTTACTTCCATAGTCGACCTCATAAAAATGTGGAAGTGTTTAGACGTAGTCTAAGTCACTCGCACTATATCGACTCTCTTGTTGAAATTTTGCCATTATGCCACAATCAAATGTGTGTCTTTTGGCGTCAATGTGCTCAACACGAAAGTGATATCCATAGGCCCACGACATTGTATTCCTTGTACTATATCACAGCATATGTTGAACATTTTAGGGTTAAGGATTTAGATCTAGAATAAACAAATTCATATCACTCCTTTCAAATCAAAACATTACTCTCCTCTTATGAACAATTGCAAGCAAACTCCCACTCTACTCATGTCACATGTTCACTGTTTTCTGTTGCTTTTTCAAGAGTATCATAAATCCATTCACATGTGCATTGAGAAGGCAATTGTTCTAACGGTTCATCATTCTCATGCATTTGGTGAGTCGTCGTCCTTTTCCTTCTTCTATAAGAGTATTTTTGTTTTGTGTCTCAAGGCAGGCTTCTCTCCTTTTGGGCTTCTTCGTACTTTGAAATCCACTTGTCCATTTTTCTACAATCATATAAAATGAATGTTCCAATTTGTTCGCGTAATAGTGTTGTCATCCTTTTTAGAACGCCTTTTCCTTGCGATAATTTACCTTTAACATGTTCTTCCTCTTCATTATGCCATAACCTTGGTGCACTATGGTGTATTTGTGAATATATTTTATGATGTAAAACAATGATTCTTGAACTAGCCAACCTTTTGTGATGTTGTCTTCTGGCCTTGCCTTTTGTCTCATAAAGTCTTTTAGAACTTACATAAGATGCTCAAGGTATAACATCCATTCTTCTTAAAGCTTAAAGACGGTACCTGAAGAAGGCTCAATTGAGTCTATAAAGAAGGCTCACTCGAGTCTATAAAGACTGGGACACGGGCCAAGCAATGTAAATTTCTTCAACCAAATGCACGAGAATATAAACTTGCATATCTATAAAGGAAATTGGAAAATCCCTTTCATGCAAGCACACTTTTTTCACTCATTTCTTGTTTTTTTCATTGCACCTCACTCCATTTGATTTCTTTTGAGGTGTTCCACCTACAAAATAAACATTACACAAAATAAATTACAAACAAATTGTAGCATTCGTTTTATATTGTTGTTTGTTTTATGTCCCTAGTCACAAATGAATTTTTTACTTATGTGACCATCGATGCTAATTTGTACAAGGTACTTTACAGATGGTCTTTTAAACAACCTCGAATTGCAACTAGAAGAATGAAGTGTAGCATCTTTAGTCAATCGTAATATATTAATCCACTTAATTTGTCATCTTTCGTGAACGAACCTACGCGTGACAACTAACTTCATCTCCTTGATGCTAGATTGCTTGGATCCTGGGTTGAGGATAGGCTAGGAAATAAACCCACTACACACAAGGAATGTGCATAGCCAGTTGGAGTTCTTATTTGTCTTATGACATTTTTGACATGTGAGAGCTCTCTCTTTGTTAGAATCCATGGCACACTAGGAGTACTTGTCATTTCGCTTTTCCATCATTTTGAATCCAATATGATCTCTTGACGCGCTGCAATAGAATCATTTTCATCAATTATACACAATTAAATTCATATTAGGAAAACCTTATGCTTAGACCTTTTACTATTTAAGTTTAACTATTACAAACAATCACTTGTAATGGTGCAACTTAGAAAGTCTAAGTTTAAGATTTTATTCCTGAGTTAAGTTAATTCCTAAGTTCAAGTTAAGTAAATTCTAAGTTAGTGTAAGTGCACAAGTTAATTAGCTTAAGTTTGGACTTAGTCCCATAAGCATGTTTAAGCTTAGGCCCACCACTCTTTCCATATAGGGGAGTGGATTTGGGCCTCCAACAACACTTGTATAAGCATTGGGATAATAAAGAGACTTTGTGATATTTTATGCATTCAACTTGTGCTCCCACTTGTAGATAGAATACTTGGTGGTAGGTGCTCGAGCCCCACTAAGCTTTCCTCATTTGGTTAATTTATGTGAATGTTATTATGAGATTATCTTTTGTTCACTTTGTTTCCATTCCCTTGTGAAGTTAGTTTAGGATTTGTTAGTCTATTTGCATTACACTAGTAGGGAGACCGCCTTGGTGTAGTTTATTCATTCCTCCATTTTTAGTTCTCTTATAGTTGGGAGACCGCCATAGAAGAACCCATAAGCAAACAATAGAAACCATGAATAGAGTGGACCCTACTCATACTCACCCTACATAATGCATTTTAGGATCATTTTAATTCTATTAGATGGGAGACCGCCATAATGGAACATAGAAAGAGTCTAAAAGTAGAACATTGGCGTCGTTGCCGCTCTATTCTTCATACTATTGATTCTTCGCTTTTTCCTTTCCGTTACGTTATCTTAATCATCTTTTACCTTCGTTCACCACCTTCTATTTACGTTACCTTGTCACGTCATTCAGGATCGAGGGAAGAACCAAGACACTTGTTTTTTGTGTTTATGTTGTTTTTGTAGTTCTTTTTTTTTGGCAGCAAACTTCACCAACAGAATTCGCCCATCTGCACGGAACCTGAACAGAGCACCAGTCTTTCGAAACTCCTATGTGCGAATTCATGTACAGTCAGAAAATACCCCAAACAGTTGTTCTAACCTATTCTTTGACAATTATCACATCCCAAATCAACTCAAATAAACTCGCGCACCATACAGAGTCCAGAAAAAACAGTGCCAAACCTCTCTGACCCTTGTGCGAATTCTGTGGAGCTGAAAATTGTCGAAAAAATATCAATTTTACCCAAATTCAAAAATACTAAGGTTCAGAATTTACACACTCTAACTTTTGTTGGATTATTCTCCTTCTTACTAATCGAATAATCGGTTATAATCTTCATCCGTTGTTTATCCAGTTCTGCAGTTTTACAAGTGTTTTTACACAGTCTGCAGAATTATAGGGAGTGTTACCACAATGTCGCATTTTTCGCGTGTCAGAAATCTCGTGTTAAAATGCAGTGTCATTTTTTTCACATTTTTTGCTTGTTAGGATTTGCGAGCAAATATGCAGAGTCGCATTTTTTGCTTTTTCCAAAGTGCCTCAAATGTACTCTGGCAATGTGTGGGACAACCCTAAATCAGTTTTCAGGAACTGTCGGGTTTTTCACAAAATTCCAACACTGTCGCATTTTTGCAACAATGTCGCCTATGGCTATTTTAGTTCATTTCTGCATTAAAAGTAACAGTTTGGTTCATTTACGCAGACAGACGCCCTACGGCCAATTTCCACCGCTTATCAGCAATCAATGACAAAGAACTGAATGGATGCCAACGGACACCAGCCAACTGGCAATCGCAATTGACGACCTAATTTCTTACTATAGATAGTTGTTCATACAGTTTCAATAAATGAGAAGTTAAGAAGCATTTGAATAGTTAGCTCTCTCTCTCAAGCCTGCGAGTTGAAACACTCCTGAGCATTCTAGCTCACTTCTTAGAGTTGTTTCAAAGATTGTTATTACGCTACTGCTTATCAGCATTGCGCTTACTATTCAGACTTTCATTTTTAGCCGCTCAAAGATAGCATAGAGTACGTGGTTTTAATTCGCAATTTATTGTACTCATTTACTTATGTTACGTTTTCATACTGAATCAATACTATCCTTTATTGCGTTCAGCTTCGTCTCAGAATGTATGCGTTTTCTGTAGTTCTTCGTGACTAATTATTTGTCTAGTGATTCGTGACTAATTGTGATTCGTGACAAATTATTTGTCTGATGTTTCGATGCTTAATGTTTGGCTACGTAATCATTGTAGTATTGATGATTTCAAATTTAGTTACTATAAGATCGAACATGATTTCGATCACTATTGTTTTGTTTGAAATTGATAGGCGTAGTCATGCATTGTGAAAGAGGAAGATAGTTTATTCTGCCACGCACAAAAGGTTTTCTTTCTAGACACTCGAATTATT
The DNA here is from genome assembly GCA_029204225.1 of Diphasiastrum complanatum. Taxonomy (NCBI): domain Eukaryota; kingdom Viridiplantae; phylum Streptophyta; class Lycopodiopsida; order Lycopodiales; family Lycopodiaceae; genus Diphasiastrum; species Diphasiastrum complanatum. The sequence continues at coordinate 70,444,349 of CM055099.1, forward strand.
TTCATTCGTTTCTTTTTGAGTTCGACCTATCTTCAGAACACCTCTTTCCAACATTGTATCAGAGCAATTTCACTACTTCTTTATCTTATACCAACATGGTATCAGAGCAAAATCTCTAATACTTGATATCTTTCGCGATATCAAATTGATATCATACTCTTCACTTCCACCAACCTTTCAGGATCAGAGAATTGATTTCTATTGTTGGCATTACTACATCTTAGCGTCATCGATACAATCGACAGACTAAGTTCCAGATGAATTCTCAAAGTAATATCGCAGACACTACTAAATGGATCCAATTATCATTTGTGGAAATTTAAGATGAAGACCTTGCCCATCGCCAACGAATTATGGGATGTTGTTACAGTCATAGAAGTAAAACCTGAAGACGATGACTCAAAGTGGAAATTGAAGGACGGTAAAGCTTTTGCGCTTATTATCCTCAATATATCATATACACAGATTGGACACATAGCTGAAACTGAAATGTCAAGAGACGTTTGGGACATCCTGAACTCACTATATGACGTGAGAGACGTAATTACTAAGTTACATCTACAAAGAAAATTCTTCACATTCAAGATGTCTATTGGTGATTCTCTTCAGAGTCACATTAACCAGTTTAAGAATCTCTTGCAACAGATGGCCGCTGTCGGTTTAGTCATAGATGATCAAGATGCAATTATGACATTGCTTTCAAGCTTGTCCTCTACATATGAGAACTGGGTGATGATCATATCGACACACTCAGATTTAACTCTTGCTAGAGTTATCACCATGTTGTTGCAAGAAGACAATAGAAGAAGTCAAGACACATCGTCTACTTCCTCCTCTCAGGCTCTATATGTCAACAAAGGCTCTAAGCGACAAAAGCAGAAAAGCTCCAAGACGGCTGCAACGAATCATAAGCTGACTCAAAATCAAGAACAATCATCGAAGCCACAGTCGAAGAAAAAGATGTTTTGCAGGTATTGCAAGCGCAATAACCATGAGATCAAGGATTGCCTAATTCTCCAAGTGAAGAACGTAGCCAAGCAACTTGATCAACAAGCAAATACAATCTCATCATCTCCCCAGGTTGAAGTGGATGAAGGTGCATTCAGGGTCAAAGATCAAAGCACATTTTTGGATGATTCATAGTTTCTCGATTCTGGAGCAACTCAACATATGACCAATCAACGTGAGATCTTCAACTCCTCCATGCCTTACAGCACGAAGAAATTTGTTCATCTTGGTACAATAGTACTCACACTATTGAAGGTGAAGGTACTATAAGATTGTGATTCCAGCATGATCAATTCAAATTACTATCAAAGGTCTTATATGTTCCTAAAACTCTCTACAAATTTGTTATCAGTAAGTAGAATTACAGATTTAGGTCATAAGGTAGAATTTGAATCTGATCAATGAAAAATTATTGAGTTTGGCAAGAGGCAGGGTTACTTATATAGATTGGCACACTATTATTCTGAGTCTAGTCAAGCCTTAAAAACATTTGTTCTAGTCAATAAAGCATTACTATGACATCATCGCTTAGGACACGTGAATCATGCATCTATTTTGAACATGTCCAGACAATCTATGGTCCTTGATCTCGATTATCCTTCTGGTAAGGTCGATCTCCCTGTCTGTCATAGCTGCATCTTTGGAAAGCGGGCTAGTTTTTCTTTTAGATTATGCATGCGACAAAAGGTCTGTTAGATGTTGTTCACACAGATATATGTGGACCTATGCAAACTCCTTCATTGTTAGATGCAAAGTATTTCATTACCTTTATTGACAAATTCTCCAGGAGAACAATTGTTTATTTCATTAAATAGAAATCAGAGGCTTTCATCAAATTCAGACAATTCAAAGAGCATGCTGAGAATCAAACTAGCAAACGAATCAAAGCACTGAGGTCAGATAACGGGGGAGAATACATCTCCAATGAATTCAAGGAGTACTGCCTTAACAACAGCATTGAGCAACAATATATCACCTCCTATTCGCCTTGGTCAAATGGTCTTGCTGAGAGAAAGAACAGAACCTTAGTCGAATCGACAAAGTGCATGTTATCACATGTGACACTTCCGAAGCCCTTATGGGTTGAAACTGTTTCAACAACAACCTATATTCAGAACAGATGTTCTACTAAAGGCCTCTCAAACAAAACACCATTCGAAGTTTGGACAAGTACCAAACCTTCTTTATCAAACTTACGAGTTTTTGGATGTACTACTTTTGCGCACATACCTCGTGATCTTAGGAAGAAGCTCGACTTCCAGAGTATCAAATATGTTTTCATCAGCTACACTACTTCAGATCAAGCCTACAAGTTGTTCAATCCCATCGAGTCAAAGATATTCACTAGCTGGGATGTCATCTTCATCAAAGATCAATTTCAAGACCTCAAAGGAAAAGGCCAGTTTCTATGTAGCCGACCTATCAGATTCTCCTGACGCATTGAACTTTCTAGTTCCACAAGCGACTATTCCCATTGAAAGTTCAAGCTCTTCTACTTCTGAAAGATCAACTTTCTCTATTACCCAGAAGATCTTCAAGAACCAAGAGACCACCTAACCGATATATTGATGAGTCTGCAGCCTACCTTGTTCAAGAACCGACGTCTGTCCAAGAGGCACTCAGTCAGCCTGATTCCGATCTTTGGAAAGAAGCTATGGATAAAGAGTATTCATCTCTTATCAAGAACCAGACATGGATGACTGTCGAATTACCTACTAGCAAAAATGTAGTTGATTGCAAATGGATTTTCAAAGTCAAGTACAACGCAGATGGAAGCATCAACAGAAGAAAGGCATGACTTGTTGCCAGAGAATTTTCTCAAGTATACAACGTCGATTACACTGAAACTTTCAGTCCAGTAGTCAAGCATTCTTCTATTCGACTTTTGCTATCATTTGCCGCTGCAGCAGATTTGGAAATACATCATATGGATGTACAAACAGCATATTTGATTGGAGTTATCAAAGAAGACATTTACATGGTGGAACTCGAAGGTCCTTACACCTTACAAACCCATTCAGCGAGAAAGGGAACATTAAACTGATGATCGGTGTAAAACGCAAAGGGCTTCTCTAAAAGATAATGGCAAAATTTTTGAACCTCATACCCCATAGCAAGCGCTTTCCTCTCAGTAGTGGTATAATTCATCTCGGCTGGGATTAGTTGTCTACTCAGGAATCAAATAGGATAATCCTTGAAATCCTTGCTAGGTTGCATCAAGACAGCGTCGATGGCATACTTGGAAGCATCCGTGTGCACATGGAATTCCTTGGAATAATCTGGTGCTTGCAAAATAGGAGCATTGGCTAGAGCAGTTTTGAGATCTTGATACGCATGGCCATGCTCTTCTACCCATTTGTGATCTATGGTTAACCGATACATCCAGTGTGCTTTGCCTACAAAGTCACATACGTGACAACGATAATAGTTTGCATGGCCCATAAAAACCAGGACCTCACACACTGCTCTAGGGATGGGCATCTCTATAATGACCTTACTTTTTCAGAATCAGTAGCAATTCCATTCCGGGATATGATGTGTCCTAGAACAACACCATGAGTAACCCAAATCTGGCATTTCTCAAGGTTTAGAGAGATACCATACCTCTGACACTAAATGTATATTTTCTCAAGTACAACTAGATGTCTAGATGTTTCAGAGTGGACTCCTAGGTCATCTACGTAGACTTCTAGCATATCTCCTATTAGGTCCGTAAAGGCTATTTGCATGAAGTGTTGGAAGGTGCTAGAAGCGTTACACATTCCAAAGGGCATCACCTTCCAACAAAACATCTCCCATTCAGTGGCAAAAGCAATTTTGTGTTGATCTTCAAGTGCTATTTATATCATATTATAACCGCTAAAGCCATCTAAGAAGGAATAAGCCTCATCTCCAGCTAGATTTTCTAATATGGCTTCGCCAAATGGAATTGGGAAATGGTCACGTTTAGTGACCACATTAAGCTTCTTAAAATCTACACAAATTTGAAGCTTCCCATTTTTCTTAGGTACAATTACGATCGACGACACCCATTCTGTATGTTCGACCTCATAGATGAACCCGGCCTCTTTCTTGATCTTGGCTCGATAAATTGGATTACATCTGTAGGGATGACTAGCTATCGGGGTAGCATCAAGTTGTAAGGGTATGGGATGTACGGCTACCATAGGACTCACACCTTTCATATCCTTGTATGACCATGCAAAAACATGGTGATACCTTTGAAGCAGTTTCTCTAGGGCTCTACGTTGCTCTCAATTTAGGTGGGCTCCTATATGGACAATTTTGTCCTCCTCTTCTTCTGGATCCTTCAAATTCAACATGACCATTTGTGCTAGTCCATCAAAAGGGGCATCCCCCTATGGTTCACGTTGGGCTTGGGGTAGCTAGATAGTAACGTCTTCAATTGTATAGTTCTTGAAGTATTGTGACATGTCGGGGCCTTCTGGTGCATAAGCACTTTAGACTTGATTTTCCTTGCGGACTTGGAAGTGGAAGGTTTGGTAATTGATGATGGAGATGCTTGCCTTGAAGGTGCATCATCACGCACCTGTGTCCAATCATTGGGTGGTTCCATCCGAAATGGGACGCTTCATTTTCTCTTTCATGGCCATTTTTCATTTTAGAGCGTCAGCAGAAAATGAGGGTTGGACTTTTCGCAGATGGGACTTAGGATTAGGTACTTCATGCAGAAGAGACTCATCTAACTTGAAAGTGGCTCCGATTCATGGATGTCCCACTCTAAGGTGGGATTTTTGACACGACAAGTCTTAATAGGCTCAGTCTTGACCTTGTTTACTATTGCTAATGACAATAATGGCTTAGGAGATTTTGGGATAAGACGTTGTGGAAGTGCTCCCATATATATCTCAAAATAGCCACGTCAGAAATTTCTTGTAGTTCATGGGGCGGATGGGATTGTAGGACACTTTCTTCATCTACATACAATGAAACTGATTAATTAGTCGGCAACCAAGCAACATTTAACAACTCATCATTGTGCGGGAGAATTTCAACGAATCGGACATTAAAGATGGGAGTGTCCAAAGTGAGTAATGGTTCACCTGGCCTGTCTTCATTGTCTGAACTACCAGTATTTAAGAAACAATATTCTATTTTAACACAATCAATTGTTGTTAAACTATGGCTCCAGTTGATGATATCAGTAGGATGTGTGTAGTGCCACATTTCTTGAGTGTTACGATATGGTTCCAATAGGAATTCGGTAGTGGAAGATCCAACCACTCACGCAAACTCACGAGTAGTATCTGCTATACTGGATGGGGGATCTGGAGTCAACATCATATCCACTTTACTAATGAAAGAATGGGGACTACAAGATCATTTAAATAGGCCAAATTGTCAACTCCGAATGGCCGATCAAAGTGTTGTTCGACCACAAGGTGTGATACCAAGCGTATTGGTCAAAATCGTTGGGTTGAAATTTACACTTGATCTAGTTGTTTTGGACATTGCTAACAATAACGCCTACTCTTATGAGCTCTTGCTTGGTCACCCTTGGCTTTCTAATGCCCGTGTAGTACATGACTGGAATAAGGGACCAGTAACGTTTAGCAATCGAGACCAGTCAGTGACTATCAATTCTGTAGGAAAGATCAAGCTTGATGGCATGCGATGTATGTCAACGCGCAAAATGACCCCAATTCAATCTTGTCAGATCAAGCATTTTCAAATGGGGAATCGACTATGTGGGACCTATTAGCCTGGCTGCTAGATTCACACAATCTCAATATATTATAATAGCCACCTACTATTGCACCAAGTGGGCTGAAGCTCATGCGGTCAAATCTACTGATGCAAAATCTACCGTCAAATTCCTTTACGAGTAGATTATAAAGTGTTTCGATTGTCCATTGGAGATCGTTAGTGATAGGAGAACACATTTTTTTAAATGTCGTGATTGAACACTTACTATCCACCTTCCTAGTAGTCTATAGGAAAAGTTTCCCCTATTATCCACGATGTAATGGCCAAGCTGAGTCCACTAATAAGATCTTATGCAAAATCCTTACTAAGACTGTAGAGGCCAGCCAATCGCCTATTTCATCTTGAAAAGCTTTGTGAAACTCGTACCATCAGTGTCCATGCGCAATAGGTTCACAAGAGTAGACAAAAAGATTGGCATGATTGTTTAGTTAAGCTCAAGGAGTTTAAAGAGGGGAATAAGATCCTCTTGTATCAAGCTAAGGCACATAAGAGGAAGTTGAAATTCATGGGGCAAGGGCCATATTTGATCAATCAGATCTTTTCTTCAAGATATGCCTGCCTTAAAACACTTGATGGAATCCCTTAGATTCAGTAGTGAATGGGAGTCAACTTAGACAGTATCATGAGCACCCCTTCTATCTTGAAATGTATTGATCACATTCGTCATTCTATGTGTTGCCTGCATGTACCCGTCCCCTTGTCGTTTTGTGTGTGTATTTTTCACTTTATTTGTATTTTCATCTATTTCCTTCTAGATCCAATCTCATTGTTTGCATATTAGGGATCAGCCGACTAGATAAAACAAATGCATGATCTATCTCAATCCGACATTCACTTTACTTCAAACAAGTCCGGATCTATCTTGATCAATCTCCACTTTCTAGATCTCCATTCATAAATCAGTTTTCAGATCTATCTTGATCATATTTTTCAATATTCTAAAAAAATGGATCAAGTGCTAGGAAACTACATCAATAGCATCAGAAAATCTCAAACAAAATTCGCCAGCCTTCTCCTCATCATTCAGAAGACATCTATCACTAGGGCAAGTTTTGTCCAACCAGAAATCAAGTCAACACTATGAGTACAGTGAAAATTCATCAAATCTCGACAAAATTCTTCAAAACTTGTGATTTTTGTAATGGACCTTTTTAGGCCAATCAAATATTATCTGACCCTTGTGCGAATTTGTTCAGACCACTATCAAAAACTAGTAAAGAAAAGCGTAGAAAATCCAAGTACAGAACTTGCACAGAATGAAAAGCAATCAGACAGAATTCGCCAGTGACGAAATACTAAATATAGTTTTGACAAATTTTGATGGGTTGCTATTTTTGTCAAAATCAAATTCAAGTGGAATTCATGCCAAAAAGAGCTGTTACAGACTTGCACAAATTCGCACAGCCACTTCCAATGACGATCAGAGTTCGCACATAACATTTATAACTCTCCCACACGTGCCAGACAATGTGAGAAATTTTTTGCAAAAAATGGTTAAGCAAAACGAATTCGCACAGCCACCTTGTCACGTCATCAGAATTTGCAGGCCGTACATAAGGTCTTAGAAACTTTCCGGCGATTTCTCTGTTAGGTGGGCGAATTCTAAAATTTTTAGCCCCCAAAAAGGCTATAAATAGGGGGCCCTCCCCTTGTGCGAATTCATTCTATGGGTGTGCTGGAGAGACTTTGCCAAAATTTTCCATAAAATTTTCAATCAGAATTTCAGTTTGCACTTACCTTCTGCTCTCTCCAGTGTATTTACACAAGCCCATACTCGCGGGTGCTTTGATTGCCATGTCACACCATGGCATCAGGTTGGCAGCCAAAATCCATTTTTAAGTGACCTCCTAAGCTACGCGGGTTCACAACCAAAATCCACCTATTCACTATTCCAGATCTGGCGACAAAAATCAAATCCACTAGAGATTTTTTTGGCCAAGCTAAATGTACATCTTCCAGCATGTACTGGACAGCAATGGGAATGCCTCGTACGAGCAGTGTACTCCACCTTTGATGCTGAGAACGAGTCGTTCCGCATTCCATCCGGCCAGCACAAACATATCATTCCACTGGATATTTCAGTGATCCAGGCGTTGGGCTTCCCTAATGAAGGCGAGACCATTCATGGGAAGGGCACAACATATGATCACACCTACCTGCAACGCCTCTTAACAATCTGACCCCTCATCTTCTCCACATTCTAACATTTTCCCCTCTCCACCTTCTTCCATTTCAACCTCCTCTAACCCTCACCATTCATATCTACAAACCTGATTTCATCGCCTTCCTCCAAAACTCTTTCAACCACTCTCCTCTCCAAATTCTCCACCACCCGTAGTGGTACCACCTGAACGGCATCGAGTGACAATCCAAAATCTAAGTCGAGATATGCTAGAATCTACAAAGTTCAAGGCAAAGTATCCTAAGGACGAGAGTGCAACGTGTTTACCTTGCTCGATCTCAAGCTGTGTCGCACATATAAAGCGAAGGTGCAAGCCTTAGATCCACAACCAGCTTGGCAATGGGCAATGTTTTTTGCAAATAAGCCAGCATTCTTACGCTACCTCAGTGCGCCAACTTATTTGCGGGTCAACCCACATTACTGCCCTCTCAAACAGTGTGAACCTTTCACAACAGAGTTTACGGCCAACAAGATCTATTGGCCTATGCTTACAGAGAGTATGCACAAACAGAAGATCCAGTATGAGATTTAATTTCAAATTGCAGTCAATTCCATAAACGGTACCATCGGTGTTCAAACAAGGATGTGTGCTGTCGACAATTGCAGCCTTATCGCCTTCTTGGCACCCTTGGCAACTCATTGGGATCACTCATTACCTCCCATTCTGTTGGATATCAATAAGCCCTTGGTCACTGAGATGGATCATCTCAACTTGGCCTGGCTTTATTATTGTGCGGCCATGACAAGTGCCCTTCATGTCAATATGATGGAAATCTGGCAAACGCATGGCTTCCTCCAAAACATGCTCCACTATTATTATTAAGACCCTAAAGGATTGCCCCTAAGATGAGGATAGGAGAACACAAAGAGAGACTATGGAGCTAAACCACCCAACCAATCCTAGATCAAAACTGGATCTAGCCCCCAAGCTATGCCATGTGAAGCAAGAGGAGAAGAGAGAAACTAGTAACCTAAACCCAATATGTCGACGGGAGAATCCCTACCTCATTATATAGAGAGTAAAGTCATGTGCATGAAACCATGCAACCCCCATGCAAGTCAACTATAAATAGATCACATCTCTTCATGCAGTCCTCCTGCCTATATCCATCACACAAACATGCAATACTCCATATGTCTTAATTAGAATGTATGGGTCCTCTCAAGGTTATTAGTCACAAACTGGCCTTGACATGGAAGTAAATCACTACGTGACCAACAATCTCGAATACTAGAGGGCCGATGTACCATATTAGGACTATTTTGGGTCCTTAACCAAATATGGCCATAACATTCTTCCCTCCTTAAACTGCTTCTATCCTTAGAAGCTCCTCAAGACAGGAAAGAATTACAGGAACAGTTCCTTTAACTTTCAATATTAACCGAGGAAATCATTATTCCTAGTCTGACTTCCATATCAAACAAGTACTCAGAGATAAACCTATTTCTAATTGTTAATCTCTATTCTGGAGTACAAACTCTGGTTTGAAAAGTACACTAAGAGATTTATTTTCTCAACCGGGTTACACTCAACACAAGCTAGTAACATCACCTTCATGTAAAACACTTACATGAACCACTGAGTGAACTATTTTCTAACTTAGGAGATTAAAGCTAAAGAAAAGTAATAATAATTACAATCTGAAATTATCCACAAACTCTGGCAGACAATTAGGTAAAAAATTTCCAAGTACAACTATCTTTAGAATCCAATCCTAAGATATGATAATTCATTTAACTTGAATCTCTAGGAGAATCATTAAGATATAGAATGATTAAAACTCAACTATGAGTATCCCAAATACTCTTTTGAGTTAAATACTCCTGTTTCTAGCACCAAATGCAAGAAAATGGCATTCATTCATTTTAATAGACTTGTTTGTCTCCTAGGATAACTGGAGATCCAGTCAAATGAAGAACTGTACTCAAGCATCTACAAACCATAAACTATAGTAGAATAGCATCCACTAGAATAATTAATTTCTCCACAAATAAGATAACTTATCTTGTGAGAATATTTGTGAGATCCATAGGCATTCAATAAGATACTAGAGTAGAGAGATTCAAAACACTGATATGAATTCCTACTCAAATAATAGATCAAGAATTAATCACCACACTTAAGAATCATCACTATTTCTTATAATCCTCTGACAATAATTAAGTATCTATTTATGATTCATCAATCATAAATATTTAGATTTGTATGATTCGTCAATCATAATTTTCTGGAATCCAAACCATACTTAATCCGGAGTATATGTCCAACATAACTCAAGAAAAGTAAGAATCATTCCAAAATCTTTCCACTAAGAAAATACTAGATTTAGGAACATTCTTCAAACAAGATTCTTTGACTGCAGTGCAAGATTTAAGTTCTATAAACCACTGGTAATTAAAGATTGAACGCATACCAAAATGACAATCGTCTTCAACTACAAAAACTTTAGATTACAATCTAGAATCAAATCTAGATACCCAAAGTCCTGCTGAATATCGTACTCACCCTGCACAACGCATTTTAGGAGACGGGAGACCGCCATTATAGAACATAAAAAGAGTCTAAAAGTACAACAATGACGGAAACCACCAGTTTGTGTTGTTGTGTTCTTATCACCCAATTATTGGTATTTCTTTGAAAGAGGTGAAGCCAAAGGAAGGAGACTATGTGCTCGTACATGATAGTTGATATATGAAGTTTTCAGAAAGTTTACACACTTGATGTACAAAACATTGCAAACTTATAGAAAATATTGACAAATGGTTTGACCCAACTTGCCAATTTGAGTAGTATTGCTAGATACTCGGATCAATGGATCTTGAGATAATTAAAATATTTCACATCTCATTCGAGTTAATCCATGTTGAAGTCAAATCCATTAAAAAAACTCTTTTTACTTTACAAGTTGAAGTATTTTAATGTTGATTAAGATATTTTAATTAGGTTCACTATCTTTTTGTTGTTAAATAAAGATATTTATCTTTTTTATTGTAAGTTGAGCCAATATTGAAATATGTTAAGCTCTAAAATAGCCAACTAAGTGCTCCCATGAATTTGTGACATTTAGAATAAAAGTAGTATTCAACTAATGTGCAAAATAGCAATTTATGCTAGTCATTAGACCTAAAGAAATTATTCAAAATTTCACCCATTTGTGCATTATTACCTTGGAAAATATTTCATGACTTTTCTTTGTGCTCTTTTATGGAACCAACTTATACCATCGATGGTCAATCATAGATCTTTTGCAATCAACACGTGAAATGTTTGACCACGCCCATTTTTTATCAATTTGCTCAACTTGTTCAAACATATTAATTACTCTCAATACTCTGGGTGGATTCTTTCATTTTCCTTGATTTTTTTTTTTTTAAATTTGTGAGAAACATGACAATTAATGAATGTTGTATCATCAAAATTGTCCAAACCCAAAAAACTAAAAAACAAGAAAAGTAGATGAATTAGCTACTAGTACCAGTACTCACTACTCACTGGACACATTAGCAGCCTAATTAAGCCACCTCATCTACTTCTCCTATGAGTCACTATTAGATCCATACCAATCCCCCATTAATTATGACTATACATGAAGTCCCCAACCCCTCAATCATAATTAACTTATGGGTCAAGATAGGCCTGCATTAGACTAAATCACATAAAGATTGATATAAAAAAAGGGTGCATATCCAAATGATGGGTCTTGCAAATACGTAATGGAATTTTGGTGACTATTCTGCCCATTTCTGAACGAATTAAAAAGCAGAATAGCCACCTCTTTTTTTTAAAAAAAAATTAGTGCGGATTCTGCCTGCATCTGCCACGTGGCAGCATTGGATTGGTCTCAAATTTTTTTAGTGTTGATTCTGCTTGCACTTGCCACGTGGTAGCTAAGGATTGGTTTAAAAAGGGTTCCCAAAAATCCATTACGCAATAAAAGGGGCCGGGCAGAGGCCATTCTTCCCGGTTCAGATTTCCAAAAAAATTTAGGCTCGGCCCCTCCGGGCCTCGCCTAAAAAAATTCTGGAAGTCCTTACCGGGCAAAATGGCCTCTGCCCGGCTCCTTCCATAATACGTTGGTTGTTATTTATGATAAGCCAACATTTTTTGTGCACAAACAAACTCTCATTTGTAAGTAGGTAAGCATGGACTGGGTTAATGGTGTAAAAGGTAGGCTTGAAGCACGTGTTAGTGTGGTACAAATTTTCCTCTTAACCAATTCATCAAGCTGGCCTTGACCTTCTAAACATTTTCAAACTCTAAAAAATAATATCACACGATAAGACCTTTGTGTTACGTAAACAAAGTTCTTAATATTCACATTCGAGTGTGCACTTTGTGGATGCATTAATTGACACTTATTGATAGACCATATTATGGAAGTTGTCAAACACACGACATTTTGGCGTGGAAGGCCTAGAATTTTTGGGAGTCCTCACAATTAGAATGTGGTGGCTTCTACAACCTAATAGACTATATATAGCTTATCAAGACAAGGCTTTATGAAACTTAAGTGCAATGGAGAGTGAAATGATGCCATGCATTATGGGACTCAAATATGTGGCCCTGGTGCCCACATTATTTACAAGTTAGCACTTTTCAGTTAGTCCTAATTGATGATTACTGAGAAGTGTGTTCCCCCACTTACACTTAACTGCCCACATTATTTACAAGTTAGCACTTTTCAGTTAGTCCTAATTGATGATAACTGAGAAGTGTGTTCCCCCACTTACACTTAACGCATCCAAGTTAACTGTTCCCCCACTTACACTTAACGCATCCAAGTTAACTAACAGATTCCGTTAGCACCAACTTGGACTAGAGCATTTTGTGCTGCCCACTTAAAGTTAAGGCATCCAAGTTACGTAACAGATTTGGACTAGAGTATTTTGTGCTGATGCAAAACAGAACAGGTCCCTTGTCCCTTAAGCTAACTGGTGTCTCACTTAAGAGAGGTCCCAATTGGCACAGTCCATTACCCCTCTCCTCCTCCAACTACCAATGTCCACAACCTACCCCTCTTCTCTCCACCCTACTTACTCCTCCTCCATTGCAGCTCCCTGGGTTCAACATGACGGAAAAGGCTAATGTAACAGGCTTTCCAGATGGAGCTTGGCTGTCTGCACGGTGTGGAGCACGATTTCAGCAGGGCGGCATGCAAAATTTCAGCAAGGCAGGTCATGGATCAGGGTGTGCAAGATTTCAGTAGGGCGTGGATTTCCAGGGTGTGGGAACCAGCCTTCAGCAGGGCGTGGAACAAGCTCCTACTGCTGCAGTCCATTGCTTGGCTTAACTGAGCCACTAATGGGTGTGGAGAAGGGGCAGCTCCTCAATTAGTGCTAACGTAACTGATGGGGATAATCGTATGTGGGGCAGTTAAGTAATTGGCATGACTTAGCACTTACGTAACTACCCTAAACCCGTTAGTTAACTTGTAAGAGAGAGAGCGGGCTAGCGATGGATCCAGCGAGTTCGATTGAGATAGAGAGGGGTTAGAGAGAGAGAGCAAATGGATAATGTGAGTTGAGAGGGAGAGAGAGAGAGCGCGATGGTAGAGAGAAAGGGGAGACAGCGATGGATTTCATCTCCACAGCGTTCTGCTACAGAGCAGAATGGAGGGCGATAATATCAGGATGATCATGGCTTTTGATGAGCTTCTGTATCCTGAAATGTCCACCTGAGGCATCTCCATCACCGATAGTGTTCGTTACTTTGTCATGAATTTTGTTACAGACCGGTTGTTGATGTATGGACTTGGGAATGGAATCGTGGAGCTGTACCATGTAGTCCTTTCAGGCTTGGACGACTGTTTTGCTCAGATGAATTCATTTATGGATGGTTCTCTGCACCGTCAGCGTGAGGATTCAGAGCCGAGACCTGAAAGATCGTTCTTCGAAGAAAAATGTCTTCTATTTGTGGTTGTACCCGATGTAAGGTGTGAGATCCATGAATGAGAGAGAGAGAGAGAGAGAGAGAGAGAGAGAGAGAGAGAGCGATGCCACGAGGACGCGAATGAGAGCGTCTTGAGGACGAGGCGAGTGAGAGGGAGAGATGTGAGTTAGAGAGAGAGAGAGGGGGGGGTAGAGAGAGAGACGACGAGTCGTGAGAGCGGAGGGAGAGAAATTTTTGTAGATTTAGGGTTTTTTAGGGTCAGGATTTTTTTAGGGTTTCGATATAAAAAATATCAACAATGTGAGTATTAATTGCAACATGGAGTTGGCGATCTATTATGAAGTGCTCAGGCCTTGTTGAGAAAAGAAGAGGAGATATGGAACAAAACCAAAAACCTTCTTTGGGTACGTTAGAGGCTTAATCCTTCTATGGCTTATTGCAGCGTCCTTGGCTGATTAATTAGCTGCATGCAATCCTCTTGCCCTACATTATTATATGTCATCTCGTTTCTTGCCTAAGAGCCGCTCCTTTTGATGTTGGACAGTTTCATTATCATTATAAGCAGAAATGGCAGCGAGCGTGGTTTGCTATGGTCGATTTTATGGTGTATTTGTGTTGCAGGTGAAATTACCGACCTTGTATGCGAGTTTCTGGAAGTAGCTATTCACCTGGTGCTTTCGGTTCGAGGCCTTTATCCTGCAGGCACGTTTTAACTTTTGTCTCGCTAGTAACGTAATTTGGGGTTTAGGGTTAGCGTTAAACGTTATGGTCAAGTTTATGTCATACTAATGTATTGATGGGGTTTCGAGTTAGCATACAACTTTCTAGTTTTAACTTTGTATCGTACTTATGCAACAATGGGGTTCAGAGGTTAGAGCTAGTATGATATCAACTAAGAATTCGTAGTGGCAGCTTCTGTTTTACGGTTAATCGTTTTTGGCTGAAAGAAATTGAGGAGGTGCTTATCTTTCTAATTTCTAGGCTTCAATGCAAACCCTTAATCATGTTTCATACTTTTCGTGCTAGAATTTTTGCACAAAATATGTGGATACTTCGAAATTCAATCAAAGTACAAATTTACATTTTTTTAACACTCGGCATAGTTGATAATCGGAGGGGGGTAGGTCGAAATGTTAAACTGCAATTTTAACTAGAGGAATAAGTCCACATCATCATTCATAGTGAATGGCTTGTTTTTGCCTGCCCTTTGCTGCTAGATTAAGGTCTTAATAACCGAGTCAGAAAATAGTAAAATTAAGTATTGCTAATAGACCAAAACTTCTGAAGCCAATTGTAAGGGACAAAATGATAAAATCCAACACAAGATTCGTTATTGAGTATTCTAAAACTCAAATGGAATAATTGCAGAAAACACTTGCCCGCACACATGTGAATGCAAGGGTTTTTGAGAAGTTCTGAATTTTATTTGTTCAAGACTGGATCCACTCAAAATCAAAATTATTCTTAGAACAAAAAGTGATCAAGATTGGTGAGCAGATTTTAATTTCAATTTATTTTTGCGTAGGATGCGTGATTTATCTTTTCATTGGATGAGGAGATGCTACAACTAGCGTTGCAGGAAAGTGGTTGATGGATCTGTTGTTGGGGCAAGTGATGTGGAACCATAGCAAAACATGTGGAAGTCTTGCCCAGAGTTTGTAATCGAGGATCAATGACTTGCCAAAAGAGGGAAGGATTGTTAGACGCCAGTTGGGCTCTAACGTATTCTCGGCACAACCGGTTACTAGGGGCTGAGGGCCATGGCATTGGCAAGGGCCAATGACCGGGATGGACACCAAGGGACCAGTTGGGTCTGGTGCGTCACAGGCAATGACTCAGTGTGACCGCCTGTTCGGGATGTCAGGAGGCGGAGTTATGACCATCTGGACCCTAGTCATCAATAGCGGACTTACCTCTGTAGGACGAGCAGGTAGCCGGTTGTTAGCTGGGGTGAGCGTTAATGTCGTAGGTCCATGACGGGGCTTGGTGGTGGTGCCTAGAGCCACGCACTGATTACGGGTAGTGGATTTACATTGCACCATGGGGACTGATCACCCTTGCATGGCAGCCATGTGCTTCAAGCCCAGAATAGTAATCAGATAGACTCAAGAGGAGGGTGCTGACGTTTGGGTGGATCATTCCTCACACCGACCATTGGAGTTTGAGAGCTCTTGGAGATTAGAGTCTGACAGTAGAAGAGCTACCCAAAGAGATATATTGAGCTGGATGTGATCCATCTGGGGATAGTTGCTAAGCAACTTTACCTCTTCCTTTTGGCTCATCTTGTACGAGAAAAGTGATACATGAGAGCTATTAGGAAGTACTTTTATGTAATGGTGTGAAGGTTACAAGCCAATTCGAATCGGCCGATTTGAATCGAGTCGATTCGACCTGTTCGAACCGATTCGAACCGGCTAGGCTGGTTCGAACCGGAACCGAAAAAAAAAAAACGATTTGAATCGGGTCGATTCGACTTGTTCGAACCGGCCAGGCTGGTTCAAACCATAGTTGCAGCGAATTGTGATTCGCTAGCTTCGCGATTCTGCAAATCATGATAAAGAATCGCGTAAAAAAAAAACCCATTACCTGATTTCGGGCCTCCTCCTCGCAGACAGAACCACACCAGCAATGGAGGAGACAAATTTTTTTTCTGAGAGCTATGGGCGTCCAATCTTCGCAAGTGAATAGTTGGCAGGCATCTACTCGGCGATACGGAGGTGGTGTGCACGGTGCCAGGTGGGTTTGAGCTTCGTGGAGAGCGAAACGACCAATTTTCGATATTTGGTAAGTGTAGGCTTGATTTTTTGCAATTGTTGACATTGAGCTGTAGGCAACCAAATCGAGCGTAGTTTGGCTCTAGACCACCTTTCTTCACGCCGACAGTGATTCCTACAGCGTCAGTTTCTGCCGTTACGACACGCCTAGCGAGATTTGAACACCATATTCCAAATGCTTGTGTATTTTTGCCATTTTCACAATATGACTTGTTGGAAACCGAGTGAGGTGATGTTTGAGCCTAGAATGCATTTCCACATGCCTGCACAGACTCTTATGACCTGTATCACAAATTTCAATTTTCATGCCTTGATTCCATACTTTTTAGGGTTTAGGCGTGGACCATCGTGCAAACATCTGCTAGGGGCGCGGTTTAGGCCCACACTGCACTCCTTTATGCTTGCACAGACTTCGACGCTAACGTTAGTCGCCTGTTATCCCTCATACTGAAATTATTCTATCCCACGCCCTAATCTCATGTTCTTCTTTGGCACTGATATGATGTGTGAACTGGAATCGTTCTGATGTATGCTCTGGTATTCTGAGCTCTATTTGAGCTCCGTAATGTTGTTCAATGCAATGTATTTTTTTTCTACTGAACGTTTGCTTGATTATTTGTTGTTTGCAGGTTTAGGGTCGTGTTGATACGATGCCAGTGCGGGACCGAGGCTTTTGGGCCGAGGTTGAGCTTACCGACGGGAGTGTGGGCACACACCATGGCTCAGGCACCCGTAGATGGAGATGCTTGCATTGTAGTGGTCACTTCACGGGACTCACTAGGGTTAGGGCTCACTTGTTGCGGGTCAGAGGGCCGGATGGGCGGACATTGGGCATATCTGATTGCCCTAGGATTTCTGATGAGGATCTACAGAGGTTGTCTACCATGTACGAGCCCGGTACTGCATCACAGGGTTCTAGACAGGGACATGTAGCAGGAGGGCTCACAGGCAGGCAGGCAGGGCCTACCATGGGTATTGGGCCCAGTACATCACGGGCAGGGCATGGTACAGCTGCAGAGCGTAGTACATCACGGGCTGGGCATGGTACAGGTGCAGTGCCTAGTACATCATGAGCAGAGCATGGTACAGGTGCAGGGCCCAGTACATCGCGGGCAGAGCATGGTACAACTGATGACCATAGCAAAAGATCTCTTACCGTGAGGTATTAAGTAGTTGAATTCCTGAAAGTAGATGGGTGCCACTGATCAAGCCTCCTTTGAAGAACGTGTGTTGCAGATCACTACTACGGCCATGCGCCTGGTCACTTTTGTCACCAGGAAGAGGCGTGTGTTGGCCCTGTTCCGCACCTTCTCCACCCTAAACCTGAAAAAGCCCGCACCCACACGCTTTGCGTTTTACTTCTTGGTGCTAGAGCGTTTGGTGGTGGTGAAGGACGCATTGCGGCGAATGGTTTCCAGCGTGGCCTTCCGGGACTTTACAGACCTCCCCCATTCGACATTTCTCCAGTCCACTGTGTATGGCGACGAGTTCTGGAGAGTTGCTGAGGAGATTACTGGGATCCCATTTTCAAAGTGCTGCGCCTGGTAGACCGTGCGGGGTGCACCCTCGGTCTCATTTACGAGTTCATGGACCGCATCGGCGAGGGGATTCTGACGTCAGCTATTGACGAGCACAGGTATGACTCTTCAGTGTCTAGTTTGTTGTTTCTCACTCAAGTTTGATGCGTTTCTTTTATGCTATGGTTTAGTGATTGTGGTACTTTGTCTGCTGCAGGAAGTGCGAGATCTCACGTATCTAGGAGGCCAGATGGGACTACTTCCACCAACCCATCCACGTCGTAGCTCACATGTTGCACCCCTTGTGGCACTCTACCCGAGAGAGGGACGATCCGGAGCTGCACCGGGGATGGGTGGAGTACACGGAGCGCGTATGGCCCGGACCAGGTACGTGTGAGAAATCGGTTAGTTGGTAGCAATGTTACTGTAGTATTGTACTCATTGGTAGTGTGTGAATTCGAGGGGTCTTACATGTGCCATGTTTTTCCTTTTGCCAACAGGTCCAATTCTGGCCAACATTGCAAGCCAGCTACTCGCATTTGAGCGCTTCCAGTTTCCTTTCGTTGGAGAGCAGAGTCGGCGGAGGGAGGATCAGCTGAGGCCCGTTACATCCACGGGCGCAGCACAGGTGACCTGAGGTGATTGGCTGAGAGAGTCCTTGCACAGGACTGTTCAGCAGGAGCTTGCGAGCGGAATTGGAGCACCTGGGCCTTGTATCACACGCAGAAGAGGAACGGGTTGTCCATCGAGCAGTGCAGGCGGTTGGTGTTTGTGAACACCAACGGCCGTATGCTGAGGCGCACACGAGGAGAGGGTCAGATGCTCGAGGTGAGTCACATCGTCAGCCCTTTTTTCTTGCTATGCTTTGATGAATTGATTTGCTTTCAAAATATGCAGTGAGTTGCACAATACCTGCTTGACAACAATGTATTGTTTTTGGTTGCAGGTGCTGACACTTGCTTGGTGGATTCGATAGCTGCTGCTCCTCGGGCACCACCCACGCAGGAGGAGATGGATGATGAGATCCATAGAGAGTTCTACAGACAGGCACAGGCTGACGCACGGGCTTTACGGCGGCAGAGGAGGACAGAGAGGCAGAGGGAGAGGGCTGAGGAGGGTGGAGAGATGCTCAGGGCAGACTATGTGGAGGAGGAGGAGTGGGTTGAGGGGGATACGGAGGGGGACGAGGAGATGTGGGCGGAGGCACAGGGGGATGACCTGGCTGACCTGCTGGTGGACCTTGATGAAGAGACAGGGGAGGATCCAGCCATTCCTGCACGTAGGCCTAGGGGGAGACTGTTACGAGCTCGTAACCAGTGCCGAACCCTAGAGAACACAGATAGGTCAGATACCACAGTCAGGGTCGTGTCCAGCGTACATGACCAATAGGGCAAGACAGTGTGAGTAGTGTGCCCCAGCACGGTCCATAGCTATGGCGGGCCTAACACAGCCTAGGGACCCTGTTAGCAGGATAGGGCCCCCAGTTGGGTCCCGACGTGCAGTCGGCCACGTCAGTGCCACGTGGCCGACACTTGGTAGTTGCATGCTATCAGTCCTCACACTGGGCTAGGAGGGGCTTACTCTATATCAGGGAGTAGGCAAGGTTGGGTGGATCAGTTAATGTTTGCTCTATTGTGGTGTTAGGACCTATTACACTGGTATCAGAGCCATCTCCATCCTAGGGAGTTCAGGAGCAGCACTAGAGAAAGCTATCAGAAGATAGGAACTGTTTCTCAGGTTCTCAGGAAAGATTAGAGGAGGAGAATCGCTGTAGGTGCAGCCTTCAAACCCTTAAAATTCACTGAGAATTTACAGTTGTAGGAAGTAGAATTCCTTCTGTAGGTAAATCGCTGGAAAGGCAGCAATCTATATCAGATTTCAGACATCTGATAGGAGATTTTAGAAAGGATTTAGAGTAGAAACCAGCGAGCACGTCCATCGCTGTGGGATCAGACATCTACCTCTGAAATTTCAGAGAAATCCAAGGAAGTTTGAGGGGTTTTCAAGCAAATTTTCTTAGCAGGGCCAGCGCTGGACAGGGAGGTGAAAAATTGGTTTTTCATCACTGTTTTTGAGAATTTTTCAGTAGTTTGAATATCAAACTAGATTGCCACAGACCAGCGACCTACTACTTGAAGTCAGATCAGAGTTTCAAGCAAGTTTTGGGCCTTAAATTTTAGAAAATTTGGCCAGACAGGTAGCTGTCCAGCCAGCGAGGGTAGGGAGACACCAAAATCAGAAATTGAAATACTTTTGGGTCTCAAATCAGAAGTA
This sequence comes from Diphasiastrum complanatum, assembly GCA_029204225.1. NCBI lineage: Eukaryota > Viridiplantae > Streptophyta > Lycopodiopsida > Lycopodiales > Lycopodiaceae > Diphasiastrum > Diphasiastrum complanatum. The sequence goes on from CM055099.1 coordinate 70,464,722, forward strand.
AAGGAGCCAGTTGGATTGCAATCAGACCAGCGAGCTACTATCCTCAAAAAACCGGGAAATTTAGCACCGTTTTGAAGCTTCAAACTGGCATTTTTCGGAACAGCAGGTCTGAAATCTTGGGGAAAAGAGCTGAAAGGGTTCCTCTTCATTCTTTCTTTGGAAGTGCAGTCCTCAGAAACAGCTAAGTCATCTTTCCTTTCCCTTGTACAGTTGTAAATTAGTCTTTTAGATTTTTTTCCTTCAGAAGTTAAGGTAGCTCTCTTTCAGTTTCGAAGATGACCACTCCTCAGGGACCTGATCAACCCCAGGAGAGAGGCTTCGACGAACTTGAAACAGAAGCCTTGGCTTACAGGAAAGGGAAGGAACCCATGGAAGTAGAAGAACAGGAACAGTTCGCCGAAGAACTCGACGAACTAGTTACCAAGGAGCAGTTCCTCCAATTGGTAACAGAAGTGGATGAACTGAAGTTGGCATTAGCCAATTTCAAGTCCAGTGTGGACGACTCGTTCGCTGAACTCAAAAACTTGATTTTGAGTTCCGCGAAAGGAAGCCTTCCCTCCACTTCTCAGTTATCCCCTTCTCCACTTCCATCAGTTTCGGGTGAGACTTTACGATCTCACCCCAGTGTTTTTAAAGATTTAAAGCCTCCTACTTTTAATGGGGAAGAGAAGGATAGAAATGCAGATATTCTACAAACTTTCCTCAGCAAATGGAAGAACTTTCATGCTCTTAAACAGACCCCTGACCATTTGCAAGCAATTGAGGCCAGTCTTTCTTTAGGGCCTATGGCCTATAAGTGGTGGTTAAATCTCCAGGAGACTGGGCAGACTCCCCGGTCATGGAAAGCTTTTGAAGAAGCTTTCCTAAGAGAATTTCTACCAGAGAATGAACTTGATAGAGCCTGGGAAGCCTGGGAAAGAACAGTAATGGACAAGTCCCTCATCCAATATATCTCGCAGTATCGAGAAGCAATTTTAAAGATTAAAAATATGGATGACTATCAAAAAATCAGGGGATTTGTCCGTGGCCTCAAAGATGAATATAAAGTAGAGGTCCAGAGAAACTCGCCTACTACCCTTGAGCAAGCTCTCAGATATGCTCAAATCTATGATGATTCAGTGGGTAGGAAGAGAGCGAGACAGCAACCACTTTCTGAGCAACTTCCTCAAAAAGACTTTCAATTTAAAAAGAAATTTTTAAAAAGAAAGAAAGAAGATAAATTTAAAGGTGAAGCTCCTCAGAAACGCCCTTCACTCATACAGCCCTTAAAACCAGATGATTTTGAGAAAGCCAAACAAGAACGTTTGTGCTTTGTGTGTATGGGCAAGGGACACACAGTCAGACAGTGTCCCAAGGGGCCTTTCACTAAAAAAGATAAAAAAGATAAAAAACAAGTTCATCTTGTTCAGACTGTATGTTTCCCCAGTGACTCGGCAGCTTCCGAGATCAAAGTGTATCATGAAGATCATGAACACTGTTGCCAGTTGACCTCTGCAATGCTAGCGAGACCCTTCACCTTTGGGCCGCATGACCTAGTACGTATGCATGGGAAAGTTGGTAACCAGTCAGTAAGAGTCATGGTTGATGATGGGGCAACCCATAATTTCATCAACCACACCCTGGTTAAAAAGCTTAAACTACCAGAAGTACCTAGTCAGCATAGGTACATAGTTTCATTAGCTAAGGGTGAAGACAAAAAAATATGGGAAACTATGGTAAGTAAGTTAAATCTTGGTATTCAGGGGTACCAAGATGAAATAAACTTTCAGATAATGCACCTGGATCGAACAGATATTGTTCTCGGGAGAGATTGGCTCTACAGTTTAGGACCTTCCCTCCACAGAAACTATCAGGAGAACACCCTCAGCTTTCAGCATAAAGGCCGAGAGATCCAGCTGCATGGGGAGCATGATGTTCCCAACAGCCCTATGGTCTGCAGTTCAGAACTCTGTCAGCTAATCGGAGACGAAGACCATCAGGTATTCTTATGTGACTTTCAGTTTATTCCTGAAGTTTCTATTTCCAGTTCTATTCAGCAAAAAATCAGTAAATTAGAAACTTTATTGTCTAAATTTAAAGATGTTTTTCCTGAAGATTTGCCACATGGTTTACCACCTAGCAGAGAGGTAGATCATGTAATAAACCTAGTACCAGGTACAGCACCTGTTTCTAAACCTCCGTATCGGGTCAACCGAACAGAGGATGAAGAAATAACTAGGCAGTTAACAGACTATCTTGGGAAAGGCCAAATTCAGACCAGTAGTTCACCATGGGCCTCACCAGTCCTATTGGTGAAAAAGAAAGAGGGATCTATGCGTCTTTGCGTAGATTACAGAGCCCTCAATAAAGTCACAATCAAGAATAAATACCCTATGCCTCGGGCAGACGAGTTGTTTGATCAACTCGACGGAGATAAGTTTTTCAGCAAAATAGACCTCAGATCGGGATATCATCAAGTCCGTATAAAATCGGAAGATGTCTCGAAAACAGCTTTTAGGACTCGTCACGGTCATTATGAGTTTAAGGTGATGCCATTTGGGCTCACAAATGCTCCAACTACCTTTATGACCTTGATGAACAGTGTCCTCAGACCATACTTGGGTAAGTTTGTAGTCGTATTTTTAGATGACATCCTCGTCTACAGTAAAACGAGGAAGGAGCATCTAAAACACCTCAGAAAGGTGTTTCGACTGCTCAGAAAGCATAAGCTTTATGCTAAACAATCCAAGTGTGAATTCTTCGTTGAAGAAGTAGCATATTTGGGTCACATTATCTCTTCAGATGGGATTAAGATGGACCCAAATAAGGCTAAAGCCATACTCAGTTGGCTGAGACCTCAAAATATTTTGGAACTTCAAATCTTTCTTGGTCTGGCGGGATATTACAGACGATTTGTCAAGGAATATGCTCAGACAGCAGTCCCTATGACAAATCTCCTTAAGGGGAAGGGAAAGGAGTTCATTTGGGAGTCCGCACAACAGGAGAGCTTTGATGCTCTCAAAACAGCCTTAGCTACAGCACCAGTTTTAAAGGTCGTCGACCCCAATCAGCCATTTGTGGTCGAAACAGATGCTAGCGACTTTGCAGTAGGTGCTGTGCTAACTCAGGGTGGACGACTCGTTGCGTTCGAGAGTAAAAAAACTCGAGCCAGCACAGACTAGGTATAGTGCCTATGAAAAGGAACTCTTTTCTATAGTCCAGGCCCTTAAGACTTGGAGGCATTATTTGTATGGTGCCAACTTTGAGGTCCTGACAGACCATGAGAGTCTCAGATACCTTTGCAATCAACCTGAGCTTAGAGGTCGGGAAGCTCGTTGGGCAGAGTTGATGCAAGAGTTTGACATGTCTATCAAATATAGGCGTGGAAAATTCAATACAGTAGCAGATGCCCTTAGCAGAATGCCTATGATAAACGAGCTGAGTTTTACTCAAATTCGTAATGAGTTACTCGAGTCCTTGAGAGGGAAATGCCAGCATGATGCATTCTTCTCTATTATCTGGAACTCAGTCCAGAATAGGCAGTTACAGACTCTAGAACCAGTTCCCGGGGCTGGTGCCAGTTCATCCAAGAATACGGCAGCTTCCGTTGAGGATGATGATGAGTCCGAGTATACGTCGTCAGATGACGTTGAGGATTCTGAGCCTGTATTACCCAAGCAAACCCCTGTGGTTGAGGGTCAGTTGACTCAAGGATTCAAATGGAAACAGTATTCCATTCAGGATGAGTACTTGCTCTATAGAGATAGAGTATGTGTCCCCAAGTCAGAGGATTATAGGCAGCAGGTCCTATATGAATGTCATGACAATCCTAGCGCGGGACACCCAGGCATACAAAAGACCTATGAGCTTCTTCGTAGGCAATTTTTCTGGCCCAGTATGAAAAAGGACGTCCACCAGTATGTAACCAGTTGCCAGAAATGTCAAGTAAATAAAGCAGAGTGTTTAAAGGCAGGAGGGTTGTTGCATCCCTTAGAAATACCAGCTGGTAAATGGGAGAGTATCTCCATGGATTTTATAGTAGGCTTGCCTAAAACCCAAAAGGGTAATGACGCTATATGGGTCACAGTTGACCGTCTGACCAAAATGGCTCATTTTATTCCGACCAAAACAACCGTTAGAGCTCCAGAGTTAGCGAGGTTGTTTGTAGACGGGCTATTTAAATTGTACGGTCTACCTTCCGGCATAGTCAACGACCGGGACAGTAAGTTTACTGGAAATTTTTGGAGGGTAGTATTCCATCATCTCCATACTAAACTTAATATGAGTACCACCGACCATCCACAGACGGACGGTCAAACAGAAAGAGTAAATCAAGTGCTGGAGGATATGCTTCGTGCATACGTCAGCAAGAGGCAGACTAATTGGGAGGAGTATCTCTCGATATTAGAGTTTGCTTACAACAGTACCAAACATTCAGCTACGGGATACAGCCCATTTATGCTGATGTACGGATTTCAGCCACGCTCACCCACAGCTGTAGGGTTTAAACAAGAAAAAGTTGAAGCAGCCAGAAACTTTTTAGAAGACCTAAACCAGATGATAGAACATGCTAAGCGTAGCATTAGACAATCCCAGGATCGAGCCAGGCATTATGCAGATCCACATAGACGGGATGTGCAGTTCTCCACTGGTGAGAAAGTCTACTTGAGAGTCCCAGTTGACTCTAAAACCCTCAAATCAGGAGTGTGTGCTAAGTTGTCTCCAAGGTATTGTGGTCCCTTTACCATCAGTAGGAGACTAGGCGAGGTCACCTATGAACTAGAACTCCCACACAGCAGTAAGGTTTTTCCAGTCTTTCATGTAAGTCAGTTACGAAAAGCCTTAACCAGATCAGATAATCTGGTAGGGGACAGTGTTCTAGTTCTCCCATTGGATCCTCAACAACCTCCACATGAACCAGAGGAGATTCTTGATAGTAGAGAGACGCAGACTCGTCATACTCTATACCGAGAATATTTGGTTAAGTGGAATGATCAGCCTGTTGAGAATGCCACTTGGGAAAGAGGCAGCGTCCTTCGCAAGATTTTTCCAGACTTTGTCTTAGAGGACCAAGACGGTTCTTAAAGGGGAGGGAGTGTTACGAGCTCGTAACCAGTGCCGAACCCTAGAGAACACAGATAGGTCAGATACCACAGTCAGGGTCGTGTCCAGCGTACATGACCAACAGGGCAAGACAGTGTGAGTAGTGTGCCCCAGCACGGTCCATAGCTATGGCGGGCCTAACACAGCCTAGGGACCCTGTCAGCAGGATAGGGCCCCCAGTTGGGTCCCGACGTGCAGTCGGCCACGTCAGTGCCACGTGGCCGACACTTGGCAGTTGCATGCTATCAGTCCTCACACTGGGCTAGGAGGGGCTTACTCTATATCAGGGAGTAGGCAAGGTTGGGTGGATCAGTTAATGTTTGCTCTACTGTGGTGTTAGGACCTATTACAGAGACCTAGAGGTTCTGGGAGGGGAGGGCTGAGTACTCTTTTTGTAGACAGGAGTGGAGCATCACAGGCAGCCGTCGGCCAAGCATCATCACAGTGGGTAGGGCCATCCCAGGGCGTAGGGTCACAGCCACCTGACACACAAGCACGACGGAGTAGACACAGGGCTGGGGGCAGCCAGATGGGGGCCAGGGGAGGGGAGAGAGGCAGAGGCAGAGGCAGAGGTAGAGGCAGGGGGAGGGGGGTGGTCCAAAGCCAGGGCACGCAGCAAAGATCCAGAGCACGCAGCAGAGCCAGGGCCACACCATGGCATATGGCTCCCTCCAGTTCCGATTCATCTGCGGACCCATGAATCCTGCAGTCCACAGATTCGGATGATTTATCCTACCATGACTCTGACGAGTCTTAGTTGTATAGTTTTCATTATGTTCATGGAACATCATTGTACCCCTTTTTGGTGCCATGTGGCCCGATATTATATATTATGATGATCCTATTCACAGCATTGTCGTGATTCAGTATTGTTCTTTGTGGTTTTAGTTCAGTAACCTCGGTTTTATGGTTTATGATTTATGGTTGGAGAGAGAGAGAGAGAGAGAGAGAGAGAGAGAGAGAGAGAGAGAGAGAGAGAATTCCTCTCTTATGTGGTAGCCATTGGGCTAGAAGTCATGTGGGCTAAATATCCAGCGCTTCAGAAAAAAATAGACCTGCCACATTGCTTCTTCTTAAATATTTACTCGTTGCACCTGATTCAATGAGTCTAATCTTTGTGGTTCAAGAGCACAATGTGAATCTACATGGGCCAGGATTTTCTAGGGTTGCATGGGTTGCACAAGTAACAATCCATGCAAAAGTTTCACAAGATTTTATTCGTGGTTTGCATGATGCCTTTCTCCTACACAACTAGTTGCTTCACATGACACCACTACATTTCAACCGTTTTCATTGCAATATTATCATACTTTATGCCTCTATATATGGCCAGTGCTGCCTTTCTCGCAACAATCAAGGTTGATCTTATAGAAATTTTCACATGTTTTTCAATAAGGATTCGTCTTGAATTTACATAGGAGGAAACATTAATTGTTAAAGAAACACCAATGCTATCTATATTGTTCCAGAATCATCAGGTGTCGACCATAACTTGCTTTGATATCATGTTGGAGATTGGAGCATCACATTGTGTTACCTCATCATTGTACCACCAAGATCCCAGTTTTATTGCATCCTTATCTATTGGCTTTTAAGGCAAAAGAAATTTGTAGTGAAAATATGATTTAATTTGGATAGAACCTTCACTCAATCAATGTGCGGCATGATTCTCCTATATTCGAGCCATGTGAATCATGCTAGTGTTCGGGGGACCAAATTAGGGCTAGTACTATAAGTCATGACTCATAGCATAAAAGCAGGAGGAAAGAGGACTTCATGTTAGATTATTTTCAAATATAAATTTTTTGCTGAAAAGTTTGGATACCCAAAATCCAATTCACCCTTGCGAGCCCCTCTCCCTCCAACAGATGTAGTCAACTTCACGAACTCTTGAGTATCAGGAGCTCTCCCTCCCTTAAAATAAAAAGAGAATTTCTCACGTGAAGGAAATCTCTGAGGTTTTGAGCATTGATGTTGATTGTAAACCAAAAAAATTAAGCCATTAGTCAACACAAAAAGTAAGCAGGTAGCTACAGTATGTTTTTAGTCTCTTTCCCTTGAGTGTGCGAGTGGCAGGCGGTCAAAGCTGTCTGTCTTTTCTTTAAGTTGGCTTTTGAATTGTTGAAGATGGTTGCATTTGTGATTGGCTGATATCTGCAGAGTTTTTTGAAAGGCGACGACACTTTAACGTACCGGTACAATGGGCCCGACATCCTGAGTTGAGAGAGTATGTGCACTCTGCAGTAACCAACTTGCATAGTTGGATTCAACAGGTATAAAGAATTATCCTTAGTGAAGGATAAACTTGTGGAGGTGGGTTGCTAGTATGCTACAATTTGTATTTGAATTGTGTACTATTTTATGATATTCTCACTATCTTTCAACTATTACAGGGTATAGTAGAAAAAGTTGCTATCGTGATCCTTGATAATGCACGGGCACCACAGGAGAGATTTATTTTCAAGTTGCAAGTAGATAAATTGTATTCAAAAGACTTCCCTATAAGCGAACTTGAGTACGCTTTGAGAGCGTTCTACCTTAAGATACCTGTTTCAGAACCCCTTCTTCGACCTCTTCCTCCAGGTTGTATGTAGAGGGGACAAATTCCTAGACCTTAAACCTTGAATGAATATGGAAATGTTTATGCATGAATTTATTTATAGTTAAGCTGCACCATGCTAGTTTTCACAATTGTTTTAAAGCTGGACTGGAAATGTTTATTACAGATTGCACGTGGGAAATTGTGGCTTACTCGAAGCAGCTCCCGGGTGATGGTAGCAGCAAGGGTCACTTCTGGGTTCCTGCAGATAATGGGCCTTGGGAAAATCCCCCTCACATTACTCCAATTAAGTCAATGAAAAGTGAACCTTTAGTTATGCAGCTGTATGTTGAGCACCCATCTGTTGCAGAGATATCAGTTTTTAGGGATGTATAATAAGATAGCAAATGACGTTTCAAAGAGAGGTTTGGAAGCTCAATGTGAGCAAACATGATACTATATAGGCACTCAAGCTATAAATTATTCATTGCAGCAAGTTGTAAGAAAATCACACAAGTTGTAGATATTTGATGGCAACAATTTATTTGCTACTGGAAAGACACTACTTTGACCATTCACAGAAAATTATACAAAGTTGGCATTCTATCGATGATAAGTGTTCTGCTACAAGAAACAATATTTGTTTCAGCTGAGTAAGTCCGCTTGTCGATCAAATTATCAAATCCACTGTGGCTGTGCCTATACAGTATGAAGTCAAATTCCTCATATGTACATGGGAGCATGCATGATATTGTCCCTGTTTTCTCTAAGGCTTGAACAAAAGAACAATATAGTTTAAGCCTTAAGGCACGCATAAATTTGACTGAATGCACAACCTTCATTGACCGTCTGAATTCAGCCTTGCCTTAATATTCGAACACCACCATCTAATTGATGGTGTACGATAGGGTATAGCGAAGTTTTCGAGCAAAAGTCTTCCAGCCTCAGCTGTTCCTTTTCCGCAGCAACTGGGATTTGAGCTTGGTTTCCTGTGAATGTAGTAACCGCTCTTGTCCACCTCTGTTACTTCATGGGACTTGATGTCAATCTTCCTTTGAAAGTCAAGAGAAAAAGAATCGTGTGGTTTATCAACTACTTTGCAATCCAACTAGTAGAACTTGGAAGAAACTTTTGTTATGAAGTTCTTCAAGCGCATGCATTCACATGAATGTACTTGCCAGCCTACAAAAAACATGCGAGTAAAACTATCATTGGAGCATAATTACAAAACCATGCTTGTTTATTCATTTTGGGCTTGTTTATCCAATCAATTCAATTAGCACCGAAGTCCGTGTTGATTGCAGTATAGTTCACAAGATTGAGTCGAGCTGATTGTGAATTTATTGCCCATGACAAGCATAACAGGAATTTTTTTATTCTTTTTCATAAACATGAATGAAGCCTTAAAATTTCTATGATGTACAATGATAAATGAAGTGCAAAAATTAGAGATGCGAGACGAGCAATATATCAGTCAAAGATTGAAAAGAATTCCAGGCAGTTCAAAGCATTTCATAAAATATGATAACATCATTTTGATCCGTTTTTTAACACTTACTAACGTTGGCTTTCACTGATGAATAGATGCAAAAGCATCGTTGGAGAAATATCAATATGGTGCACGAAAGCCATTGCTAAATTAAGAAGTATTTCAAAAAACATTCCAATGTTAATTGCATACAATCAAAGGGGTACAACCATGCATCGTTGGGGTAGAAAAAAAATGTCGAAATGAGCTAAAAACCTCAATTATTTTTGAACATATTGATTTCAATAATTGCATATATTAATTTTATTATTTTTACAAATAATTTTCTTGAAGAGCATTTCTTCTTGTAGTCGTCCCTAATGTACAACAAATCTCTAGGATGTTCTGACATTTTTCAAGAAGCTCAAGAAGTTCTCTAATCTCACTTTTTGTGATGTTTGTTACCCATCAAGTTTTTTAGAAGATTTTATAAAGTTATCTTCAATATTGCGCATTTTTTCAAAAAAAACCTTTCAACATGATGAAAATTGTGTTGGGATTTTGACCTGAAAAAGAGTAGCCTTCTTTGGTAGTTCTTAAACTACCTAATTTTAGGCCAATATCATGATTTTTTTTAGTTAATCTCTAAATTATATTTAAAAAAATGCCAAAAAAATGCATGTCTTTAATAAAGCACTACAAGATTTTTTTTTGCAAACTTCATAAAACCATCAATTAGAAATGAAATAACATTTCAAGACAACTTGATTTTTGAAACCCCAAATTCCATTAAAATACAAAAGGACTTAAATTATATTTACGTATTCTTTTTTTTCAAAGTATATTTTCTAAGGAATTTTCACTAATGCGTCTCAATTTAGAACTTGACATATTCTGAATACTCGATTTCAGTTGATGAAGTGGAAGACCTATCTTCTTCATCAAAGTCGATTGGCATATCTTCCTCAAAATTAGCATCCATTGTTGACAAGATTACTTTTCTTTGGTGCTACGAGTAGTTGTCCAATTAATCCAAGTTGTTCTATCAATATGGCTATAGTTGACTTTTGTAAAGAATTGGTCATTGTTAACTCAAAATTAAAAAGCCAAAACATCTACATCCTGTAAATTCAAATCATCCACCCAGTTGATTTTTTGGCAACTGTTTTCTCTTGTCTTTTAGATCTACTTACAACAGTCCAAGTTCGTAGCTTTTCAAAAAAGCATTCGTTGAAGTAATGTGCAACCAAATGGACACGTAATATTTTTGTCTGATTACTATTTTGAATGAATTTATGTGAAAAATTGTCAAAATTTATCTTGGTTACTTTATGATTTTTATGTTTGTGAGTACATTTCACACGTGTGGAGCATGTTCCCACGTGTGTTAAATAGTTAGAATTAGTTTATTATGTTGACTTTAGGGGTGTCATAAAGATTGCTTGTCAAGCATCATGGTGTCATTAGGTGATAGGGCCAATTTTGGCTTTAGAGGTCAAATAGTCAAGTATACATGTTTTGTCATGATTAGGCCAAAAGTCAATTGTGATGTACCTCAAGCTAGTTAGGTTGCTTACAAGTGTCCAAGTTATATTTGATGAGTGATCAAATCATAGTGTTGGCAAAGTCAAAGGGTCCAATCATAAGTGAGATTTGTTGGAAGAGTCCAATCAAAGTTAGGGATATTGCATCACTCATCCAATAGGATTAGAGCGGCTATGTTTAAGGGGTCCAATAGGAATCAAGCATGGATCTCTACGAGTTCTATATGTACTTTGATTTTCTATCATAATCTAGTGTGAACTTTTGAGTCAAGCTTGAGAGCAATCTTCTATCTCTACCTGAGAGCAAAATTGGTCTATTCTCTCTCTACCCGAGGAGAGGAGCTTATTTTGCCTTAGCTTTTTCATGAAGCACACATGTGAAACACCTTTGGTTATGAATGTATGCTTGTAGATTTGTCTCTTTGCCTTAGATTTTGACATTGATCTTGGATTTCAATCAATAAAAGATCTATAGTGCATAAGCAGAGCTTAGGAGATCATCACACATTAGGACATTCCCACACGTGTGAATTTTCACAATTCAAAAACTTTGGCAATCCAAAAAGGATGTCCTTCATTGTTTCTTGAAGCTAGAAGTGCAATAAGACTTCCAATTTAAATTTCATTCAGATCACCACCCCACTCTTTTGCAGCCTTTACAATTTGCCTATTCTTTTCTTGAGCCCACATAAATTTCACGTTTCTCTCCTTGCACAAGTTGCAAAAAATTATTATCCTACGGAAGATTTGAAACTTAGAAATTTGTAGTTGAAGCTTTTAACTTACAAGGCCAATGAAATTCTTTAGTTGATGCATCTTTGAGGTTGATCAAATTGATTTTTTGTCTCTCGAAAAAATCCACTCTCCAATATCGATCAAATTCATCAAAAAACTAATATGTTGCTTGAATACTTGATTCCAAAAAAATTAATGAGGCAAAATGGATCAACTTCATGATGTTCTCTTTGTACCTTTTGTTCTCCTAGCATGGACTTCAAGGGAGACAACGCAGCAAGCTTGATTTGAGTCGAAAACATTGAGCAAAAACTGAACTCCTCTAGAAAGCCAAAAAAAATTCATGGGCCTACCCTTATACTGCTTGGAGCTTCTATTCGGCCCCCTCCAGGATAGCTCTGAAATATCTAGAATTAGATATCGGCAAAACTAAATCAGAGAAACTACAATAATTCTAAATATAGACCAATGCAATCGACCTCCCATTGATCCTTCTATTGGTGATAGACCAATGGAGGTCAGAGAGCCAAATGAAATCCATGTACATAATCTAAAAATTAATTTTAAAAATCATATATCGGCAATCGTTACATCTTTTATAATATTAGTTAACCTTGCGGAATGCAAAACTGTTGTAGATTTTGATTTCTCAAATTTAGATTCTTATTATTTTTTTGTTGGGTGGCATTCTACATGCCCGCAAACAACTTTCTCAAAAATATCCTCATGTAGCTTTCTTTTGGACTATTAGTGCCATTGCTTTTGCCGGATTGACAGTGGAAGAAGCTAAACTTCTTACCTGCGACCATAACATTAACCAAGATTATAAGATGAAGATGACTATGATTCAAGGAATAAGATTTTTTCACAAAGAATACGTAAGAGCTTCAAAGACAGACATCAACCATCTAGAGCTAAAGGCACTTTGTGCACAAGAGACAAGCTTGTCTTGTGATATAAAGAATACAACGCAAAGACTTACAAAATATTTCTACCAGCCTGCTTTTGGTAGTACGAGGTAATTGCTTTTTTTTGCTTAGTATAGAATGTATGTTTTTCTACCAACTTGCTTTCCGCAGTGGCCATGTTATTACTTTGCTATTTTCAGCATAGAATATATGTTTTATAAAATCTTATGATTAAATGAATTTTGACACAATTCTAATTTTTTGTTTGCTTTATTTTCTTATGTTGAAGTGTGGGCTTTTGTAGATAATTTTTTTGATAAATGAAAAAAATCTGAAATAAAAGGCCAGCTAGCTCAAGGAGCTTCAAAATCAAAAAAGAAAGTTGTGGCCACCACTCAAACATTGAAACCAATTCCTACAGATATGAGAATCTCTGAGTGGAAAAACATGCAAGGAATTGATTCTTCGGAATTGATAATAAGTGTCTGTTGCTGATGGTCAGGTCTCTCTTGTTGAATTGAGAAAAGAAATTCAGAAGTTGAAATCATACCTATGTTTTATTTGATATTTTTCTAAAAATAATTTTTTATTTTCTTACAATAATAATAACTAATATACTTTTTGCATTTCAGACATAAATTATTTATGAAAGTTCAGGAAACCCTTGTGACAAGGCTAAATTGTCAAGATTTTGAAAAGTGTCAGAGGTGTTCTCCTTTGAGCAGTATAGATGAGGCCCTCACTCCATTTTTTATATTATTTAGAAATATGATATTCAGTTTAGCATATAATTTATTAGTTATTTATTTCTAATTATGTTTTTTTAATTTTATTTTGTATCTGCTATGCTAAGCATAGCTCTTTCTTATTTCAGACTGGTAAAGATAAAAAAATAAAAATAAAGCCTTTCTAGAGCAATTCAAAAGACATTCTGGAGGCAAAGGCAGAAAAAAAGAGACATAGAGAGGTTGGCACAAAGGAGTATTCAACAGAGACCTACCTCCCCAAAGTGTCGATGATCAACCGTGCTTTTACACTGTAGACGAAGGAGATTGTAGAGAAATAGCCACTTCTTCTTTTTTTTTAATCTTATACATTGTGTATTGGAGATATTTCCTATGGATTTCAAATGAAAGAGTCATTATTTGATGATTCTCCATTTAAATACATTGAGATCCATAGTGTGATGCAAGGTTTTCTTGAAGTCACAACCTCTTCTATCTAGAGGGTTGTTATTTTTCAAGTTGGCAATTGACATAAGTTCCAAAAGCTCTTTTAACTTTCTGCAAAAATGTCGTCTAGTATGTTTTTGACTTCAATAACTTGTTTTAATTTTATAACTTTTTATATATTCTATTGTTGGAGGGTTTTCGGATCCCAAGGCAACCCCAACCCTAGTTAATAAGTGAGAGGGATTTGGCACCCTGCGTGTGTAAGTCCAACCCGATGATCACATAGATATTTGATTAATTAGAAAGTCAATAAAAGGACTTTAGGCCTTTTTGTGGAACTTTGAATGTCGTAGGGCCTAAAAGTCAAGTTAGTGGGTTCCCACCAAAAATTCATTTTCAAATTGGATTCTCCAATTAATGAATGGGTTCCCTCCGCTTTTTAAATACTTAGGTTAGAATTGGCCAATAGGAATTGGGGTGCCCATCTCCTCAATTCACTATATAAGTAGCAATTTCGAATCATTGTACATGTTCTCTTTTCATTTCAATACAAGCAGGTTGGCCCTGTTATGTCCTTGCTCTCTAACTCTCTTCCTCCATCTCTCATGTTTTCTTTGTGTTTACTAATTAATGGATTTGATTCTTATTGGGATTGAATGTTCTTATGCTTTTTGTGAGAGACAAAGGGAGAGAGAGAAAAGTAAGCTTCTATCTTGTGGATTTATTGTTAATGGATGTAGGATTAATGTTGAGTTAATGGATCTTAGTGTTAGATGTGGTTTGTATGCACATGTTGAATCTTGATTTATGTTAACGCTCTCATGGGATCGAACTTCCACGTGACATCTAACCTCGTCTCCTTGATGCTTGTGTGCTTGGATCTTGAGTTGAGGCTAAGGTAGGAAATAGCCCCACAACATCTATGCTCAACATAGGTTGTCTAGAATCATTTTTGCACTTTCTTTTTAAGTACAAGCTCAATGTCAGAAGTTTTGGTGGCGCGTGACTTTCTAAAAAAATTAAATATATAACCATGGGTTATTATTTATTAGACGACACGCTCTCAATACTTCACTACAACACCATCAGATTGACAAGTTTTGACAACTTGTTTCAATTTTCAGCAATAACAAAAAGGTTGAAAAATCCTATGACGGGTTTTGTGGTTGTCCCTACCAAAAGCCACAACAATTAATAAATCATTTGATTGAAATTTTTTCGCACCCAGCTGATGAGATTTTAGATTTGTTTAGCGGTAGCGATACTACCAACGCATGTGTTGTTCAGAAAGGTAGACATGTGTTGTTGTAAATTTAAATTTAGTAGAATTTGTAAAAATGAGAATGAAATTTTTCTCAGTTTTGTCAGATGAACTAGCAGAGGTTGAAAAATCAACAAATGATAAAGACTTTGTGATTCTCTTGTCGAAAGAACCGCAACCTTTTGCTAGTGAAAAAGTTGGTGACACAAGGGATTTTGCATATGTCTTAGTGCAAGATTATAATGTTGTAATTATTGAGAAAATTGTGTAGGAGGTTGTCACTACCTCTATAGAGGCTCCTCTACAAATATAGCGCTTTCATACATAGAAAATTTTAAATTTTGAAATATTTGTTATTAAATCATTTTTTTAATAAGTAGAATACTTTTTTTTAGATTTTAGTGTTTGTGTATTTAATGATTTTGTTTTAAATTGATTAATTTAAAATGTGTGCAAATTTGAAAATGTTATAAAAAATTTAGATCCTAATAGTATGAGTAGTGCACATGGTATAATGATGTTTATCAAATTTTGAGAGTAGCATCTACTTGTTGAAATGTATATTAACATGAAATATCAAGGTATCATGACGTAAAAGTTAAGTATTGGTCACTTTGATTTTTGGTAAGAGGTTTCTTTCTAATTTTGCTATTTCAATGCAACCCAAAAATTGTTCATAAGCCTGGCTAGTTTTTATCTTCAATAGATTGGAAAAAACAAAAATCAGTACATTTTTTAATCATGACTAGGATAGAAATGAGATTGCAAAGAAGAGTTGACATAAAAAATGGCCTAGTTGCTGGATCAGCTATCATCTTCAACCTTGCCTAAGGTTCTTCTTCTTCAAAGTTGTCTGGTTTTTCATAATCGTCAAGATGAAAGGGCTTCATAAACCTTTGGTGACTGGGCTCCTACTAGCATTTCTAATGTATCTAGTGTGACACTGGAACCCCGCTAGTGTTTCTACTACTTGTTGTTGTTCATGCTCATACTTCTTCATTTGATCGAATCCTTTTCCAGGGAAAGTGGCTTGGAAAGGAGGAGGGCTTTCAGACATTGCAAACTAAAGTTTGGCCTCTAAGGAGTTGGAGTCATCGATTAAATTCATTAAAAATTTGGTACTTGGAAATATGATTTTTGTTTGTTTTGCTAGGGATGTGTGAGGTGTAACAAACTTTTCTTCCTCGGGTAAAATGGTTGACCCAATTGTGATGGAAATAATTGAAATTGAGGTAGTTTCAATTGAAAATGGAAGTTTGTGAAATGAAAATTGTAGAGGATGAGGGAAAGGAAGGTCCAATACTGGTTGCAATAGGAATAGTAGCAACAATTGGAGGTGGTTGCAAAGTACATCGTTGTACCACATGAGGTGAGTTGGGTGAAACAATGTCATGCTAGTGATCTTTGACCTTTTTTTCACTTGAAAAATCAAATTTTCTTCATCATTCTTTTTATGATTCTTTCTCATGACTTTTTTTTCATCTTTTTCCAATAATTTGTTTTCAATGTCTTTTTCAGGTAAAATAGAGAAATAATCAATGGAAAACAAAAAAATAAAAAATAAAAAAAATAAAAATCTATCAGATAGGAATGAAGTAGATTTGGCTACCAAAACTACTTACATAATCGGCTACCATTGATTGGAGTATGAAATCATATTCCAATACTACCACACCATAAGATACAATTTCCTTGATACAATAAGGTCCTTTGCTTGTGACTTTCAATTTTCCTTTTATCAATTTGGTTTTGTACATCAATGCCAAATCACCCTCTTTTAGATCATTATTATGTAATCTTCAATCATGCCAAGCTTTTCGTCGGGCTTTCTCTATTGCCACAAGCGTTCGCTTTCTCTATGGCTAATGCACGAACTACCATCAATCTGGTTTCACATAGCTTATGTAAAGCTTCATGACGTAGTTGTGAAATTTTTGCCTCATCCAAACGTTCTATTGCCACTATTCATAATGATGGTTGGTGTTCACAGATTTTATCACTGAGAATCTGTGAAACGTGTTTGATTGGTTTCTTTACTCTGGTTTCAAATTGTTCTACCTATTACTAGGCTGTTTGCATTCTAATTGTTATCTTCTTATTTCATTGCCCAAATCAGGCAGAAGGGTTTGATTCATGTTGTAGTATATGTTTTAAATCCAGCCTATCAATGGATTCTCAGGACTCATTCACTCCTGAAGCACTCACAATAATTGAAACATGTAAGTCAATAGCATTCATCTAAAAATCAACATGCAACTCAAATGAATCGCTAACAGATCTTACTTCTACTTACAGTAAAAACGACTGGGAATAGTTCTTGAAACTCAGATTAATCTAAAACATCAAACATAAGACAAGAACAACGAAAGCAAGAAACTAAATAATAAGCTTTACAAGTGCAAAGATCAAGAAACACTCATCTCTTGATCCTTGGACTTCCCAAGAACATCAAGCACTGAAATGTAAGGGAGTATGCAGAATCTAAACGACAAATTTAGTCTGTTTAGTTTACTTGAAAGCTTGATTTTACTCTAGAACAAGAACAAAAAAATCTATTCCACTCTACAACACAATGCAAGATGAAAGAAACAAGAAATTAATCTAATTCCACAACCACACTCAAAGGGATGGAAGGGCGTGCTCATAATGGAATCACTCAAGAAAGTCATCATGAACAAGGAGCTCCAAGAATGCCAGAACTCATGGAAGATCTTTTTTATTCAAAACAAGACAATGACACTACAAGTAAAAGCTCCCTCACAAGAGAGGGGGGCCCTTAAATAAGCCAATGAGTTGTTTAGGTGGAGCCTAAGTGGCAATTCCACAATTTAGCAAATTACAAGTGGAATTAGCTCCTCCACTAGAGGTTACCATCAAAATGTGGCTCACTCTACTTTATTTAATGTTGGAATTAAGCATCACTCCAACTCACCAGAATTCGACTCATCAGTATTCAAGTCATCAAAATATGAATCATTCGAGTTCGTCCTGAGCGCTAGTACACTATGTAAATATACACACACTCTCTCTACAACGACATTGCAGCCTTACTCTCTGAAGTCGAATGTTTGTGCAATCAACCAACTGGAGCATAAGTAGGATCGACGACAAACTCTTCGAGTTTGAGGTCTTTTTCTTCGACCTCATTCAAATTAAAAGTCTTCGAGTTCGGGGTCCACGTCATCCACACTGCCTTGTCCACCGTAGACCATGTCACGGTTCACTTCAATACTTTTTAATAACTACGTTGTTTCACGCTCGTTGCCCACACAATTATTGTAACTGTTCAATGTATATATACATAACGACAACTCACGTAGATGATGATGAGACATCCGCATGCAAGTGGAGAAGAGTGAATCAGAGTTCCTACACGAACTCCATTGTGTCTACATTATCTGATTTCTCAAAATCAGAGATAATTGAGAGAGTGAAAGCTATTCAAGAAATAGAGATAGTTATTTAATCTATAGCTAGCTAAGTAAGATCACTGCACACAGTGCTCCAATACTGTGAACCACCGCTATGAACCATTCTTGGGCACAAGATCGTGATCTGATCGTTGTATTCACAACAACTTACTTTAGATTCTATATTCTTCTTATGTGTATTGCACTACAAATGCTTTCTGATGATTTTCTTTCTGAATTGACACACACTCAATTCGGAATATCTAATCTCGAAGGAAACATGGTTGTCTCAGACACCTAATTGTTTCGCTCCCTTCATGCTTGTCTCTGGCACCTACCAAGACATTCCTCCATTCGATCTAAGTCAATGTTGATTTTGTAATTTGGTAAAAATCTTGCTAAAGTACTCTATGTTGGAGCTGTGTTTCCGATTTTGGACCTAATTTATTCAAGAGCACCCCAACATAGTGGTATTAGGGCTTACGTCCCAAACTACTGTTAGTACTCGAAACTGTTTACTATACTTAGATCATTCATCATGGAAGGAACACATTCCCTCTGACCTAAGAAAGAAGCTTGAACTTGTTAGTTGTAGGAGTATCTTCATTGGATACTCGACATCACACAAGGCATATCGAATCTACGATGTCAAATCAAGCCGAATCTCAGTTAGTCGAGATGTTGTCTTTCTCGAAGATAAATTCTTCGACTTCAAGCAGAAGCAGCCAATGCAAGAGTTGGTTCCCACAACTCCTATCACCATCGACATGCCTCGACCTGCGACTATTCTGACGAACATCGAAGATATCCTTGTCGCATAACAAGGAGAATCATCATTTCAGCAACCAACTATAGGTCAAAGATCTGCTCGACATTGACAAGAACCTGATCGTTTCATCCCTTAGGCATTTATCAGCAACGATGAACTCACTTCAGTAACATAAGCATTGTCAAGTTCGAATGCAGACAATTGGCGTTGTGCCATGCATGCTGAGTACAATTCATTGATGAAGAACAAGACCTGGCATCTTGTCGAAGCTCCTGCAGATGCAAAGATCATCGATACTAAGTGGATCTTCAAGTTGAAGCTCAATCTAGATGGTTCTACAACTAGATGGAAAGCTCATCTGGTTGTCAAATGTTACGAACAAATCTATGGGATTGACTACACTGAGACACACAGTCCAATGTAAGACTTCAGTCAATTCGATATTCATTCGCCTTCCTAGATGCCGAAGATCTAGAAGTACACCAGATGGATGTTCAGACAGCCTTTCTGAACAGATACATACAAGAAGACATCTACATCTATCAGCCTAAAGGTTACGTCCTTCAAGGCCAAGAACACAAAGTATGTAAGCTGCAGAAAGCTCTCTATGGGCTAAAGCAAGCTCCAAGGGCCTGGTTTGATGGAATCAATCGATTCTTGTTGCAACATGACTTCATCCCAAACTCTGACTTCATCCCGAATTCTAATGTTTATATCAAACATAGAGGCTCAAGCTATGTCATCATAGCACTATATGTTGATGACTCATTGATCATCAACAATTTGAATCAGTTGCTTCATGAAACGAAGATCCTTTTCTTGAAGGAATTTGAAATGACTGTGAAAAACTCAGATCCAAAAGATGCTAAAGTTTCATAAAGATCTTGGCCATGGAAGTTATGCACATCTAGATTGAAAAAATGATAGAAATTGTGATGTTAAGCATACTAAACATCAACTAAACATCAAAATCTGATCATAAGCTTCCACAAACAGAAACTTGCTGTCCCTGTCCGTACTTCAGAGCCTACAACCTGCATTTCACACGTGTGAAGCCATAGCAACAAAGAAATCACAATTCTAGTGGCTAGAATGCAAGATATGAACAAAAAAGTGAGAGAGAAGAAGATGGACCTTCAAAGAGCATAACATTCATTCAATAGAATGAAAATGAGATGTGTACATACTCGTGGAGATGGCTATTTATAGCAGCCATAGTGCCTCTTGGCCACTTGTCTTATGATAGGCTAAAATTGGGGTCCAATAGGATTCACCCATATACCTAGAAATTTGGTCAAATAGGAATGCACCAAATTATGAGCCAATAGAAGAGCTCCACACTCGACCTCCTCTAATTAATGTGACCTCAAAAGTAGTGTACACATACTTTGGGCCTCTACATACATGTATGAACCTATCTCTAACTTTTATTTGGCCATAGGCCTACAAAATCTCAAGTTAGGAAAATACTACTAGTTGACAATTTTTCACACTCCCTCTTCAACTAGTTTTAGCATAGATTTAGAAAGTACACCAAGACTTGTTCTATGCTTGAAAAATAAGTCCTTTCCCAATGCTTTGGTAAAGATATCAGCCACACATTCCTTTGATGGGACATGTTCAAGCTTGATCTCTTTTGCCAACACTTGTTCTCTCACAAAATGGTAAGCCACCTCGATATGTTTGCTCCTTGCATGGAAAACCGGATTGCTTGCTAGACTTTGGGCTGAAAGGTTGTCACAAAAGATGATTGGACTCTCTGAAAAATCCAGCAAATGAAGCTCCATAATCATCCTCTTGATCCACACCATCTCCTTTGTGCATGATGTCAAAGCTTTGTACTCGGCCTCACTAGAAGAAAGTGATATAGTTGCTTGTTTCTTCGACATCCATGAGATAGCTCCATCACCTATGAAAATAGCATGTGCATTTATGGATTTTCTATCCATAAGGTCTCCTGCAAAATCTGAATCTGAAAAACCAAATAAGTTAGGTGATGAGCCTCTATAAACAATGCCAAAATCTTTTGTTCCCGAGATGTATCTCAAGATCCTCTTTCCTAGTTTCCAATGTTCTATGCTAGGATCTTGCATGAATTGGCTTAATCTACCAACACAATAAGATAAATCAGGTCTTGTGATGGTTAGATATATAAGAGAACCTATTAGCTTCCTATAGAGAGTAATGTCCTCGAAGGATCTTTCATTACCTCTTATAGTTAGCTTTACATGTGATTCCATAGGTGTATCAATAGGATTTGCATCTACCATATGAAATCTATTGAGAATAGAAATAGCATACTTCTCTTGTGAAATAAAAGTGATTTGAGAAGTTCTAATTACTTCTATTCCTAAGATATAGCTCAAAAGACCAAGATCATGCACTTCAAATTCCTTTTTTAGTGCTTTCTTGATATCTTCTATATCTTCCTTGTTCCCTCCACTTAAAATAATGTCATCCACATAAATTAGAAGGATTGTAACATCATTAGCACTAATTCTAAAGTAAAGTGAATGATCATACTCACTCATAGTGAAGTTTTGAGAAAGTAGAAAAGAGTTAAGCCTAGCATACCAACTCCTTGGTGCTTGCTTAAGACCATACAAACTTTTTTGTAGAAAACACACATGATTAGGCTTGCTATGAGAAACATAGCTCTCGGGTTGCTCCATGTAGACTTCCTCTTCAAGATCACCATTCAAGAAAGCATTAGAAATGTCTAATTGCCAAAGATCCCATCCATAAAGAGTTGCAAGGGAAATGATTACTCTTATGCTCACCATCTTTGCCACGGGTGCAAAGGTTTCCTCATAGTCAATGCCATGCTCTTGAGCATAACCTTTAGCCACCAACCTTGCCTTCAACTTGTTGATAGATCCATCTTGATTTGTCTTTACCTTGAAGATCCATTTGCATCCAATTGCACTTTTGCCCTTTGGAAGCTCCACCAATCTCCATGTGTTGTTCTTCATAAGTGCTTCAAACTCAAGATCCATTGCTTGGATCCATTCCTCTTCTTGCCTTGCTTCATCTACACATGAAGGTACATCAAAAGAAGTTAGGAAAGCATAGTTGGATCCATCCACCACTTGCTTACCTTTGCCATCATAAGTGAGCCTTGAGGGTTTCACTTTATGCCTTGGAGTTCTCCTTGGAATTTGACTTGAAGAGGCTTCTTCAACATCCACATCCAATGTGTCATCAACTCCATTGTCATCAAGCACATTAGTTGCAACAACACCATCATCACTTGAAACAACTTTTGGAATGTTACCTTCATCAAAAATGACATCCCTACTTGTGAACACTTTCTTGATTGAAGGAACATAAATCCTATATGCTTTGCTTACTTCACTATAACCAACAAAAATGCCCTTTCTTGAAGATGGATCCTCCTTAGTTCTATCATCAAGAGTAATGTTGAAGTAGCAAATGCATCCAAAAGTTCTTAGAAACTTGACATTAGGCTTCGTACCAAACAAAGCTTCAAAAGGGGTTTTTCCTTCCAATACAACACTTGGCCATCTATTGCATAGGAAATTTGCACACAACAAAGCATCACTCCAAAAAGGTTTAGGAAGATTAGCATTCAATCTCATTGCCTTTGCACTCTCACACAAGGTTCTATTCTTCCTCTCGGCCACTCCATTTTGTTGTGGTGTTCTTGGACATGTGTACTCCCTCTTGATCCCATGCTCATCGCAAAAGGCTTTGAATTTGTTAGAAATGTATTCACCACCATTGTCGCTCCTCAAGCATTTGATTTTGGTTGTAAATTGAGTCTCAATAGCAACTTTGAACTTGACAAACACATCAAACACCTCATCCTTGCTCTTTAGTAGATAAACCCAACAAAATCTACTAAAATCATCAATGAAAGTTACATACATCTTAGCACCTCCATTGCTAATTGTAGTAACACCATGAATATCCGAATGCAAGAGAGAAAAAGGCATCTTAGATCTAGATATAGATCTAGTATATGGCAATCTATGTGATTTAGACAAAGCACATTCTTCACAAACATGATTCAAGCAAGTAAGAGACTTGGGAAGTCCCCTTACTACCTCCTTTTTGGCTATTACCTCCAAGGCCTTGTAGTTGAGATGTCCCATCCTTTTATGCCATACCTCTTGAATTGACATTTGTTCATTTGCCATGCATCCAACTTGGTTAGCAACAACACATGCATCAAGCTTGAACAATTTCCCTTGCCTTTTCCCTTTTGCAATGATACTACACCCCTTTTTGATCAAGCAAGCATCACCATCAAACTCAACTTTGAATCCTTTGTCAAGCATTTGGCTTACACTAAGTAAGTTCTTGGTAATGGATGGAATGAGCAAAACATCTTTCAATTCTATATTCCTATTTGTAGAAAGTGAAATAGGAATTGTGCCAATCCCCTTGATTGCACACTCACCATCATTTGCGGTATAGATTACCTTCCTATCACCATCAAATGCCATTAAAGATGAAAAATACTCTTTATGATATGTCATATGAGAAGTGGCTCCACTATCAATCCACCAAGGATCAATGTCTCCATGATTAGCCAACAAGCAAGATGACATAACAAAAGCATCATTTGAAAGAAGCTCATCCCCACCCTCATCAATAGTTAGATTGGTTTGCTTTTCCCCTTGATCCCTCTTTTTCTTAAAACAATCACTAGCAAAATGCCCTTTGACTCCACAATAGAAACATTTTAGCTTAGATCTATCCTTCTTTTTGCCAAAAGTAGAGTGCTCACCTTGGTCTTGCCCTTTAGACCAATTGCTTTTACCTTTGCCCTTGAACTTGCCTTTAGAGAACATTGCCTCCTCTTCTCCTCCTTGAGATGTAGAAGATGCTCCCACTCTTGCTTGCAACCTGAATTCTTCAGCCAACAAGACCTCTTGCAAGTCTCCAACACTTGGTAAACATTTTTGGATAGCATAACTTTGAACAAGATTAGCATGATCATCCAACAAGCCATTGAGAATCACTTGAACAAGCTCCTCATTATTTATGCCATCATTAATGCATGCTAACTCATCATTCAATGCTTTAACTCTCAAAACAAAAGCATGTCCATTCTCACTCTTCTTTTGCATACAAGAAAAGATTTGCCTTCTTAAAGTCAACACTCTAGAAGTAGACTTGGATTCATAAACCTTCTTCAAGGCTTCCCAAGCTTCACTAGATGATGTGCACTTACCAACCTCTTTGATAAGCTCATTTGTCACATTCATCTTGATCATGTGAAGGGCTTTCTTTGCCCTCTTGTCATACCTCAATTGTTCTTGAGGTGCCAAAGGTCTCTCCTCCACACCTACAACAATATCCATCAACTCATTCATCTCAAGCAAAGACTCCATCCTTACTTTCCAAGTAGAATAGTTGAGGGAGGTAAGCCTATCATTGCTTTCCAACATGTAGCCTCCATTTGTAGCCATGTTGCAATGATTGATCTCTGATCTTTGACCTGTTCCAATGCACTAAGCACTCTCTTGAATCAACAAATGAAACACAAGAAGAAATCACAAAGATTTGGAACCTAAAACCTTACTTTTTCTCTCTTTTCCTCACTTTTTCCTTAATTTTAGCCACTAGTTTTATGATTTCTTGATCAAACCAAGACCAAACCTCAATATACTTGCTTTTCCCTCACTCCTAAGATTGAAATACACTCTTGAATCATTCAGCAAACTGAAAATCAGAGGGTTACATCAATTTTGAAGTTTTTGACATGAAGAAGCAAGAAATTGAATCAAAAAACTATATGCTAGAATGGAAAACTAATAGGATCTTGTTGGATCTTGCATCTCCCTCTTTCCAAAACAATTTTTGTCTCCTTATTCTGATAAGTACAGAGGGAATTCGCCCTACTTCAATTGAAATGCATACAAATGATGTTTTGATCACAAAGATCCAATTTCTACACATAAATCAACAAGATTTTTAGCTAGAAACTTGATTGGAATGCTACAAAAGCAAACTCGCCCACAAATCTCTTCTAAATCTGGAAAAACCTGCACATTTGGCCGCCTAATGCTCTGATACCATGTGAAAAACTCAGATCCAAAAGATGCTAAAGTTTCATAAAGATCTTGGCCATGGAAGTTATGCACATCTAGATTGAAAAAATGATAGAAATTGTGATGTTAAGCATACTAAACATCAACTAAACATCAAAATCTGATCATAAGCTTCCACAAACAGAAACTTGCTGTCCCTGTCCGTACTTCAGAGCCTACAACCTGCATTTCACACGTGTGAAGCCATAGCAACAAAGAAATCACAATTCTAGTGGCTAGAATGCAAGATATGAACAAAAAAGTGAGAGAGAAGAAGATGGACCTTCAAAGAGCATAACATTCATTCAATAGAATGAAAATGAGATGTGTACATACTCGTGGAGATGGCTATTTATAGCAGCCATAGTGCCTCTTGGCCACTTGTCTTATGATAGGCTAAAATTGGGGTCCAATAGGATTCACCCATATACCTAGAAATTTGGTCAAATAGGAATGCACCAAATTATGAGCCAATAGAAGAGCTCCACACTCGACCTCCTCTAATTAATGTGACCTCAAAAGTAGTGTACACATACTTTGGGCCTCTACATACATGTATGAACCTATCTCTAACTTTTATTTGGCCATAGGCCTACAAAATCTCAAGTTAGGAAAATACTACTAGTTGACAATTTTTCACAATGACTGATTCAGGCCATGTGCACTACCTTCTGGAAATTGAGATAACGAGAGATAGAGCGAAGAGAAGTATCACACTAAGTCAAGAAAGATATCTAACCAGTGTATTTTACAGGTATGGCATAGAAAATTGCAAGTCAATAGACTTGCCTATGGACCCATGATTCAAATTGTCAAAGGATATGTGCTCAAAAACTGATACAGAGAAGAGAGAGATGTGCAAATACCCCTATCAGTCGATAATCGGATCGATCATGTATGTCATGGTCTGCACCAGACCTAATCTAGCATTTACAGTCATCACATTGTCATAGTTTATGTCAAATCCCCCGGCCTACCTCACCGGAAGGCTCTACTCAGAGCACTAAGATACATTCAAGCCACTAAGTACTATGGTTTGTGTTATCATGGAAATATAGAGGATGCTTTGACATTACTTACTTATTCTAACTCTGATTGGCCTGGTAATGTGGACACAAGAAAATTCACATTTGGCTATCTTTGCTTTCTAGCAGGAGGACCCATTTCATGGAATAGTCAAAAGCAAAATGCATTTCTTTGTCCTCCACAGAATCAGAATATGTCGTAGCTACCTCTACAGTGAAAGAAATTATTTGGCTCAAAAGATTGCTTTAGGATCTTATGATCTCTCAAATCGGTCCAACTATACAATCAGAGCTGCATTGCTCTATTTCTGAACCAATGAACTCACTCTAGAACTAAACACATTGAAGTTCAATTTCATTTTCTTAGAGAGAAAGTTCAGAATAAAGATGTCAAATTAAGTTATTGTCCTACTGCCAGTATGTTGGCTAATATCTTGACTAAGCCTTTGTCAAGAAAAAAGCATGTTACATTATGTAGCTTGCTCAATTTATTTTCAAAATCCTAGGAGTTAAGCTTAAGGGGGGATGTTAGAATCAAGCATCACTCCAACTCACCAGAATTTGACTAATCGGTATTCGAGTCATCAGAGCACGAATCATTTGAGTTCGTCATAAGCACCAGTACACTATGTAAATATACACACTCTTTCTCTACACCAACATTGTAGCCTTACCCTCTAAAGTCGAACGTCTGTGCAATCAACCAATTGGAGCAGAAGTAGGATTGACGATGAACTCTTCGAGTTCGAGGTCTTCGAGTTCTTCATCTTCTTCTTCAACCTCGTTTGAAATCAAGTTCTTCGAGTTCGAGGTCCACATCATCCACATTGCCCCATCTGTTGCAGACCACGTCACAGTTCACTTCAGTATTTCTCAATAACTATGTTGTTTCACGCTCGTTGCCCACATAGTTATTGTAACTATTCCATGTATATATACATAATGACAACTCAAGTAGATGATGATGAGACATTTGCATGCAAGTGGAGAAGAGTGAATAAGAGTTCCTGCGTGAACTCCATTGTGTCTACATTATCTGATTCCTCATAGTCAGAGATAATTGAGAGAGTGAAAGCTATTCAAGAAATAGAGATAGTTATTTAATCTGTAGCTAGCTAAGTAAGATCACTGTACACAGTGCTTCACTACTATGAACCATTCTTGGACACAAGATCGTGATCTGATCGTTGTATTCACAACAGCTTAATTCAAATTCTCTATTCTTCTTATGTGTATTGCACTACGAATGCCTTCTGATCAATTTTCTTTCTCAATTGACACACACTCAATTCGGAATGTCTAATCTCGAAGGAAGCATGGCTATCTCAGACGTCTAATTGTTTTGCTCCCTTCGTGGTTGTCTCTGACACCTACCAAGACATTCCTTTATTCGATCTAAGTCAATGTTGATTTTGTAGTTTGGTAAAGATCATGTTAAAATTCTCTATGTTGGAGCTGTATTTCTTATTCTGCACCTAATTTATTCGAGAGCACCCCCAACATTTGAGAGGGTCTACAAAATTTATTCCAAATGCCTACTCATACTAACTCCTACATGGTCATTCCATCACTTTACCATGAGGCTCACGTGATTTCTAATTGTTGTCTTAGCTAGCATTTCTCGGCTCTCATTCTCGTCCTCTTATTCTTCTCTCAAAGACCTCCTCAGTCTAAGGTGAGAGGTGCTCTTAGAATAGCTTTGGCCCAGCATCTTGGGGATTCCTCATAATCAACCTACATCACCCTCCCCTAATCTATTGCAGGACCCACTGCAACACATATTGAATGATATCACGTTCGCTTTGGCACTTGGAAAAGCATAGATCTTCTTTCGCTTGCGTAAAACCAAGTGTTTATTTCTCACAAATTTTTCTTGCAAAACTGAGGTCTCTCAATGACTCTTTACATTCTAGCACGCTTGAGAACTTCTTGCGTATTCTACTCATCTTGTCGCCTCATGGAGTGTCTTTTTCTCCCCAGGGTTTCAAATACTTGGAAACATAATTTATTCTCAAAAGGTAGTGGCCCGAGGTAGTGTTGCACTCTTTTGATGAATCCGAACTTCTGCCAGTCTTCCACCATCATGACATAATGAGAGGACATGAACGCCGCTCTATAATAGAGTTAGGCCGTCATTTGGTGGTCTTCTTCTGACTGGGGGGCTACGCTGGAAATGATCTTTATAAAACCTAAACCTCGATCCCAAAAGCATTCTTGAATCATAAGAAAGGCTATAGATAGACAATATTCAACGCTTTCTCATACGCATAAGTCAGCGCTAGACTTGTATTTGTGGCCAAAGTCTAGCAGTTACAACCTCAAATCATTGATCAATGAGCTCTCCGAAACCTCTGGAATAACTGGCCAGCTGACATCTTTCCTTCGTGGTCATTCCGCTGGCCATGGATTTCTTCTCTTGATTGGCATATAAAAGGGGTCAACCCTCTTCCAACATGGTGCTCTTAAATATTCTTGTAGCCTCCTACTATCCTTCAGAACCTTGTTTTGCCATTCTAGTTGGGACTGCAAGGCGGCAATAATTTCGGCCCTCATGGAATATTGGCTCTGGTCGAGGTCGTCTTTTTCGCTCCTCATGCTTCAAGGGTATTTTCTCTCGAATTTCTCTTACTCTCGTGCATCGGCCATATGGGTCTTGGCTCAATTGGTTGGGTCGCCTTTGGTTGTTTCGGCTGCTTTGCCAGATATTCATCCAGCGCTTTGGCGCCCTTATCTTCTTCTCTGGCCCTTGCACTTGTTGAGGGCTCAACTTCACCCAGTTGAAACCGGTAGCTCGTGGTGAAAATCTTCGGTGGTCTGGTTGATCAGCCTGGGGGTCGTCAAACTCTCCAACGTCAGTGTTAGTTTCAGGGAGGTAAGGTGGGCTATAATCTGGTGAAGATGGCATGAAGGTGATGGGTTTACCAAGAATGGGATTCTCAACAAGGTTGTACGCAGAGCTGGGAGAGCTAAGTTGTTTTACGAACTCATCCCGTCGGGCCTTGTACATCTCTGGAGGCCCTTGGTGCGGTCTCAGAAATCGACTTAGAGGGGGATGGAAGAATGATGGCTGGGGAACCGATGTACAACATCTAGCAATCCTCTAGCAACATGCTGATGGCTTGACTTAAATGGTTTCCTAGTCTGTTTACCAACTAGACAGTCTTGACAAACAGGTAACTTGACTTTTTTGCGAGAATAGTCAAAATCAAGAACAATAGATTGTCTAGACATTCATTGTACCATAGCATAATTTAAATGACCAAGTCTATAATGCCAACGTAAACCTTTATTTGAATGAATTGAAGTACTCAGAGCCTGACTAGAGGCAGAAAAGCAATGACTCAATTTATACAAGTATCCATGCCTCTTTCCGAGTGCTAGGATCTTGCCTATCCTATCAACTACTTTACAGTGATCACATTTGAATTATACTATGTGTCCTAGATCTGTGATTCTGCTTACAGAGAACAGATTTGATAGATTTGGTACATAAAGGACTTTAGAGAGTAGCTTAGATTGATCATTTGCAAAGCATAATCTTATAGTGCCTTCACCTTTAATAGGTTGTGTGCTATTGTCGCCAAGGTGAACAAATTTTTGAGTATTGTAAGGTGTATAGGACTCGCAATAGCCAATGAAACTAGTCCTATGCTGAGTGGCTCCGGAATCCAGGAACCAAGAACTGTCGCCAGATGCTCCTTGATGGTTGGTCATGAAGGCATCATGATCCGCTTCTTGAATAGGCTGTGGAGCTTTTGCAGCTGCATTTGCCACTTGATTTGACTGCCCCTTGTTGTTGTTCTTCGCTTGAAGTATTCGACAGTCTTGTATTTTGTGGTTGTTTCGTTTGCAGAGCGCTTTCTTCAAGAGACATACTTTGTTTTCCTGTCCCTTCGCTACAAAGCCTTCAGGTTGATCCATGAACACCTCTTCTTCTAACTCACCATTTAGAAAAGCAGATTTCACATCCATCTGATGCAAAGGCCAACCAAAATGTGAAGCTAAAGCAACAAGTAGACGTAGAGTATTCCACTTATATACCAGCGCAGAGTCTCCTCATAGTCGATGCCTTTACTTTGTGCATACCCTTTGATCACTAATCTTGCCTTTTGCTTTGCTATACTTCCATCTGCATGGCACTTAGTCCTATAGACCCATTTGCAACCAATGGGTTTCTTGCCAACTGGTGGTTCTACTAAGTCCCATGTGCTATGCTTAGCAATTGACTCCATCTCCTCTCCCATGGCCTTGACCCAAATGTCATCATCCTTCACTTCACCATAAGTCGAAGGTTCTTTGCTTTGAATAATGCTAGATAAGAGAGCATAATTTGCTTCATACCTTTCAGGTTGTGTCTTCTCTCTTGTTGATCTTTGTAGCTCTCCCTGGCTAGATGATCCTGGAAAGTCATCCATGTCGCGGCTCTCCAACAATCTCTCAAACCACTTAGGGAGCTTCCTGTCAGATGATCGGCTTCTTGGTGAAAATGTATCCCACGGTACATCCTTCTCCTTGCGTTTGTCACCTGCAACTTCAATCCTTCTTGTACCAAAAGGTTTGTCTCTACCTCTCCAACCTGTCTCTTGAGGTTGAGTAGTAGTATCTTGAGATGTATCCTCATGTTCATCACTCGGAAGGTCAATGAATGGATCATCATCAGGTGGTATCCTCACTATACCATCTTTCTTACTGGATGTATCTATCTTCTCAGCATCCTCGTCTTCATACATCTTGGATTCATCAAAGATAACATCACGACTTACATGGATTTTGTTTTCCACTGGATCAAAACATCTATAGCCCTTCACACGTTCATTATATCCTAGGAATATACACTTGATAGCTTTCACATCAAGTTTACGTCTCTCTTCCTTAGGAATGTGTACAAAGGCCTTACATCCAAATATTCGCAAGTGGTTCACCTTTGGCTTCTTCTTCGTGAATGTTTCCTCAGGTGTTATCTTTGGTATGGCAATGGCAGGACTTCTATTTTGAAGATATATTGCCGTACTGCATGCTTCTGACCAAAAATATTTTTTTAGTTTCATCTCAGTTCGCATAGATTTGGCACTTTCCACAATTGTACGATTCTTGAGCTCAGCTACACCATTGAGAGCAGGAGTATGAGCTTGTGTAAATTGTCTTTTAATCCCACATTGATCACAAAGATCATTGAAGTCATTAGACTTGTACTCACCTCCACTATCTGATCTTAGGACTTTGATCTTCCTACCTGTCTGATTTTCGACCAATGCTTTGAAGATTTCTTCTTTAAGAAGTAGATCCATGTCTTACGTGACATATCATCAATAAAGCTCATGAAATAGAAGGCTTTACCTAAGGACATGGTCCTCATAGGCCCGCATAAATATGTGTGGATTAAATCCAGGATGTTCTTTGCTCTTGCAACACCACCTTTATTGAACTTCTCTCGATGCTGCTTCCCATATACACATGATTCACACATCGATTTCAAGTGATCTTCTATAGTAGGCAATCTTATTACCATCTCCAATTTCCTCATCAAACTGAGGCTTCCCAAGTTCGAGTGACCAAGCCTCTTATGCCACAACTTAGTTTGCGATGGAATGGATGACACAAGTCCATGTTGCCCCTTGATAGTAGCATTCAACCTGTACAATTTTGTATTGGGCTCCCTTACTCCATCCGCAATAACTTTGAACTTTTGGTTCACATCCTTCACAAAGAAATGATCATGGGCAAATTCTACTTTCAACTTTTGATCAGTAATGACTCCAACAGAAAATAGATTTTTCTTCAAACCTGGTACGTAAAGTACCTCCCTGATCATCCAACTTTTGCCATCAGGTAGTTGGATTGAAACAGTGCCTATCCCCTTGATCTTGCACACCTCACCATTGTCTTGATTATGGTCATGTACGTCTGAATGTGCTCTCCTTGCTCCATGCAGGCACTATTCAGCTTTGACTCCAGAAACATGATTCTTGACGAATTTGATGTCTCGAACTGCTCCTTTAGCACATCCCATGCCTGTCTGGGTGTAACAACATCACAAATGTGGGTAATGACGTGATCCTTCACTGACAAGTTAATGAAGGTCAAAGCTTTTCTCATCTTTTTGTCGAACACTTTGATATCCGCTTCATTTGGCGGCCTTCTCTCATCACCTGTGACGACTTCCCACACGTCTTTCTCCATCAATATGTTTTTCATTTTGAATTTCCACACTGCATAGTTGGAAATCCCGTCCAATTTGCTACTTTCACTCAAAATGGACTCTCCCATGTTTGCCATCGCAAAACTGCTTGAAACTTCTATCGTAGGCTAAAAACAGTATGCGGAGGCCAACTGTGATGTCAGATGATGACTTGCACTTTTTCTCTTACCAGGCCACTTGTCGTTTTTCCACCAATTTGAAAGCAAAACGGTTCAGAATAGAGAGAAATCTCTGATTTTGTGCTCCCAAACCCCATACCAAGATTTTTTTACACAAATATTTTCTTGGCTTCCAATTCACAGTGTTCTGATAGGCCTATCCTCTTGCTTTGAGGTCGTCCTACTGCTTGAAGTCTGATGCTTCAATCTGTTTGTCAAACGGTGTCCGATTGAATGCACACTGACTGCAAACACCAAATAGCTTGCTTCGGAATTTCAAAATTCCGTTTGTTGAGGTTCTGATTTAGCCGACAACCCTTGTCTCTCAATCCTCACACAGTCTCAAGCTCACCAAGCTTTTGTGTACCAAACTCTCTACACTAGTGTTTCTCCTTCCATCAGTCTTCAACCCGCCGTAAACCCCAAACTCTCAAAAGACAATTCTCCCGAAGCTCTCCTCAACGACGATGTTGTACTGTGTATACTCCCTGTACGGCTCTGATACCAACTTAGAATTTGCTTTGCACAGGAACACAGATCATGCTACACAGTAACACAAACAAAAAACACTCTCCACAACAAGCTCACATAGCAACTGTATTTCTCAAAACGAAATTACATTGTACATATAGTTGTTCACTCAGGCAACCCATGCATGACCCAGGTTGTCGTTGGCGGGACGCGTGTCCCGTCAACTTGCCTTGTGGTGAGGCCAACTGATCCTTATCAACTGATAGGACCCACAGTACAGTAGCACAATGATTCTAATTTAGATATAGCTCAGGGTCTTGAATTGATTAATGTGATTCAGCAGAGAATCACCATTCGTCATCTTGAGAGAGTAAAATTTCTTCCTGAGATGTAGCTTGGAAGCTATATCTCGCACTTTGTATAGTGTGCTCAAGATGTCCCAGACTTCTTTCGATGTCTGAGCCTCAGATACATGTCCGATCTGGGTATCCATGATTTTGAGGATGATTAGCGCGAAAGCCTTTCCATCCTCCAGCTTCCATCTGGCGATTGCCGCATCGTCCGCTTTAGGTTTCCCTTTTGCACCTGTAACAACGTCGTACAATTCTTTTGCCATTAGTATAGTTTTCATCTTAAATTTTCACGGATGGTAATTGGGTCCATCAAGCTTGTCCATGATAGGACTGGCTTTCCCTTGGGAATCCATGTGGAAGAATTAGTCTAAGTGATAGGAGAAACTATCAGTGACTTAAGTATGAAAATCTGATACTAAAATTACAAAACAAGAAAACAATTACTCTATCAGCTAGTAGAGTCTTGTACTGTGGAAGCTTATCAGGCTACGAAAATGAGCTCTGATACCATGTTGGAGAGAGGGGGAGATGAACGACGAACACGAACAAGAAACAAACTCGAACAAGAAATGACCGAGAAACGAACTCAAACAGAAAATGTTCATGCGCAGCAGAATAAGTTATACAACTCTCTCCGTAAGCATGACTATGCCTATCAAAATGAACTGAACTTTAGTGATGGAAATCACGGTCATTCTAGATTACGCAACCAAACATTAGTCAGAAGATTAATTTGTCGCGAATAGCAAGAGAAATTACATGTCGCGAATGATTCGCGAAGAGCTAGACTATGCTTGACTGATAATTAGTCGCGAATGATTCGCGAAAGACAAGACTAAATGTTAGTCATCTATTACCAGAAAGAACAACTAGAAAGATTAGATAGAATGAATAATAAGCATAGCATTATTAACACGAATCTGAATGCAGAACAAAGAACTGTATCAAATTAAGTATATCATGTATACATGTCAATATTGCGGTAGAGCACAAAATAGTAGCGGAGGAAACCGCGTGCCCTACGAAGCTTATTTCAATATGTAAAAAGGAATAAAACCTTACTTCTGACAAAAATGAAGGATCAATGCTCAGGGCATCTACTTCGTTTATGTCGTCTTCTTTGTCGACTTCTCCCAACATCTATAGAATACACAAATGGTATCCAGTATATATACATAATATTACAGGTGTGCAGATGTGAAAGTACAGAGTGGATGTGCTGTATGTAGGAGATGGTGGGTGGCTGCAATCGTTGTCCGGTCAGTTAGCACAACTGCATGGGGTGAGAGTGAAAAGGGTGCGACGTTAGTCAGAGCTGAAGTGAACGTTGGTGATGATGATGCAAAAAGTGCGTCACTTTTACGAATAGCCTTAGGATTAGTTTTACAGGGTGCCTTAGCTTTTAGGGCACCTTTGGCATTCTGTAAGATAGTGTCCCCTTTTTGCCTGTCACCATAACGCGTGTAAAAACACAGTGTCGCAATTCTTTCGCCTTTTCTTCGTCTGTGCAAATTTGTGTGTAAATATGCAGACTGCATGACAACGTTAGTAATATGTAGCATGAATGGAGACAGATTAAAAAATAGGATTTAGGAGTAAATCTAACACAGATAGTTCAGATGTGACTATAGTACTTGGTTGAGATCGGTCTCATAGAACCGGTTGAGAATAGACTAAAGGACTCGGATGAGAGGTAGTGTGGAATAAAGATTTAGAAAAAGTTTGGTAGTGAAACTGCTTAGTTAAAGAAAAAACAAATGAAATATGAATTTTTGAAGTATAGAATTTTTTCTCAATAGTGAACTAGAGCACTGATTTGTGCTCCAGCAATACTATCATTCAATGTGGCGTTGTGCAAAAAGATATCACAAAAAGTTTGAATTCTAGCAGATTCTTGGTGCATTAGGTTTTCGAAAATGGCTGGGGATGGCACTCGCATGCTGTGGTTGAGGACTGGTGATGGCACTCGAGAACAGATGGAGTAATTGAGTGCGGACGCAATGAGCTGAAGAGCTCCAAAAATGAGCATGGACGCACAAAGATCGCCAAAAATCTGTTGCTAGGAACATAAAAAGAGCTTGCACGTCGCTAAGGTGCGAATGACTTTGTTTTGGTTTGTTTTTAAGTTGTTGAGGCTTGTCTTAGCTCGGTCGATATTTTTTTAAGAGACTGGCTTGGTCGAGATTTGGTTTAGCTTGACTCGGTTGAGATTTGGTTCAGCTTGACTCCGTCGAGATCTAGTAGTCAGCTCAGTCGAGATTGATTCAGAAGTCTCGGTTAAGTTCCAACACTCAGCTCGGTCGAGATCGAAGCAAAGCCGTGTGGGACTTGGACTCGGCTCAGTCGAGATCAAACTTGGAGACTCGGGTGAGGATCACTCGGGGGTGGTGGAGCACTCGGCTCGATCCAGATCTGATTGGAAGACTCGGTTGAGTGCTCTATCAAATGGGCTTTGTTGTAGAACTTTATGAAGTAAAAAAAAATACAGTGTTTGAACATGGGGAAGTTCTCACTTTGAGATGGTGTCTCAATTACTAGATTTAGCTATGAACAAAATGATGTCTCATAATTGTAGAAGGAAATGGACCTACAAAAGTTGAAAAATCTATCATATGAAACTCACCATAAGATGTTGACCTGTAATATTCTTAGTGATGAAAAAATGCATCAAGATGATGAGAAAAAGAATGCAGTAAGTACAGAGATAAGCAGGCAAGAAATACAAAACAATAATGAAAATAAAAAACTGAACAAAATATTCACAAAAGGAAGAGTGGTGTTTCTATATAGGGTCAACAAAAAACAAGTCTTCGTAGTATCACCGTAGCCATTGATGACAATGTCGAGGAGTACTCAGTCAAGTGTTTCTAATTGGACTGCTCCATTTGGAAAGATTTTATTGATCATGTATGGTCCTTCACTTCTGAATTTTGATTTTCTAGGGAGCTTCTTTGAGATATAGAGAAACACTTTATCACCTTTATGGAGATCTTTATTACGGAAGTGACGATCGTGCCAGGCTGTTTGACAACGTTTGTTAACTAATTGTGCGTGATACGAGATGAGACGAGTCTCGCACAATTGGGCTAACATAAATAGTCTGTTTTGTACTTCTTGTTCGATTGCAACTTTCTCACATAGATTTGTAGAGAAGGCTTGTATTACTCACAAGGAAGGAACTAAAAACTCAACAGACATTACTGCCTCCAGATGGAAGGGTGTAACCCATCCAGTGACCTTCTTGGGAGTGGTATGATACGTCCAAATAGATGAAAACAACTTGGTTTCCCAATCTGATCTACTTGTCTCAACTATCTTCGTCAGAATCTTGCAGATAGTCTTGTTAGTGGATTCTGCTTGGCCATTACATCGGGGGTAGTACGAGGTACTTTTTTGATGGATGATAAGGTAATGGCGTAAGAGATTATCAACCACTTCATTTAAGAAATGTGACCCTCTATCACTAACAAGTTCGATAGGACAACCAAAACGAGTAATGATGTTTTCATAAAGAAAACTTATGACGGTCTTTGCATTGGCATCCTTTGTGGCTCTAGCCTCAACCCATTTGGTAGCGTAACTTGTAGAATTAAGGATATAATAGGCTTGAGTGTTTCTGGCTACTGGGATGATGGGCCCAACAACAAAAAATTTCTTTTGGCTA
The DNA here is from genome assembly GCA_029204225.1 of Diphasiastrum complanatum. Lineage (NCBI taxonomy): Eukaryota > Viridiplantae > Streptophyta > Lycopodiopsida > Lycopodiales > Lycopodiaceae > Diphasiastrum > Diphasiastrum complanatum. The sequence continues at coordinate 70,501,539 of CM055099.1, forward strand.
CTTGATTTATACCATAACTATTTGAGTCCAATTTGATACTAAAAGCTTTTCCTTATCGTCATCTACTAAAGTCTTTTTCACACTCTACCAAAATTCTAAAACATGAAAGACCAAATGTGTATCAAAGACAATTCATTGTTGAAGATGTCCACATTGCATTTATTCACCATGGCAAATATGAGTCACGCCAAAACTTGCACATTTTTATTTTCTCAACTTTGATTGAGACAACTTGTTCCCACTATTGGACATTTATGGTCGTTTGTGTGAATTTACATGGGCATCACAAACAACATAGACGCATGTCACATATATTTTCACATACATAGTAAAGCACCCACACCAATTTGACCTTCGATTACCCAATATAATGTTTGTTGTCTTGTTTTCCTTGTAAGTCTTGTATATGCTTTTCCGTGTTTATGACATTCTTCACAATCTTTATCAAAATTGAGGCAAGTGGCAATCAAACTAAGGACAAAATTATGCCACAAATTAAATTCTTGCTTTGATGGCTTTGTAAATTAATTTCATCATTTGGCCATGCAAAGAGATGAGATCCACGATCTCGTTTCCTTCAACTCTTTTCTTTGGACTTTTGTATGTTTTTCATACAATCCACTATAGATAGTTGTTCACTTTTTTATTTGAAGTGTGAATTTTTTGTTGAGACCCCATCAACTAAAGTCCATGCAAACTTATGAAAAAAATGTGCTTTACAACATGGTGTCTAAGAACAACACCTTGTGAAAGAGCAAAATGGGTCGATGAAATGCCTTTCTCATTAATGGTTGTGTGGGTTCCACTCACCTACTTGTGAGAAGGACTTTGTTATCCGAAACAATGATCATGACCTCATTGGTAGGAACAAATATATTTAACCTCCATCACACATCTCTCTCAATTAAAAACTTGGAATGCAAGAAAATTGTAGTAATTTTTTTTTTTCGGTGAGTAGGCAAAATTTAATCAGTGCATGCCAATCACAACTTTCACATAGAGCATTTTTTATTCAACAAAGGAAATTGCATGTAGCTTTGTTGCATTGCTCGTTTAAGCTCAAAAGCCATCATCAATGTCACAAATAGTAGTCTATCTGTCAACCACATCATTTTGGCATAGACTCTTTGCCAGTTGGTTTGTTACATTGGCGTGCTTGGGTGCTGGTCCAAGGCATTTCAAAGCAACAACAAAGAGATTCCTATATTCATGATTTGCCTTTAACACCAAACAAGGAAGCATATAGTAGATTGTTAGATATTGCTTTGCACCCTACACCACATTAGTCCATGTTGCGAAGTTGCTTCACTTTCTCAAGGGAAACTAGAACACGATTGATTGATGAAATATTTTATGAAGCTTAATAAATAACTATCTGCTTCAACTATTATAATTACAATTCACAAAACTCTCCTACAAAATATTCATTAAGATTAAGGTACCAAAGTGTGAATGATTTAGCTTTGAGGTCATAAGGTAGCAAAAACATTCTTGAAGGTTCATGCTCTTGCATTGTGATTTCCTCTTATGCCATAAAATGATGCATGTTTCACTTTATACGAGGATGTAGAAAAGGGTAACAAAAAGAGAGAAAATGAAGTATATACTTTTAGCTATGTGTATAGTACTTTCTATACTTCTTCAAAAATATTTGTTGGGTGGATTTTGAAGCCAAGCCTCTTGGGCCCAATCCCACTATTGATAGTTAATGTAGGGTAGTAGTGCCTTGTATGTATCCTTGAGATGGCATGCAATATTGCAACATGCACTAAATACACATGGAAGTGGGGTGTACTATCACAACAAAGTAACATGAAATGAAACGTATAGAAAATGAAATCAAGCGTTTTTAGCAAAGTTATTGACAATGTCAATTTTTAGTTAGCCACTCCTCAATGTCAAGTCCCCTCTCTCATCACTACACACGTTTCTTGTTTCTTGTCTCTTTCAGTACGAAAGGAAATTTGTGCAATATCATATCCAAGCAAGCATGTAAGAAACAAAAATGAGTCCACAATTAATTTTTGGCTAGATAATCACTCCACTGCTCAACAATTCCACATATTGTTGTTCAATCTATGATGGCCAACACATTCAAAGTAAAAAGAGTAGAGTGAGTACCTACATTGACTACTGAGCAATTTGGACATAAAAGTGCAACTCATGTTATTGCAGCAATTGCAAGCTCTATTCAAAGCATGTTGACTCCTTGCCTTTTCATGTCCGCTTGAGTTGTTGATACGAGCATGAGCTACATGTGTTTCTATAACTAGAATCCGAACCCTTACTCCTCACCTAGTTATGTTTATGGGAGTGTAGGTATTTGTGTTTTTAGTGCCTACAAGAGTGACAATGTAGATCTCCCCAACTCCTCCCAGGTGAAATTACAATGTAGATGTGTTGGGATTCTCCACCACCAACCATTTAGTTGCCTTGTGGAGTGGAGGTGACATCTCCACCTCTTACACTTACCTAGATGCCTCATCATCACAATTAACAAGAGCTTCTAAGAACTTGTGTGAAAGGTGATCAATACCATTTAAGGTGTCTTCACATGTTCGATGACTTGACTCATTATTTATGTCACAAGGTGGGAAGAAGGGGTTGGATGGGTAGATCAACCCTTCTCACAAACTGACATGCAAAAATGGGTTGATCTTTCTAATAGCTCATGAAATTTAATGACGTAGAAAAGCATGGGTTATGCTTTGGACCCTAAATTGACATTTGTCAATACTTAAGAGGGGTAAGTGTCACTCTAGGTCTATTGGTACAAACCTATGGAGCATGGCATCACACATGAACCCCAAGCTCTTGAGACCAAAGTTTCCTTTAGGACTGATGTTGAATGCTTTGAGTCTTTCTGAAGCCAAACATTTAAATTTTTCACGTACCTCTAACGAATGCTCACTTAACGCCTTCTACCAACCATCCAGGACTACGCTATCGATGTCAACCACGTGGCAGCCAGCTGGATCTGACGGTGAGATGCAATTCCGCGCACCTGTTTCTGCCCATGCGGAACAGACACCCCCGTATCTTGATGGCACATTGGACCCTTAGTTCCGCCACCGTTGGATATTCTCAGAGTCATCCCGATTTTGCCACGCTAACTGCTGAGAAGTCTACACGTGGAAATATGACGCGTGGCTAGCATTCAAGTGGGCGGGCGTAAAACTATGGCGTGCCATTAAGGCCCTTGGACAGAAAAAGCTTAAAGAGTAAAAGCGCAACACAACCAGTTCTCGATCAGCAGCAGCAGCTATGGAGGCTTTGGCTTCGTCTTCCTCTCTCCTTTCTTCTTCTTCTTCTTCGTTTTGCTCATCGCGTAGATCTGATTCTGTCACTCCTGCTTTCGTCTCTTGCAATCTTGTTCGGAAGAGCAGTTTCTGTTTTTTTGCGTACACCGGCACCAAACGGAGGGATCCCATTTTCTGCAATACTGGCTTCCGGACCTTCGCATCGCTGACTGGAAATGGGATTGCCACGCTTCAGGATGAGGATGATAAGCCTAAGTCAGCTCAAGATATCCGGGAGGATAAATCAGAAGACAATGTTTCCGTAGAGAAAGGTACGGTTGTCCTCTTCTTGTTGGGAAACATATGGCTGTCCTCTTCCTGTTGCTGTCTCTTCGTACGGCTTTCCGCCTCCATTTCAAGATAAGATTAGCTTAACACATGCACGTAAGAGGTCATCATACATCAATGGCTATCTATTGGGGCGGTCTTTTTAGTGACCTTTGCAACTCATAAAACGGCCTTACCTTGGTTGAAAGGCCATTAAAAAGATTTTTTCCCAAGCGTAAAGATTGTCTTTCCTTAGCATTTTACGTCACGGCTGAAAATACTTTTATGCATATATTTCGACTTTTTGGGAGGTGTAATGTGCTATCTCAAATCCTTTATGGACAATTTACGAACTCTGCTTTTGAGAAGCTTTTTGGACTTCAAAATTTAGTAATCTGTCCCATGCCGTTTTCACAAATAATTATTTACTTTACGATTTATGTTATTGTCCTTTTTCATAAAACGACTCACACAAAGCTGAAACCAAAATTTCCAGATGACTGAAATTCTTTGCATGACTCAATCTGTTTTAGACATAGGAAGTAAAATGCTAACACGATCCTTTATGTTTAGTAACGTGTATGGTTTAGCTTGAATCTGGTACTCTATGTTGCAGATAATATCAGCTTAACAGAGGTATGGAGGAGGTCACTATGTTTAAATGAATGTTCTCTGTAATGGGTATGGTGTCAGCATGAATCAGCACATCTTCGAAGCTCGATGCATATGATTTCTATATTTGTATGATATTTGAATGCTTGCACGACAACTTTCTACATAGAGAGAAAAGAGACAAACAATGAAGAGATTTTGTCTAGTCATTATCTTGTGGTAATGAAAACGTATGCCTAAAAGTAAAACAAGTGGATACGTTTTATTTTGAGAGAGAGAGAGAGAGAGAGAGAGAGAGAGAGAGAGAGAGAGAGAGAGAGAGAGAGAGAGAGAGAGAGAGAGAGAGAGAGAGAGAGAGAGAGAGAGAGAGAGAGAGAGAGAGAGAGAGAGAGAGAGAGAGAGAGAGAGAGAGAGAGAGAGAGAGAGAGAGAGAGAGAGAGAGAGAGAGAGAGAGAGAGAGAGAGAGAGAGAGAGAGAGAGAGAGAGAGAGAGAGAGAGAGAGAGAGAGAGAGAGAGAGAGAGAGAGAGAGAGATTTATCTGTTGATCTGCTTCTTCAGGTTACCCGGCGTTTCCCACAGTCCTTGATATTCAGCAGATTCGAAACATTTTACCTCATAGGTGGACACCTTAACTTTCTATTGTTTGCAATCTTTCTCTGATGTTATAGAATTTTTGTCTATATTAGACCTGTTGATATTTCTCTGATATTACGGGCCTCTTCTCAATATTTTTTTGATATTATAGACTTTTGTCAATGTTTCTCTGATATTGTAGACTTTTTGATTTAGATGACAAAATCGATGGACAAGATTTGTGGTTGTGCTCCAGCGACTTACTCTTACTTGTTTTACGATCCCTATCTACACTGGAAAACTAAATATCATATGTTTGCTTGTTGTCTATGTGGCTATACAGGTTCCCTTTTTTGCTCGTTGATCGAGTGGTTGAGTATGAGCATGGTGTCACTGTAGTTGCAATAAAAAATGTGACAATAAATGATAATTTTTTTGCTGGTCATTTTCCTGATAGACCAATCATGCCCGGTGTTCTTATTATAGAGGCAAGTTTTTTTTCCTTCTCCCTCTCCCTTTCAGCTCCACGCATTACTTGTATGCTTGATTGTTTGTGCTTCTCTATCTGTATTTCAGCTTACATAATATTCAATTTCTATATTTTGGTTATTGTTTTGTTACTAGTTTCATTGTTTACATTATGATTTCATCCGGTTTCTTTATGTAGGATTAAAGAGAGTCTACATAGTATGATAACAAATTTTATCTCCTTTGCATTCCTTCTTGCCTTTTTGAAAATGTTTCTTGATGAAAAACCCAGGGGCTCCTTGAAATCTTTGTTAGAGTTAATGTTCACATTAGTACCCCTAATGTTGTCATTAAGGATCAATTAGGATTATTGGGCCATGTTTGCATGCTAATTCTGGGGGCCTTTACCTATATTTAGTAAAAGTCAAGTTAGACTATAGTTAGGCAAGTTCAAGATTCTAGTGCTTGATTTAGAGCATGAGTTTTCACTAGTTGATCACGGATTCCACATCATACTCATTCTATGCATAGTTCTTGACAGTGTTGTGTCGAACCGCGGTTCGAACCAGGAAAAAAAGAGAAAAAAAACTTAAATTTTCTTTTAAAGACCGTTCTAAAAAAAAAAAAAAGGTTCAAACCGTTTTTCTTGGCATTTTCCAGAGAGAGAGAGAGAGAGAGAGAGAGAGAGAGAGAGAGAGAGAGAGAGAGAGAGAATTAGAATTAGAATTATTATTATTAACGACTTTTGCTACCCAAAGGTACGTAAGACAAAAGAAAGTACAAAGAGTGATGAGCATTGTCCGCATACGGACTTATTTACTAGTCAAAGAAAAGAACTAGCATATCTATCTCTCTATCTCTAAAAAGAAGTATCAAAGCTTGACCTCCAGCTTGTGAGGGTACAAATCAAGAGCTTGACGACCTGCTCTGCGAAGGAGACTAGCTATGAGCAAGTTGGAAATAGTGAGTGATAGTAGTAGTGGAGCGTACTGTAGACTGGTGGGAAGCACGCGAAGATCTGGTGATCCTGGATCTAGTAGAAGTATGTGACTCTCTGTGTCTTCGATCTCCGAATGGGGACTTCAAAATCCACAACTGAAATATCCTCTCTGTCTCGCTTCTAGAAAAATTGGGTAATATGAGCTCGTAGAGTATACATCTCTCTCAATAGAACTACACATCTGGAGTTTGGATACTCGAGGAACGATCGCAACATGAGAGGGGTATCTATGTATAAACAGTGGTATCGCCCTTTGATCGCATAATATATCGGACAACGAAAGATGAAATGAAACTCATCCTCCACCTCCTGAAGAGAACAAAGCTGACATATCCTCTGAAATCTGGGAGTGTTTGTGTATCTACCCGTCTCGATAGCTAGCTGATGAGAAGAGACTCGAAGCCGTCCCATACGGTACCTCAGACCAAAAGATAATGGCTGTGTAAGATATGCTGGAAGTATAGGAGTACCCGTAGTATCCAATTGTAGTAGATGTGTGCCATAGAAATGTATCTTGACCTTATCAGGGTCAGGCTGTGACCATATAGTGCGTATGTAGCCCCGATAAATATGCTGTCTAATATAAGCATGGGTTCCGCTCGGAAGACCAAGTACAGATAAGCCCCAAGTCCGAAGAAGGGCTGAACACTGCTAAACCAAGAATGCTTAGTCCCCTGTCTAGCAATAGTGCGTGATGAAGCAAGAGTAGCAACGGCATATCTGGAAGTGTCTAACTCTGATATCCTGTGAAGAAAGGTAATGATCTGAAACATAACACCTGTAACCAGTGGAGGAGAAGCAAACTCCGCTAATATGATATCATGTGGTACCGAGGACTTAGCCCTAATTATCTTGCTGAGCATGAGAATCTGGATACGAGTAAGATCCTTCCAAGTATCACGTGATAAATCCGGGCACCAAGTCTCAGCTGAGTATAGAACAACCGGGGAGACAGTGGCAGAAAATAGCAAGCATCTGTAAGTAGGATCCTGTACATAATACGTGGAACAAAATCTCTCCATATGAACAATAGAAGTATATGCCCCTTACTAAGTCTTGTGAGGGCTGTCGGTCGAAATGTGAGTGGTGGACCAGAGAAAAGTACTCCCAAATAAGTGTAAGAGGTCACAATCTCAATCGGCAACGCATCATAATAGAAGGTCACATCTCTCATATGCTTTCTATTGGTGTTGAACACCATAATCTTGGTCTTCTTAGCATTCAATCCCCAAAGCTGACAGAAGCGATGTAAAGTAGAAAGGTGTCTCTGTAAGCCAGCTGCAGAGGATGAGAGAAGAACCACATCATCAGCGTATAGGAGAATGGGGATAATAATATCTGCTAAGGGACAACCCTCTCCACCTTCCTCGCGAATAATCTACATGAGGTCATCGATATATAGTGCAAAGAGAGTAGGTGATAAGGGGCAGCCTTGCTTCACTCCAATGGTAGAGTGTGTCAGCGGGGACCAACCACTACCGTCCCTGAAACGCGCCCAAACTCGCTCATATAAGGTAATGATCGCGGCAATAGTCTCGTCTGTGAAGCCAAGTGAAGATAATCTCTGGAAAAGGAGATGTCTCGGAACTGAGTCAAAAGCTTTGCGGAAATCCACAAAGCAGCAATAAACTCTCTGTCTCTAATGTCGTGCCTCCTCAATAATGCATCTCAAAATGAAAATTTGATATGAGGTAGAGTATCCTGCGTGAATCCAGCCTGACCCGTAGCATGTAAATCCTCAGTCCCAGCAAAAGATCTAGTAACCGTCTGTAAAATGGAACCATAAGTCTTAGACAAAGTGTGACCAATCATAATAGTGCGGTAGTTTTCTACATTCGTGGGATCCACCTGCCTTGAAAATGGGATGAAGGATATTAGTACACCATGCGGTAGGAAAACCAGAGGTCACAACGGTGTTAAAAGCGTGAGCAATATAGGGCGAGATAAGGTGTGTCTACAGGTTTTAGAAAATCTACGTTTAGAGAATCATAGTCAATGGCTTTATGAAGTTTGGCATGTTTAATGGCATTTTCGACCATGTGCGGAGTAAAAAGTATACAATGGGTAGGTCGTGGTGAGAGTAAGGTAGGAGGAGAGTCTAGGGTGTAAAGTTTCGTGGCATATTCCACCCAGGATTCAATTGCTATGGGGGCCAAAGTTGAAGAGGATTTGGTGAAATGTTTCCAAAAAAAGGAGGGGGGATCTAAAGAGTCGATCAACCTTTGGCAGAGTGATCGCAGGTATGTTATCTTCTTTGTTCTGTTGGCTTTCTGATGACAATAGGAGTTCGAACATACTAGTTCAAGACCTCAATTTCACCAAAGTGCAAAAGGGCAAAATCGGAGAGAAGCGGACGACTAAAACAATACCATGGAATACGTGGTCACCATCCACATTGCCATGTGTCGTTCTTCACAATGGAGTCATACTCCTCCTGCATGGCTTCTTGCTGTACCTTGTCCTTCACAGCTTCGTGAAAGAATTGCGGCTTGTCTGCTTTCAAAATTGTGGACATAAGAGCATGACTAACTCTCATGAGACCTAAGAGATCTTTTGGCATCTGGTTCACTACTCTCTCCTTCAATCATGTGTCCCTCTTTGATTGTTTCCCAATAACACTCAGGGAAGAAACCAATAGATTGCAAGTTGGTCTATAAGTCCAAGTTCCATGCCAATGGAATAGTGGACTATTACAAGGCAAGGTTTCCCCACGCCCAACAAGAGGGGTTATGATGAGACATTCGCACCTATTGCTAGGATGATAGCTATCAAGATCGTTTTGGCCTTAGCCTCGTATTTTGATTGGGATGTCCATCAAATGGATGTCAAGAGTGCATTTCTCAATAGGCAACTTCAGGAGGAGGTTTATCTGGAGCAACCGCAGGGGTTTGTGATAACAGGCAAGGAGCATCTGATTTGCAGGCTTAGAAAAGCCTTGTGTAGGCTCAAACAGGCGCCAAGGGCTTGGTATAGCTTAATTGATGAGTAAGCTGAACTAGCTTGTCTTGTAGAATCAATTCATCCTTTCCACCAAGTCGTTCCTTTAAACGACTGATGTGGAAAACAAGGTCAACTCTAATTTCTTGAGGAAGGTCTAGTTGATAGGCATTTTGATTGAGTTTCTTCACACTCCGGAAAGGCCCAACATTATAAGGCGATAACTTAGGACATTTTCCAATCTTTAGTACCTTAGAGTCTTTTGGGACTTTAAGATACACCCAATTCCCTTCCGCATAGACCCTAGGTTGTCGCTTTTGATTGGCGTAGAATTGGGCTCTATCCTGAGCCATTTTTACGTTATCGCGAGCAACAAGCATCATTTCTTGCACATCATGAAATAAATTCATTGCCGCTTTGCTTTAACCTTGAGGCTTTTGAGGACCACGGAGATTGGAGCTCTAGGTTGAAAACCATACATTAGAGTGAATGGACTAAAATCCGTCGTTGAATGTTTTGCGCTGTTATACGCAAACTCAATTAGTGAAAGTTACTTTTTCCATTCTGATTGTCTTCTGGAAACGTATGCACGAAGCATATCTTCCATAGACTGGTTCGTCCTTTCAATCTGACCATTCGATTTAGGATGATTTGTAGACCCTAGACTTAAGGTGGCCTCTAATTTCTCAAAGATTGCTTGCTAGAATTTGCCAGTGAACTTAGAATCCCGATCACTAACAATGTCATTTGACAAGCCAAACAACCTGAACAACTTTTCCACGAAAAGTTGAGTAAGTTTTGAAGCTTTGACAAATTGCACGGTTGGAATGAATTTTGCCATTTTGGTTAGTCTATCAACTATAACCCAAATAACATCATTTTGGTGTTCGAGGTAGCCCAGCCACAAACTCCATGGAAATACTTTCCCATTTCCTTTCGGGAATTGCCAAAGGAAATAACAAACCAGCTGCCTTAAGCCTTGCAACTTTATTTACTAGTCAGATCAAGTTGACTCTTGTACTCTTGGAGAGTTGTTGGCAAGGAGAGAGGCATGATCCAAAAACTTTCTAATTCTAGCTGAGTTTTGGGAAGATTTTCTAGAGGAGATTACACAAAAGTAGTTCTATAGAGGCTTTTGGTTTCTAAATTTTGATCCCGTGGGGTCTAGTGCTTGTGCTATCAAGGCCATACCAAGTGGCAAGGTCAAAAGCAGGAGCTAAAGGGTTGCCTTGAAGTGGCTACTTAACCTAATTTGAGGTGAAACCCTTGTTGCTGGAAGTTGTTTCTTTTCTAATTCCTTTCTCTATTTGAGCAAAGATTTTAGCATGGCTATTCTTGGAGGGAGTCTATTGGGTGGATCAATGTTGGGTATCAACCTTGGTTCGCCTGTCAAGCTTGTTGGTATCGTTCCCAAGGGAGTACTGCTTCCCTTGAGGAGTTAGTTTGCACACACAACATGATCTAACTAATCGCTCCTAGATTTGCCACACCTTAATCACAAGCAAAAGAGTAAGAAAGAATACAATGAATGGAGACGCTTACATCCTACCCTCTTTGATCTCTTGGAAATCATAAACAATCAATCAATCCGAATGAAATAACAAATACAAAACAAGATCAACACAAAAACGTGAGAGAGATAGAGAGAGAAGGAAGCAAGGATGTCTGTTGTGCAATTCGGCAAAATCTCCTCCTCATGTTGAACATCGAAGATAGGTTGAAGAGGTGCCTTTTTATTCTTGGGAGACCCTACCCCTGATCTCTAATTGGCTACTTAAAATGGCAAGGATTCTAATCCAAGCCGTTTAACATAACACAAACTAAATCTAATGGTGCGTTTTTATTCTTGGGAAAGACCCTACCCCTGATCTCTAATTGGCTACTTAAAATGGCAAGGATTCTAATCCAAGCCATTTAACATAACACAAACTAAATCTAATGGTGCTAAGAAAGCACAAGGGAAACTCACATATTCATGTGAGTTTTAAATTTGGGCCCTTTTAGCTTTTTATTGGCAACTTGACTTAGGGCCTCTAATTTCATTTCAGAGTTTTAAGCCCCTAGTTGCTTATTCTTAGATATATTGGTGTGTCATTGGGTTGGGCTTATACACGCACGAAGCCAGTGCCCTCGCACTTATTACTCTAACTGTACAGTGTACTTTGGCAAGACCCACTTGGTAAGCTTAGCCTTACAGTACTTTTAGTGGTGAGACCTACTAAGTGTCCAATAGTGTATTCCCCACCGAAATAGGTGACGGTCCCACTGCACCTGCTTGTGTTTATTGTGGTAGAGTGATGGGTTGCATCAGGAAAAGCATGGATAAATGTCGCTTACATAAAACTTGAGGCTTTATTCGATGATAAACCTATCTTGAACTCTTCAAGAAGTGTTTGGAAAGGCTGGTGGCGACCAATACTTGCGTAACCAGCTACTGTTGATGGGTGTAGCAAACGATGTCCCATCCATTGTCTCCAAGGTCACTACCCCTTGCAATAGAATGTTGGTGATGCGCTAAGGGCCTTCATCAGTGAACTTGAGTTTGCCTCTGATCACATTTGTCTTGTACATGAGGACCAAATCTCTTTTCACTTGGTTGTAGCCGCTAAAGCCATCCAAAAACTTGTAGGCTTCCGCTCCAGCTACTCGATCCAGGACGCTAAGATGTCATCAAGAGAGGCGAAGGTAATTAAGAGTGTGTTGCATGTACCAGGGTTGGCCAAGAACTTGCTATCTGTTGGCGCCATTACCAAACAAAAAAAACTGGTGGACTTTGATGAGTCTACCTGTTTGAACTTTGGTAAAAGACAACGATCAAAGCTTCAAGGTGGCAGCCAAGAGAATGCAAGAAGGGGGTCTTTACAAGCTTTACATAGCCATTCCTAGTCAAGAGGCCCTGTCAGCAAACGATTCTAGTTAGGACAAGCTTTGGCACAAAAAGGTATGACCATTTGAGCTATCAAAGTTTACAAGTTTTGAACAAGCACAATATGGTAGCAGATCTTCCTAGTATTAAGTCTTCTTCAAATACATGTGAGCCTTGTGCACTAGGGAAGCAACAAAGGCAAAGGTTTCCGAAGGGAAAAGCTACCAGGGCCAAGGTCTTTCTTGAGCTTGTGCATTCAAATTTGTGTGGTCCCATGCAGACTAGACTAGATCAGTAGAGGGGCATACTATTTCGTAACCTTCATAGATGACTTCTCACAGAAGGTGTGGGCCTATTTTCTTAGACAAAAATTTGAAATGTTCAAATACTCTAAACGTGGATAATCACACAGGAAAGAAGCTAAAGACTCTCAGGTCAGATGCAGGCGGTGAGTATACTTCTGATGAGTTCAAAGACCGTTGCAAGGCATGTGGGATAAAGAGATTTTGCCGCTCTACATACATCGCAACAGAACGACGTGGGTGAGCGTAAAAACAAGTCCATAGTTGAGTGTGCACAGAGCATGCTCAAAGAAAAGGGTTGTCGAATGCCTTATGGGAAAAAGCAATAGCAACTGTTGCTTTCTATTGAATAGAAGCCCAACCAAAGCGGTTAAAGGAATCAAGCCTGAAGAAGCGTATAGCGACAACAAGATGCCCAAGTTGGGCAGCTTTCGAGTATTTGAGTGCACAACACACACAAACATACACAAGGACCTGCAAAAAATCCGTGAAGAGTATCTTCCTTGGGTATAGCAAAGGTCAAAAAGCCTATGTGTTGTATTTGTTGAACTTATAAACCCAGTCAAATGAATAGTACATGCCACATGGTCAGTAATTGGGTCCAAATTTTTAAGGCCCAAATACTTAGGCAAATTATTTTAGTCCCAAACTCGTGGTGAAGGCCTTCTTGCATGATGATGGCTATGACTCCACTTGAGTTTGGTAGACCCCCATGCACATGTGCATGAAGGAGTACTAGTTAGATTTCCACCTATTAATATTAGATGTGGCATGCATGTGACATGCAAGTGGCATGCAAATGGATGCATAGGAATTGGACACTTGGCATTTGCATGCCAACCATTGTACATTCACAAAGTCTATAAAATAGAGGAAATCACTCTACCTCCACGAGATGGTGAGAGAGGGATTTGGAATTTTCTTCCATCTTCATTGTGCCTTGTGTTTTCTTGCTCCATTCTTCATTTTCCTTGTGTAGGAACTCGCTGCAGGGACAGATCTGATTTCTGGTGGATCTCCATGATCACTCATCCAATTCTGGTGGAATCAAGAGCAAATTACTTATAGGAGGAGGGCGCAAGTCATACTACTTCTACTATCATTGGTTGCATGTTTGGAGCCAGAACAGCCCACTAATCATTGCTGATTGGGCGCTGCCTCAGATCTGTAAATTCCATTTTTCTCCATGAATACTTCTTAGAAATTGATGAAATCATTTGTTTTCTATTAGAAGGGTGCCATCACTAATTGTGATTGGAGGCCAATTAGAGGATGATTAGGATCTGATTTTCCGGATCTGGTCCTGCTATGCTAATTGGATTGGTCAGCAAGTAAATTCATTTTCAATTTGATTCATTAGTTTAGCATTGAGTAGAGTTTGCAAAGACTTGAACTAGGATCAGAATTTGGGATCCATTACTTGCTGTTTTTTTCATTTCCACTTGCATGTCAAGATTTCATATTGCATGTTTCATTCCTAGTTGTGTTAGGCTCAAGTAGTCCTTGAAATCAACATTACTAGGGTCCTAGGTTTATTGTTTTATGCTATTCTTAGCATCATCATTCTACAATAGTTGGTTGGCTCAGTTGGTTGGCTTGGCATCCAAAGTTTCTTTGGTCCCAGGTTCGAGCCTCCCCTTGGAAACCAAGAAGCATTCTACAATAGTAGGAGCATCATGTGAAAAGTTTACACTTGGTTGTGTGGTCGGGCTAGGGATGGAACCTAGGACCTCCCCCGTTCCGGTGGGGTGCTCTACCACTGAGCTACTCGTCCATTTGTGTTACACCGATCAAAAGCCCCTCCTACAAGATTGAGGTGCTCGTGGAAGATGAGAATCTTCTCAAGAATCTAAGCACTGAAGTTTTCGTCACTCTCAGATTTATAGGCTAGACAACCTGCTCTAATACCATGTTGAATTGTAAGACCTAGTTTTGGAGTATCTTAATTGCCGAAGTTGGGGCTTAGTCCATACTCGCTCTAGGATTTGGAAAGGGTTGCCCATCCGACTATTTTGTGACATTATTGGTGCGTGCAATTCAACATTACAACATCCTCCTCGTTTTGAGAAAGCTAGCCTTCTGATCAGGGCGAAACTTTATGAAACTACCTAGTGCGAGTTCCATTTGCCAGCCATATCGATAGAAAGTACATTGATTTAAGTTGCTTGGGCTTTATTCATCGGCCTTACAAACAAAAAACATCAAACGTTTATTGTATCACAGGGAAAGTGTAGATAAAGTTCACTTATATAAAACCCATATGAGCAATACAAACTTTGAGACATTATTGAGCACGAGCTTAACTAACAAAGAAAAAAGATACCTAGAAATCTCTTGAACTCTAGACCGGTTGTGAGTGTGTGTCTGAGGGTGAAGCTTGTCAAGCTAGAATAAAATTCCATGTGTGTTAATCTAAGAAAATGACTAATGTGTCTATTCTCTATGCCATATTACAAGATATTAGTATGTGAGTGCCCATCTTTATTTTGTGCCAAGACTTGTTCTGGGATTTGTCGCCCTATGGTCTCATCAACTTTTGTTGGTGGGTGACAAAGTTGGTATTGCCAATCAAATTGCTCATTACGTTTGAACCCTTTGAGTAGTGAAATATGGATTACATTAATGATTATGGATATCTAACGTTGAAGCCAATGCCACCAATATGCCATTGAATTGATTTTCTCAGGATTCTGTAAGGCTCAACATAAGTGCAGGTAAAGTTTTGTGAGAGCCCTCTTGGTAAAGGTGTATTCTTGGTGTTCAACCAAACCTCATCACCTTCATCAAATTCTAGCTAGCTCCTGCCTATTTGAGTTCACACTCGCTTGCATGTTTCGTTGGGATTGTTCCAAGAACTCACCTATGGGAGCTTTTTGTGGCACTTGCTGATTAATTCTCTATCATGGGTCGTGTATTATGCAGTTTTCTGAGGAAAGTGCTAGGGACGACTGACAATCTTTCGTTGCTCATCTGAAAAGCTGACTTTATGGTGGATGTGTTTACTTGATTATTATGAGCAAATTTGAGCATGTTCAGGTAGTTGATCCGGTTAGATCAGTCCCAAGCTACACGGTTTCAAAGTTACTACTCAAGTTGTTTGTTGACTCATTATGTTTGCCCATCAGATTGAGGGTGATAGGCAAGACTAAAGTTGAGTAGATTTCTCATTAGGTGAATTAATTAGCTCTAAAACTTTTTCACAAATTTGGTCTCATGATCTGAGATGATTGTCCTTGACAAACTGTGGTACTCGAAAGACAATTTTTTTTTTGCCACTTCTTTATTAAACTCTTTGTTGATACGAGTGAGCTGGTTTTGAAAAACGATTTACTACAACCTATGTTGAGCCAAAGCCTTGACACATGGTAGTTGTACAATAAAATCCATGCTCACCAATTCTCAAGGTTATGTTGGTATTGTCAAAGATTGGAGTGGTTTTGTTGGACCATTGGTTCCACCTTCATTGGTGACATGTAGGGCAAGTTTGAACATACCCTTTTTTATCTGCCCACATGTCACGTCATTAGAAGCCCCTTTTGAGAGGTTCATATGTTTGGTTCACGTGACCCCAAGTGTCCTGTGATGAGTACGTCATGAGATATTTTTAAGAGTGTTGTCTTCTGAAACGTAAATTCTTTTCTGTTTATATAAAATCATTTGGTCTTTCTAGGTGAACCGTACTTGTATTGTATCCGACACTCCCTTCGTAGTTTTGACCTTATGACTTAACAATTTTGGTTGTCAAGTTGAATTGCTCTACTAGACTCTTTGAAATGTTGTTGTGTGAACCTCTAGAGTCAATCATGAAGTTTGACTTCCTCCTTGCCATCCTTCTTGATAAAATGAACAACTTAGATCCTTTTGGTGTTGACCCATGGAAGTTTTGCTCCATGTCCGGGACTAGTTCAGATCACAAAAATACTCTCCCTTGAATTCCAACTAGTTCAAGTAATAAAAGCTTTTTTGAGCCTAGACAAGCAAGCCTCAAACAAACGAACGGATATATAGCTACCAAAGGAGGCTCCCTACTCAGGCCACATTCCTTGAGGCTGAGCATAGGACCTTTGCCTAGCTGCACTCATGCCAGATTTATCATGGCATTAGCCCACAAGAAACATCCAACCAAACAGTCCATGCTTCAAGGTGAAGTAGCACATTGCCTCGGTAGTGCTTCACCATTCTTGGTCGAGAATCCACCCTGCCAAGGGAAGGTCGTACTTGCACCTATCTAGGCAACACTTTGTCTCATCAAGTCCTCTAGAGTCCATACTAGATAGTTGAACAATCGACAGCTACCCTGCATGGGCAGTACCTATGCTTTACATTCATAGTCGAGTGACATCTTTATATCATTAGTTAGCTTGTACAGTTTGAATGTGTTGCCGCAGACTCCACCAAGGTAGAGATCGTTCCTTCATCTAACTAGGCAACACTTCTCATCTGTCTTGTGAGCACTCCGCTCCAATTGCAAACTGACATGGTCTGCCGTGCAAATGCCCAATGGGAAGCACCTTATAGCATCAATTTCCCGTTGTTTTGCCAACCAACTTGATTGTGAGCCTTCTCATGCTTTCACTTTCGATAGATGGTCGACTCGACAGTCAACTTGATCGTGAGCCTCGTCATGCTTTCACTTTCGATAGATCGTCAACTCGACAGTCAACGGTCAGATCGACAGTTGATGACCGACTCTAGCAGTTTCGACAATTGTCGAGTCTCTGATACCATTACCACATGTTGCGTCGGCCCAACATTGTAACTTAAACTGACCCAACCATTTATCACACTATAAAAAGGATTCTCAACCAAACTAGAAGCCAACCAGAAATTCATCCAGACAGTAGTAATGTAAAGGCAACCCATTTCATGACCACAGTGGTCGCCAAATGAACCCAATTTCGTAGTGGCGAGCCCTAGTCGCCCCCTGAGCACTATTTAGGCAAAAATGTTGTCAACAGGTCCTTCCACTTGGACTGTTGCGAAGGTGAAACTGAAGTAGTAATCATCCCCAACGAGCATCTTCAAAGCTACCACCATAAGTTGGGCATAGTGCCTGGCTTATGCTGATAAGGGGAGCTAAGACCCGGCACTGAAAATGACGGAGATGGTTGAGCTGTCAAGTTTTCTATTGCTTGACTTTCCCTACAGTTTTCTCTCCATTCCGCACCCTCCCTTAGTCTTGAAATATATTGCTGCCTAGAACTGCACGTTCTTTTGGAATTAGATTATTTTGGGGGCTTAAGGCTAGATAATTTCTGTCCAACTCATGGCAGCGAGCTGCAAGAGCTGTCTAGGCCCCAAAGCTAGCTCAACTCCTATAGCTTAAGTGACTGGCTCATCCACAGGTTGGGGCTGAGTCCAAAATTGCTTTGGGACTTGGGAAGGTCGCCCATCGGAATCTTTTTAGGACATTATTGGTGTGCACTGCGCCGGAGTCAGCTTTACATGATGTGGTGAGCTATATGTCCAATTTTCTATGCATTCAAGCAAGCTCCAATATGATCTAGTGGGTGGACGACTGGCAGGCTTTACAAGAAGCTGCCAGTAAAACTACAATTGGTCTATGCTGATGATAATCTCTACATGAAGGGAGGGCTCTGGCAAGAAAGTAGTACATGGCAAAATTTGATACTAAAAGGATATGCTAACAGTGTGATAAGGCACATATTTTAAAAAATGGAGGGCTTCAACGCATCAAATTTGTGTTCATGGTCTGGCATGACTTCCAGCCCCAGATCTGTTATTGTAGTACTCTTTCCCTGTCCATCCATTCTTTCAAGCATGATCGCATACAAGGCACCTTGACTTGCTGGGGACTTCTTTAGCTATTCTCACCTTTTGGATTGTTGTGAACTCTTCATTTACTCAGTTTATAGTAACCCATTTTTTGTTTGAAAATCAAGCTAAAAAAAACTGTTCTCAAGTGTATGATGCTCAATCTTCACTCATGTATTGTGCAGGCTCTGGCCCAAGTGGGAGGTATTATGTATTTGCAGCCTGAAATAGGAGGCTCCAAAACAAAGTTTTTCTTTGCAGGTGTTGACAAGGTGCGTTTCAGGAAGCCTGTTGTTCCAGGAGACACACTTGTGATGAGGATGAGGATGATCAAGCTCCAAAGGCGTTTTGGTATCGCAAAGATGGAAGGTAGAGCTTATGTTGGTGGAGAACTTGTTTGTGAGGGAGAGTTCATGATGTATCTAAGTAATGGGGAGTAGTGGATGATTTAAAGTTGTTAAATGAAGCAAATTTTTGGAATAGTGACTACAATACTAAGAAAATTGTATAATTAACTACACGGACGGATGAATCCATCCCTGTACATAATGGTACTTTGATAGGACATTATCGATGCTTAACATTAGCAAATTTCTTGCTGTTACTTCATTTGTAAGCTAGTAACCAGTCTGATTTTTTAACCTCGAAACAGAAATGTACCTAAATCTCTCCTTTCTTGACGAGGTATTTAAAAGACAATAACAAGAGCTCTCAGCAATTTATAGAAAGTTCAAAGTTCGTCCATTTCATGGTTGATGCAATTTGCTTGTGGGTTTTGGCAAGACATTGTTGAAGCACATACAAGGTAGTCCTGCCTTCATAAATTTGATAGGCATAGCATTTTGGAAATCTCTCTCTCTCTCTCTCTCTCTCATATTATATGGCTATTTTTAATTCCAAACCCTTAAAAAGGTAGCCTAACCGTGACCCTAATTTAGAACGTTATACCTAAGCAGACCTGCTACCAAAAATGAGCAAAATTTTAGTGCAATCATACCTCATTTGCATCACTCAGAACTCACATAAGAAAAGCATGTACTGATCAAAGAGTTTTCACTATGGATTTCAAGTCCACAGCTTTAACGAATCTTTCTACATTTTTATCAAGCACCCACGTTGTCCATAGTGATTTCTTTCCTCCATACTGGGTGAGCGCCCTGGCATGATACACTTCAGCCTCCACCAGGCCATACGCATTGGGCTCACCATTACCGCCAACATTGCCATGTCTCTCTCTCTCTCTCTCTCTCTCTCTCTCTCCTGTGCCCATAGTCACAGTCATGTCGGTGAATGAAAAGGAAAAGCACGATGCCACCAAATTGATCCACCTAAAAGTGTAGCAAATACCAGTATTATTGTTACAGCTGCTTTGTTCCTTCTTGCTGGTGGTGACCACTACATGTCTACCTCTATCCTATGATTTTGGCTCAGATTCTCTCTCTCTCTCTCTCTCTCTCTCTCTCTCTCTCTCTCTCTCTCTCTCCCCTATTTTCCAGAATATTAACCGACCATGGAGGTTCCATCTGGGAAAACTCCAGCTGCAGGTTGTTTGCAATTTCTTTGGGCTCTCCTACTAAATTCTACTTGTATAAAAAATTGTAAGTCTACGACAAAAACGCATTGCAAATATATTGTCAAAATATACGTGTAGTATGAAACATTGATGCAGAAACAAGTGAGTTTTTAAAAAAATTTGAATCCAAGGAAATTGGTAGAATGATATTTCAAGCCTTACTCCAAGCATGTTAATATAGCACATGTATAAAGTTTGCAAGAAAACAAATTGAATGTGTAGAGACTATGGTTGAAGCCCTTATGGCATTGCATTGAGGGTAATTTGATGTTTTGGAAATCACAGTAACCATACTCTATCCAATATGATCATGAACATGTATCTTGGAGGTACATTTGTATAAGCAAAGTAAGTATTTGTGAAAAAAGAAGGGAGCTATGGTGCTTAATTTACCATTTAGTTTCATGTAACAATTTTCATGACCAGGTCATACTTGAAGTGGGGAATATCTTTCAAATGTTACCATGACTGCATTTGCCGTATTATAGAATTTTTTAACGTCTCCTCTTTACTACTAGTTCCCTTCTATTTTGACATGCATTTTTGTAAGTTGTATGTAGATATAAAGTCCACTCTAGCAATTAAGCACATCAAAAAATTAGATTTGTTGTGAGATTGTCAATTTTCTTTAGTACAAACATGAACGACAGCGTATGAACATCTCATTATTGGGATTTGACAAATAGATTCATCTCATCTTTAGGTTTTTTTGCACCATATTCAAATTTGCCTCAACATCGATCCGGAATTGCCTGCAAATCTTTGACTCGGTCCTTGATTTTGGAATAGAAAAGCATCCTCTTCAATTCTTACCAATGATTTAAAACTATTTTATCAAGTTGAAATGAAGAATTTACAATAGAGATAGTTTTTTGATAGAATTTCAGGCTTTTGGCTATACGTTGAGCATATTTGTTGTGAGCTTATTGTGAGTTGATTTTTAAGGAGATGCTTTCAAGACCACAAACTAGCAACAGTGATAGATTCTCTTTTGTATCAATTGCACTAAAGAGATGATGATATAGCTTCAGACTATTCTCCTAGCCAAATAATCCAAGTTCATTCAAAATCCTTGCATAGTTCAATAATCTTCAATTAAACCCTTGCCAATTCTATTGAAGCTATTTTGTAGAAAAATTCATTACAGACAACCCTGTGAGGGTTGGATCTAACATCTCATCGACCAAAACTGTAACAATCAATTACTAGTAGAAATTATCTTATTGACTCTAAGTGTCCATCATATGCCCAAGCATATCAACAAATTCAATTTCATTGAGTTTCCACTAAATCCATTTTTTGTTTCAAAAATTTTAATCTAATCCTCTTGATTTGATCAACATCTAGATACCATGTTAAAATGATGAATGTCATTTGGAAAACCCTTCCAAATCTTGTATAATCCTTTTTACCTATTCCATTGTAAGGACCTCCAAGATTCTAACCTAACATAGATCCAAAAGAGTAAAGAACAAAGGGGAATTGACATGCTATTAACCATGACATATGTCAGGATTCCAAAAACACATCTTTTTTGCACTGAGAACCCTCGTAGAACTCTTGCCAAATCTTATTATATTGAAAATAGTAAATATAAGAAAGCTACAAGAGTTGAAATCACTTAGGGATATCTATAAAAAAAATTTGTCTAGAAAAAATTTATATGGCTAGCTTCAAAACTCACAAATTATTCCCTCACCAAGATAAATTTTTGTAGAAACCATTAATCTTAGATCCAATAAGATTTGTCATCAATCCAAATTTCAAAAGGTTTGGCACAACTAGTTGGAGATATTTAAAAAAAATTCTAGATCAAGGCAAAAAAAAAAACAGCTTTCAAATTAATACTTTCCATTCTTTGACAGAGAAGAAACCTACTGGAGATATTAATTAGTTAATCTAAGATCTACTCAAATGAACTAAATCATGAGAAGATAATGTCAGAAATTGTGAACCCCTGCAACATTGTCGCGAAGGTGATGAAGTGAAACGAAGTGAAGGTCGAAGGTTGAAGGTCGAAGGTCGAACATACCTCAAAGATCGAAAGACACGAAACGAAACGAAACGAAGACGAAGGAAAACAATTCGCGCTGCCAACTGGCAGCTTGACGAGCGTGGTGTATTGTACTTCACGCTCATCTGAAAGAGTTAACGATATCAAAGAATAACTAACTAGTTGATTAGCATTGACTTGTCTTGTAACTCTAATGATAGGAAATTCTGTGACGCTAATCAAGGAAACAAAAGGTCAAATTTCTAAAAGTTATGAAATCACGGATCTAGGAGAAGCAACAAAATGCCTTGGGTTGGAGATCAGAAGAGATCCAATAAGGAGAGAAATGCATCTGAGTCAGTCAGAGTATGTCCAAAAAGTGTTGAAGCAGTACCGAATGATGGATTGCAAAGAAAAACCCATACCAATGATGGCTGGAGCCAGACTAACGAAGCAGGATTGCCCGAAAACAGATGATGAGAGACAGAAGATGGAAGGTATACCCTACCAAAACCTGATTGGTAGTTTGATGTACCTCACAATCTGTATCAGGCCAAATTTGGCTTTCTCTGTCTATGCTTTAAGCCAATTCTCTTCGAATCCTGGCATGGCGCATTGGCAAATGGCGAGACGAATCCTGCAATATCTGAAGGGTACCCAAAATATGTGATTAACCTACAAAGTAGATAAAGAAGGCAAAGGATTCGTGTTGCACCACTATAGTGATGCAAGTTGGGCAAGCTGCAAAGACGACAACAAGTCCGTGACAAGAGAGACGAAAAATAGAGGGAATAGTTGTGCATGAAAGTCTGCCAACGAGCAGAACACAGTGATTGAGCTGAACATCAGGCCGCCAATGAGCGAGACACTGACCAACTCACTCGAAACTCAAAAACATATAATACAATTGCTGTCTTCTCCATTTGATTGTTCTCGTCGTCTTGATTGCTCGAATCTTTTATGTTCTGTGATTTGTAGTTGCTTGCTTAGGATCCTGAAACTTCAGCAAAGAAAACCAAATCCAAACGAACGCGAACAAAGAACCATATTTGTGACATATAAATCATCATTGTACCTTATTTAGTGAATGAGATTATGATCTAGTAGGATACTAAGACCGAAAGGGCCAAATCCACAATCAATTTGCCAAGAAAAGATTCATCAAACAAAAAATACCCAAATGAATCCAATCAAGAGAGATGCAGAAGCCCACACCAAGCAACACCCAGGAGGCCTCTATATTTCCATGTTATAATGTTAGCTATTAAACGAGCATAGAAATGCAGGAAGGTTACTCTAGCTTCTCCACTTTCAATATTAGTGCTAGTAGATCAACCCTTGAGATTAGGAAGTGCAGGGGCATTGTATTCTAATGTAAGGGAAGAGTAGAAATCATATCAAAGAATTAGACACTAGATACAAGAAGCATAAGCCAAGAAAGCTACCAAAACTATATAACAACCAACAACACTCATGTAGCTTTACTAGCTAGGGTCGAATTGTTCCTCTCGTCTTTGCCTCATAGCACTTCTCTTCGACTTTCTGTCTCTCTCTCTCTCTCTCTCTCTCTCTCTCTCTCTCTCTCTCTCTCTCTCTCTCTCTCTCTCTCTCTCTCTCTCTCTCTCTCTCTCTCTCTCTCTCTCTCTCTCTCTCTCTCTCTCTCTCTCTCTCTCTCTCTCTCTCTCTCTCTCTCTCTTGTTCTTTAACCCCTTCATTTCATTAAAAAATCATGTTTTGTGTGGATTAGAGTTAGTGGGAAGTAGTTTAGTGTGGATTAGTGATTAGATTTGTTGTTTTTTCGTGTTTTTTGCTTATACGGACTGTGGGGAGAGATTGAGAGGTGAAAATTTTAGATCCAAACACCCGATTCCTTCCATAAATCCCAAAAATCCATAAAAATCAAAAAATGTCTCTATTTCTTGCAAAACAGCCAAAAAACACCTATTAGGCTTAATAGCTTTATGATCCTTGCAAACTAACTCTCGCTGACCTGACAGTACCTTTTGCCACATCAGTAGAACCTACTGTAGATTGGACGAAGATTAGTTCCCACCCATTTGGCAAAAATAGCCAAAAAAAGTATAAAAATTCAAAAAACCTTAAAAAAAAATTTAAATTTTTTATATAATGTCTTGTAACCTTCACTACTCCTGCTGAAGCTAGTTCTCACTAAGACAAGCTTACAAATGAGTCTGCAAGAGTTTCTTAGCAGTACAGAGGTCCTGTGAGAGTTCCCAAGATCCAAAAAGTGCCATTGCCATCCAAAACCCTCAAAGACCCATCAACTAACCTTCAACACTCCTGCTAAAGCTTCTTCACACTGAGTGTAGCTTACAAAAGAGTCTGCTAGAGTTCTTAATGCATGAGTAAGCTGTGCAAGAGTTTTCAAGTTTTTTAAGTGTTTTTATAAGGAAAAGTGAAATTTTTGTCTAATTTGTCAATCCTTGCAAAAGTAACCTTTGTAGCATGGTCCATTGAGCTCGAAATGATCTTTTCATCTAAGACCAAGTCGGCAAGAGTTAAATTGAAGTTTTGATGAAGTTATTAGGTAAAAAAAAAAAAAATCTCTATCAAAAACCCTCAAAGACATCAATAACATTCGCACATGAGAGAATTAACCTTCGCCAGTCTGAACCAAGCTACAGTTAAGAGGGCGAGAGTTTACATCCAATAGATTTCAAGAAAACTAGTTTTGTAACTATCATACAACACAAAGAACCCTCACCAGTCCAAGGAGTAACCTTTGCAAATATCATTAGTAGGTAGATCTGGATCAGATCCATCTACAGTGAAAGTTTCAGGCCAATCTAAACAAAGATCACAAAGATATTTGGAAAAAACCAAAAAAAGAGTTTAAATGACACTAATAGCCAACTGGAACTCATTAAAAACTAATCAGATTCTGCCAGATCTAGGATGCAGTCACAACATCCATCAAGACTGAGTAACCCTGGTCTGAACTAAGTGAATGTGTCTCAGATCAGGACAATTAGTATCAAGATCAGACCACGGAACCCACCTGCCCAACACCATCATTACAAACTGTGCCACCACATCATTCATTTTTTAATACCATTTCCATTTCGTATGTCATTCCTTCTGATTTTCATCTGTAACAGTATAACCTTCATCTGGTTCATCTGTTACTCCACTTTCTATTTTTTTGTTCATAATTTCTTCATCTATACTAATCAAGCTTTTATTTACTTTTTTCATTTTATGTTTCAAAAAGAAGTGAGACACCACGGTCATACAACCTTTGGAATCCCAGGACCCCTGCCCTAAGGTCCGGAAGAAAAGCCCATAGACGGCATTATGGCTAGACATCTAAATCATGAGTTTCTCCAATGAAAAGTGTCCAAGTGGAAGTATTGGTCATATCATCTTGCATGTCACCGAACTCACAAAAAAACCATAATAGCCTACCGACTTATTTTATGGAAGATCCTAAGGGATGTCCTTTACTTGTGTACGCTTATCGACTCAAAGGAGATGGTATACTGCACACAGTATGATGCTTTTGGATGTGGAGGAAGACATCGTTGAGTTGAAAGTCCACATCGAGATGATCCATCAACATTCAAACTTTAGTGTGGACAATGTGGAGTTAATCATCCATGTCTGGATTGTCCAATGTAAAAACCACAAATAGCTAGGAGACATTTGGCTTATGTAGATCGACATGCACCTGTGTTGTCCAATCCACATACAACCATAATGCACTACAACGAAAAAATCTTAGTGCCACTTGGGTATGAAACAAGTGAGGAAGAAGTCAATTTGACAAAAGTTCCAAGGTATGTAGACACACACACCCACGAGCAAATCGACAACAACATCACAGAAGACAGAGTTAGTAGAATCTATCAAGCGAATGGTAATTGAGAAAGTCAAGAAATTGGCAACCGACGAAGTCCACCGCATTTTATCGAGTCTCTTGGCACAATCATTACAAAAATTTCTTAGTGATGAATTACAAAGGAAACCAATGTCAACAAGGCAACTTGAAGGCGGTTCAACACAAAGTCCAAAGGAAAGTGCAATCATGCGACCTTCAAATGAGAAGTGTAATACCAAGGGGGAGACTAAGGTTGATGATTGCTCTTCAACAAGCAAGATTCAACCTGATTGTTCCACAATGCAATAGACCACCAACACATTTCCAAATCCGGGTATATCCATTCTTAAAAGACCAAATCTAGGGAATTCAAGCCCAAAAAGACCAATTGTACAACAAGAACCAACACCCATAACGTTTAAGCCTTGTCCTCAATTTGTAAGATTGACTGCGGAAGAAAATATTCAGGTTCAAGCATACCACGAATACTTAGATAGACAAAGTAGTCATGCAAGCACTTCTTATCCACATTACAAATTGGGAGATACTCTGACATTGGGAGCAATTGCGCCAATCTATGAAAATGAATATCAACAAACTTTGTCATGGGATCCTCTGATGAATTGTCTCAACTATCCATTTGTCGATGAAGAAGGTTATCATGAATGGCCACAAGACCCATATGGTTATTATTGAAAATCAAGCAAGTCCATATTCTTGCTGATCATCATCCAATAACGCCTCAGGTTTTATGTAAGTGATCTCTATCCACGCTTTTCCTGTGATGCATTCCATTTTCAGCAATAAACGTGTCGACAGCCTTCTTCCATAGCAAACACAGGGAGGTCCTGTGGGACCATTACCTATTTCAGTGGGAAATACAGTTGGGCATTTAGTGGGTCCTGTCACTAAAAGTATTGTTCGGCCAAGGCTTGTTTGACCAAGGCTTGCCAAGTGGGCCTTTCCACAGTACATTGTACAGTTAGAGTAATAAGTGTGAGGGCACTAGCATCCTACGTCTATAAGCCCAACCCAATGTGCACATTGCTAGTTGATTTGAAACTGCTTTTAGAGACTTGGGCCCTAGGTGTAAATAAACAATGTAAAGGCTCAAGGTGACAAACTCAAGTTACAATAAGGAATCTAATTTTGGTCAATGTGGGACCCACATGAATCATGTGAGTTACTTTGTGCTAATGTTAGAACCATTAGATTGGGCAGTGAAGTTGAATTACTTGGATTGGAATCCTTGCCATTTTAGTGTAGTCAATCAGAGTGAAAGAGGCTCACCTCTCAGATCTATAAATGGGAGCCATTTTCTTTGTATTGTATCTGCATTCTTATCTTAATAAAAGTTTGTCATTTTCACTCACTCACACACACATACTCTCTCTCTCTCTCTCTCTCTCTCTCTCTCTCTCTCTCTCTCTCTCTCTCTCTCTCTCTCTCTCTCTCTCTCTCTCTCTCTCTCTCTCTCTCTCTCTCTCTCTCTCTCTCTCTCTCTCTCTCTCTCTCTCTCCGTGCTATGACAGTGAAGGTGAGGTTGCTACGAACAACCCATGAGTGTTTATAATGTATTTCATACAATGTTTATCTTGTAGGTGGATTACCTCAAAAGAGATCAAATGGAGTGAGGTGCATTCAAAACAACAAGAAATGATTGAAACAATGTGCTTGCTTGAAAGACGTTTTCCAACTTCTTTCACGGAATACCTTGAGCATTTCATGAAAGTTCTAGAAAACTTTGTGAGACGAAAGGCAGGGCTAGAAGGTAGCATCGTAGAAGGTTGAATTGTTCCTCTCGTCTTTGCCTCATAACACTTCTCTTCGACTTTCTCTCTCTCTCTCTCTCTCTCTCTCTCTCTCTCTCTCTCTCTCTCTCTCTCTCTCTCTCTCTCTCTCTCTCTCTCTCTCTCTCTCTCTCTCTCTCTCTCTCTCTCTCTCTCTCTCTCTCTCTCTCTCTCTTCTTCCCTAACCCCTTCATTTCATTAAAAAATCATGTTTTGTGTGGATTAGAGTTAGTGGGAAGTAGTATAGTGTGGATTAGTGATTAGATTTGTTGTTTTTTCGTGTTTTTTGCTTATACGGACAGTGGGGAGAGATTGAGAGGTGAAAATTTTAGATCCAAACACCCGATTCCTTCCATAAATCCCAAAAATCCATAAAAATCAAAAAATGTCTCTATTTCTTGCAAAACAGCCAAAAAACACCTATTAGGCTTAATAGCTTAATGATCCTTGCAAACTAACTCTCGCTGACCTGACAGTACCTTTTGCCACATCAGTAGAACCTATTGTAGATTGGATGAAGATTAGTTCCCACCCATTTGGCAAAAATAGCCAAAAAAAGTATAAAAATTCAAAAAACCTTAAAAAAAAACTAAATTTTTTTATATAATGTCTTGTAACCTTCACTACTCCTGCTGAAGCTAGTTCTCACTAAGACAAGCTTACAAATGAGTCTGCAAGAGTTTCTTAGCAGTATAGAGGTCCTGTGAGATTTCCCAAGATCCAAAAAGTGCCATTGCCATCCAAAACCCTCAAAGACCCATCAACTAACCTTCAACACTCCTGCAAAAGCTTCTTCACATTGAGTGTAGCTTACAAAAGAGTCTGCTAGAGTTCTTAATGCATGAGTAAGCTGTGCAAGAGTTTTCAAGTTTTTTAAGTGTTTTTATAAAGAAAAGTGAAATTTTTGTCTAATTTGTCAATCCTTGCAAAAGTAACCTTTGTAGCATGGTCCATTGAGCTCGAAATGATCTTTTCATCTAAGACCAAGTCGGCAAGAGTTAAATTGAAGTTTTGATGAAGTTATTAGGTAAAAAAAAAAAAAATTCTATCAAAAATCCTCAAAGACATCAATAACATTCGCACCTGAGAGAATTAACCTTCACCAATCTGAACCAAGCTACAGTTAAGAGGGCGAGAGTTTACATCCAATAGATTTCAAGAAAACTAGTTTTGTAACTATCATACAACACAAAGAACCCTCACCAGTCCAAGGAGTAACCTTTGCAAATATCATTAGTAGGTAGATCTGGATCAGATCCATCTACAGTGAAAGTTTCAGGCCAATCTGAACAAAGATCACAAAGATATTTGGAAAAAACCAAAAAAAGAGTTAAAATGACACTAATAGCCAATTGGAACTGATTAAAAACTAATCAGATTCTGCCAGATCTTGGATGCAGTCACAACATCCATCAAGACTCAGTAACCCTGGTCTGAACTAAGTGAATGTGTCTCAGATCAGGACAATTAGTACCAAGATCAGACCACGGAACCCACCTGCCCAACACCATCATTACAAACTGTGCCACCACATCATTCATTTTTAAAATAAAATTTCCATTTCATATGTCATTCCTTCTGATTTTCATCTGTAACAGTATAACCTTCATCTGGTTCATCTGTTACTCCACTTTCTGTTTTTTTGTTCATAATTTCTTCATCCATACTAATCAAGCTTTTATTTACTTTTTTCATTTTATGTTTCAAAAAGAAGTGAGACACCACGGTCATACAACCTTTGGAATCCCAGGACCCCTGCCCTAAGGTCCGGAAGAAAAGCCCATAGACGGCATTATGGCTAGACATCTAAATCATGAGTTTCTCCAATGAAAAGTGTCCAAGTGGAAGTATTGGTCATATCATCTTGCATGTCACCGAACTCACAAAAAAACCATAATAGCCTACCGACTTATTTTGTGGAAGATCCTAAGGGATGTCCTCTACTTGTGTACGCTTATCAACTCAAAGGAGATGGTATACTACACACAATACGATGCTTTTGGATGTGGAGGAAGACATCGTTGAGTTGAAATTCCACATCGAGATGATCCATCAACATTCAAACTTTAGTGTGGACAATGTGGAGTTAATCATCCATGTCTGGATTGTCCAATGTAAAAACCACAAATAGCTAGGAGACATTTGGCTTATGTAGATCGACATGCACCTGTGTTGTCCAATCCACATACAACCATAATGCACTACAACTAAAAAATCTTAGTGCCACTTGGGTATGAAACAAGTGAGGAAGAAGTCAATTTGACAAAAGTTCCAAGGTACGTAGACACACCCACGAGCAAATCTTCAAGAACATCACAAAAGACAGAGCTAGTAGAATCTATCAAGCGAATGGTAATTGAGAAAGTCAAGAAATTGGCAACCGACGAGTCCACCGCATTTTATCGAGTTCTTGGTACAATCATTACAAAGATTTCTTAGTGATGAATTACAAAGGAAACCAATGTCAACAAGGCAACTTGAAGGCGGTTCAACACAAAGTCCAAAGGAAAGTGCAATCATGCGACCTTCAAATGAGAAGTGTAATACCAAGGGGGAGACTAAGGTTGATGATTGCTCTTCAACAAGCAAGATTCAACCTGATTGTTCCACAATGCAATAGACCACCAACACATTGCCAAATCCGAGTATATCCATTCTTAAAAGACCAAATCTAGGGAATTCAAGCCCAAAAAGACCAATTGTACAACAAGAACCAACACCCATAACGTTTAAGCCTTGTCCTCAATTTGTAAGATTGACTGCGGAAGAAAATATTCAGGTTCAAGCATACCACGAATACTTAGATAGACAAAGCAGTCATGCAAGCACTTCTTAACCACATTACAAATTGGGAGATACTCTGACATTGGGAGCAATTGCGCCAATCTATGAAAATGAATATCAACAAACTTTGTCATGGGATCCTCTGATGAATTGTCTCAACTATCCATTTGTCGATGAAGAAGGTTATCATGAATGGCCACAAGACCCATATGGTTATTATTGAAAATCAAGCAAGTCCATATTCTTGCTGATCATCATCCAATAACGCCTCAGGTTTTATGTAAGTGATCTCTATCCACGCTTTTCCTGTGATGCATTCCATTTTCAGCAATAAACGTGTCGACAGCCTTCTTCCATAGCAAACACAGGCAGGTCCCGTGGGACCATCACCTATTTCAGTGGAAATTACAGTTGGGCATTTAGTGGGTCCTGTCACTAAAAGTATTGTTCGGCCAAGGCTTGTTTGACCAAGGCTTGCCAAGTGGGCCTTGCCACAGTACATTGTACAGTTAGAGTAATAAGTGTGAGGGCACTAGCATCCTAAGTCTATAAGCCCAACCCAATGTGCACATTGCTAGTTGATTTGAAACTGCTTTTAGAGACTTGGGCCCTAGGTGTAAATAAACAATGTAAAGTCTCAAAGTGACAAAGTCAAGTTACAATAAGGAATCTAATTTTGGTCAAAGTGGGACTCACATGAATCATGTGAGTTACTTTGTGCTAATGTTAGAACCATTAGATTGGGCAGTTAAGTTGAATTACTTGGATTAGAATTCTTGCCATTTTAGTGTAGCCAATCAGAGTGAAAGAGGCTCACCTCTCAGATCTATAATGGGAACCATTTCCTTTGTATTGTATCTGCATTCTTATCTTAATAAAAGTTTGTCATTTTCACTCACACACATACACACACACACACGCACACACTCTCTCTCTCTCTCTCTCTCTCTCTCTCTCTCTCTCTCTCTCTCTCTCTCTCTCTCTCTCTCTCTCTCTCTCTCTCTCTCTCTCTCTCTCTCTCTCTCTCTCTCTCTCTCTCTCCATGTTATGCAGGTGAAGGCGAGGTTGCCGCTCCCAACGACAATCCTCGTATTACGAACGACCCAATAGCAGGCCTTACTATATTAGAGGCAATGGTCAGCTTAATCTTCTAATAAGATTATGTGTAGCATTCTGATGAAAATAGTGGAAGCAAAAACTAGATTTGATTGGGAGCACATACTACACACGGCTCTGTGGGCTTTCCAAACTGCATACAAGGGCAACACTAACCAAAAACCATTTCAAATAGTGTATGGCCAAGATGTAGCAATGCCAGAAGAGTTTCTTGTTCCTTCTTTAGTTCGTAATGATTGGATGATACAAAATCTCTCCATCTCCGTATGTTTGTTAATTGTCCATGCTCTTGCTATACTTATGTATATAATGAAGGCGATCAAGAAAAAATTAAGTTCACTGGTAAAGCCCCTTTTCATGTTACTGATATACTATCTCAAGGAGCCTTGATTTTAGAGAAATTGGATGGGAAAGCTTTTGATACACCCGTCAATGATAGCCAATTACACAAGCATTGGTCACTACAATTTTCCCTACAATTTGCATAGAATTGTAATGTTTTATTTTTTGAGCCATTTTAATGTATAATTTTAAAAATATTTTGCAATACTCCGTCTAAATATTTTAACACAAAATCTTTTGAAACGAGAAATGGCGTAGGACCCGTTTTTTTTTTCCAAAGAAATTACAACTTTTTAAAATTCAAATAAATCTTGAATCCTAAATTTAGACATGAATTAATTATTTTGCAAGATGCTACATTTTGCAAACATTTAAAATTTAGACGGAGTATTGCAAAATATTTTTAAAATTATACGTTAAAATGGCTCAAAAAATAAAACATCATTTGTGTGCGATTTGTTACTATAAAAAATAGTTGTTAAATCAAGTAAGTGATTGTAAATTTTAAAAATTAAAATTTTCAAAAGAAAATCAAGAAAAAGACATTTTAATATGAACTTGATAACTTGTTTCTAGTTTGATATTTGTATTTTAACAGACAAGTAAATTAAACAAATCTAAAATTTAAAAAGATATGCTTAATTTCTAATATTATTCAACAATAAATTCCTTTAACAAAAAGATGATTAAAACTACCTAAAAAAGCAAATGATAACTTAATTGTGCTTTAATATTTACTTTAACAATCAAGTAAACACTACAGATGTAGAATTTAAAAAGATATACTTAATTTCTAACAAACATTATTCAACAATAAAGTCATTTAACAAAAAGATAATCAAAACAACCTAAGAAACAAATATTTTTTAAAAAAATACAATTATCTTTCAAATAAAAGAGATTTTTTAAAAAATAAAATTTTGTTGAATGTTTTTAATGACATATAGTCAAAAATTCTCAATAAGATCATTTGGATCTAGAGAAGCAACCCTTCCAACCCTTGTATTTGTTGGAGCTAATGTTCTATCCTGAGTAACAACTTTTTCAATTACATTATATATTTGCTCAACCACCTCGGCCAGATCTCCTTCATCACCAACAACACCATTGGCAGGTGGTTGAGGCTCCTTAACAAATGGTGCAATACCATCTTCAGAGGGGCCTAACTTACCCACTTCTTGAAACTCATTAGGCAAAACTGAGATACCAGCTAATCTCGTCTTAACAAAACTTGCTAAACTCTCATTCGATTCTACGGCCGCAACATGTCTGCAACAACACATGTACTAGTCATGCCACTACTACCAAATAAATCTAAAATCCAATACGCAGGATGAGCAAACATTTCAATTAACTTATTTACAAGTTGTTGTGGCTTTTGATATGCACGAGCTCAAGCGCTACGAATGTTGCTTATTAAATATCAAGATTGCTTTGCGTGGGACTTATAAGGATCTTAAAGAGATTTCGACGTCAATGGGGATCTGATAAAGAAAGAGTTACAGAGATTGCTTGACGCCGATTTAATTTATGAGATTGAGCATACTGAATGGGTTTTACCGATTGTCATTGTTCCTAAGAAGAATGGAAAATTGAAAATTTGTGTGAATCTGAAGGCCTTGAACAAAGTAACACGAAAGGATCACCTTTTGTTACCTTTTACTGAAAGCATTTTGGACCGCCTTGCTGCAACGGAAGGTTATAGTTTTTTGGATGGATTTAGTGGTTACAACCAGGTCAAGATTGCACCTCAAATGTGTCATGCAGCTTTGCACAAATTGTGTGAAACTAGACTAATGGTAGTTCATGCGTTAATAGTAGATAAAGCTCGCCGGAAAGCATGGCACGATCGATGGCTACACAAAAAAGATCGGAAAGAAGGAGATGTAGCATTGCTATATAAAACTAAGCTGATCAAGGGAAAGTTGAAGTTTACTGGTGAAGGCCCGTATAGAATGAAGGAAATACTGAACTATGGAGTAGTTATTCTTGAATATTTGGATGGAAAATGCTTTGATACTCCCGTGAATGGCAGCTGACTATGCAAGTTTTGGCAGCCTGCTCCGCCAGTTCAGCAACCATGATCCAAACTATGTTTTATTTTCTTTGTTTCCAATTTCTTGTTTTTACTAAATTTATATTTTCTTTTGGAAAAGATAGTGTAAAAAAAAAAATGAGGAAAGACTGATGAGCAAAAAGTCAATAATGTCATCAGATCAGAAAAATTGAAAGAAAGTATTTTCAAGAATCAGATCTTATGTGAAAAATGACTTGGAAAATTATTTTTTTGGTCATTTTTTGCACAAACTGTGTTATAATTGTTCGTCAAGTGTTGAGAAACAAGATCCACCTCAGACTGAGTTGGGCAAATGTTCTCTTCACCAGTTTGTACCTATTTTACAGGCGAATGTTCAGCATTATGCTATTTTAGAGACCTTCGCTAAGCATCTTCTAGTACTTAGAAACCTTCGTCGACATGCCAGAAGGATTTAAAATGCCAAATTTAGGCCGGCTATAGGTTTAGATCCTGAAAATATGCATTTATGACAATACTTGGGTGAAGGATGAACCTGGAAAACATTCACCGGATAGATTCAGAGCATCAGAAACCTTCGCTGAGATTTTTTTGATCCATCATGTCTTCCACAGATACGTCTCAGTCTCCTCGTTATACTATCCATCGTAATGTCCCAACTAAAATGGACATCATGATACTTCCTAGCACAAGCATGGTCACTCAGTGGATGACCCTTGCGGAGCCTTTGCTCACTGTAATGGGTATTCATGAGAGAGCCTTCTCAAGAAAAATTAACATGGATTGTATTACCCTTGCCTTCAGTACTTAGGAGGAGGAGAAATCCAAGTTTTACATTCCTTTCTAGGGAGCCATGCACAAGGTGCGAGTCACTGAAGCCGCCCTTGTTGCCATAGGGATAGCGTCTGGTACCCAAGCCTCACTAAATCATAAGCAAGCCAAACAGGCTATTAAGCCTTATATTGATACTACTAATGACCTATATTGGACTAATGACGGCTATCTTCTAGAGACCATTACTGATCTTGCCATTTATGCTTCTGCTCAACTCCTCGACAATTTTCTGATGGTTGGCAACCTTAGGAAAGATCATATCTCTTCCCAAATTATGCATAGGATAGTTGAGTACCAAGCCAAGATAGCTAAGGCCCCTCTAAAACCATATGACTGGTTTAAAACTGTCTTCGGAGAGCTCAAAAGAACTATTAAGAGCAATACCCCGTAGCAGTTTGGTGCTGGCCACCCTATTTTGACGGTAAAATCCATGGTTTTAGTATGGATTCCATGCTCTCTATTTATGAAGAGACACCAGCTGAATCATCACATCAGGCTCACATAGTCGTCGTCGTGTACGCAGCGAGATCGTCATTCTTGACTCGCCTCCCACGACACGTCGTCGTACTAGGAAACCAACCCCCGCTGCGCTTTCACTCCCTGCTGCAATTCGCACTGAGCTATCCATTCTCCAATCCACTGATTAATCCCTTGCCTCTGCTTCCTCAAAGGGTCAGTCTGTGACAATTGGATCTACCGTTCCAATCAAAGCTGCCCAGGCCGCCTCTCCCCCACAGCTCCGGGTAATTTCGCCAAACACACAAACATTCATTGATATGTTCGATGATTCCAACCAAGAGAAAGGTAAACAAGTGGAAGCGACTAATTTTGCTTTACTCACACGTTTTGGAGAATCTTCTTGTGTAGATGATGTTATGCAAGTGGATATTGGTTCTCATGGTTTTCATGCTGGAAAATCAAGTAATAGATATGAAAAACAAAGTTTGTTCAATGACTTTGATGCTCTTGACTAGCTCCAAATTGCCTTTTGTGTTGTTGAAGCCCTTTGAGGCAAAGATGTTATGGATATACTTTTGCAGGTGTTTGAAGACCCGAGTAAGGTCAAAGGAGTAGCAAGGAAGTGTTGTTCAAGTTTACTTTACTTGTTCTATCTCGTGTTCGAGCTATTTCATGTGAATGTGTGCAAATTGTCAGATATGGACAAGCAAATGGTCATTACTTACATTTATTGTTTAATTGCTGTAATTTTTCAGAGAGTAATTCTTCTTTGACCTTGGATCGGATTGGATCGGGTCTGATTTTTTTGACCCTGAAAAAATTTGAGCCTTTGTATTTTCCCGACCCTTTTGTATATATTTCGACCCTTAGTAAAATTTGATACTATCAACTCAAAAATCCGACCCACGTCGTGACGTTGACAACTCGTCTGCCTCTGTACATACTCAATAAAATAACGGCTACCTAATGTAGGACTGTTGTGGTTAATTAAGTAGATTGATGTCAGCTTTCAATGTAGTGATCATCTGACTTCCAATAAGGAAGATCTACTGGGGTCAGCGATCTGATCATGTAATTAATCTGGAGACATTAGTTAGTTTGTAGTAGTTGTCATTTTTGATAAGCAAGCTATCAACGAACTCAGCTGAAGTCTCACTATTGTGCCTTTTGATTTGCGCCCAGCTTCACGCCCTTGTACTCAATTTTTGATAATTATCAAAGTGCATGTTTTTGTCTCCACAATTGTGATTGTTCTATTGCGCATTTCAGTATTTGTTTCATCTTGAAATCATTGCTGGTAACTAACGCACTACCGATCTATCTCTATCTGCTCATCACTTCCACTGCTCACCACGTTTTTCATCAAATTCCTACAATTATGTGCATTGGATATACAATATTCTTGGGATAGAGTATTCTTTAGTTAAGGAATAGACTCAGCTCGTTAGTGATTGTATCTCGGATCACTCAATTGGATAACAAATCATAATAAATCTGAGAATAATAACTGAATTGCTATTCAACAGGACTTTGGGTATCTAGATTTGATTCTAGACGGTAATCTAAAGTTTTTTGTAGTTGAAGACGATTGCCATTATCATTTTGGTATGCTTTCTGTCTTTAATTACCAGTGGTTTATAGAACTTGAATATCGCGCACTTTAGTTAAAGAATCATGTTTGGAAAGTATTCCTTAAATCCAGAATTTTCTTGTTGAGAAAGATTTTGGAATGATTCTTATTTTTCCTAAGTTATGTTGAGCATATACTCCAGTATACTATAAATGATTAAGTATGATTCCAGAGAATTATGATTGACGAATCATATGAATCTAAATATTTATGATTGACGGATCATAAATAGATACTTAATTGTTGTCAGAGAATAAAAAGAAATTGTGATGATTCTTAAGTGTGATGATTAATTCTTGATCTATTAATCGAGTAAGAATTCAGACTAGTGTTTTGAATATCTCTACTCCAGTATTTTATTGGGAGCTTATGAATCTCACAGACATTCTCACAAAGTAAGTTACTTTACTTGTGGAGAGAAAAAAATTATTTAGTGGATATTATTCTACTATAGTTTATGGTCTGCAAATGCTTGAGTACAGTTCTTCTTTTGATTGGATCTCCAGGTATCATAGGAGACAAATAAATCTATTAAGATAAATGGGTGTTATTCTCTTGCATTTGATGCTAGAAATAGGAGCATTGAACTCAAAAGAGTATCTAGGATATTCAGAGTTGAGTTTTAATCATTCTATATCTTAATGATTCTCCTAGAGATTCTAGTTGAATGAATTATCATATCTTAGAATTGGATTCTAAGGATAGTTGTACTTAGAAGAGTTTTGTGAATTGTTTGCCAGATTTTGTGGATAATTTCAGACTGTAATTATTATTATTTCTTTAACTTTATATTCCCTAAGTTAGGGAATATTTCACTCAGTGGTTCATGTAAGTGTTTTACATGAAGGTGATGTTACTAACTTGTGGTGAGCGTAACCCAGTTGAGAAATTTTGCTGCTTAGTGTACTTTTCGAACTTGAATTTGTACTCTAGAACATAGATTAACGATTGATAATAGCTTTATCTTTGAGTACTTGTTTGATATAAAAGTTAGAATAAGGATAATAATTTTCTCGGTTAATATTGAAAGTTAAAGGAACTGTTTCTGTAATTCTTTTCTGTTTTGAGGAGCTTCTAAGGATAGAAGCAGTTTAAGGAGGGAATAATGTTATGGCCATATTCGATTGAGGACCTGGAATAGCCCTAATATGGTAGGCCGGCCCTCCGGTACTCAAGATTATTGGTCATGCCAAGATTTAATTCCATGTCGAGGCCTGTTTGTGACTAATTAACTTGAGAGAACCCAGACACTCTAATTGAGACATATGAAGTATTGCATGTATGTGTGACGAATATAGGCAGGACGACTACATGAAGAGATGTGATCTATTTATAGTTGACCTGCATGGGTTCATGCAAAGGAATCTACTCTCTGTATATTGAGGTAGGGTTTCTCCCATTGACATATTGGGTTTAGGTTACCAGTTTCTCTCTTCTCCTCTTGCTTCACATGACATGGCTTGGGGGATAGATCCAGGTTTTTTTTAATCTAGGTTTGGATGGGCGGTTTGGCTCCATAGTCTCTCTTAGTGTGTTTTCATATCCTCATCTTAGGGGTAATCCCTAGAGGAAGCTAATTGGAGCTCAACAAGAGCTATCAGATCCAGGAGATCATATATTCAAAACAAGGAGCCAGAACAAACAAGCTGAAAAATATAGTTCACAACGATGGCGTCTATAAGCAGCATACAGTCAAAGATCTGCACCATCCTTGACTCCTCCGGGTCCAACGTCCTAGCATGGAAGGTAAAGACATCCCTGATCATGAAGGGAGAAGGCCTATGGCCTGGGTCAATGGAACTGAGAAGATGCCTACTACACCAGACAAAGAGCTGAGAGAATGGAGAGAAAAGAATGACAAGGCAATAGCCTTCTTATCCTCCTCCATCGAAGACAACCTAACGCTTGACCTCGTGACACTCTCTAATGCAAGAGAGATGTGGGATGCTTACCAAGTTTCAGATAAAGTCACGAAGCCATATAATGCTTCTCGAAGACCAGTTGACGAAC
Source organism: Diphasiastrum complanatum (assembly GCA_029204225.1). Taxonomy (NCBI): domain Eukaryota; kingdom Viridiplantae; phylum Streptophyta; class Lycopodiopsida; order Lycopodiales; family Lycopodiaceae; genus Diphasiastrum; species Diphasiastrum complanatum. The sequence goes on from CM055099.1 coordinate 70,540,042, forward strand.
CTACGATGGGATGGCAAAGACCTCACGTCCTTTATTAGAAAGATGAAGGATTTGTTTCTTTCGTTACACAACACCGGAGAAGACAATGTAGTCTAAGCAGAGAAGTAGCTCACCTAGTTGCTATGAGCTTTACCAAGATCCTTCCAGACTATCTGAAGCCAAAGATTCACAGACGACCCTCGAAAAAAAAATGATCGAGATTCGAGACGAAGTCGAAGCCCATGAGCACCTTGATCACAAGGACACCTTTGATCATGCTCTCTAACAATAAGGAGAAGTCAAAGAAACCATTCAAGCCTAATAGGGAGTCAGACCGAAAGCATGACCGAGATTAGCAGACAGAGGCAGTCGCCAAAGGCAAATGGAAGAACAAAGGCAAGCCAAAATAGCAAGACGATGAAAAGAAAACATGTGTGAGATGTAAGCGAGAAGGCTACACCGTCGATACGTGTTGGCTGAATCCGAAAATCGAACGCATCCATTGCCACAAGAAAGATCATGCAGCTATGGATTGCTAGCAGAATCCGAAGAACAAGCAACCTCAAGGAAAACGAAAAAAAATCACAACAGTTCGTCCTACGTGGAAGAACCCAAAAGCTCCAAGATGGCCGAAGAAAGGTCGAACAATGGAAATGTGATAGCCTACCTATGCGCAGATATGTGTGCAGCCTCAATATCTAGCACACAAGTGGTCATTCTCAATTCAGGAGCAACCTCTCACCTCGTTACATCCAGATGAATTATGGTCGACTTTCGAAGCACAGATCCATCCAGATACATAGTTCTTGGAGATGGATCAAGACATCAAGTGAATGGCACTAGTTCGTTATGGCTCAACATGAACGACAAAGACTGAAGATTGGATGATGTTTTGTTCATACCCATGCTACAGTAGGACTTGCTCTCAATTGCAAGAATAGCAGATGCAGGAATGCGCATGACGTTTTCCAACAAAACGTGCAACGTCGTTGACAGCACCAGTATACTGGACGACAATCTGAATACTGTTAGAACCTGCTTAACCAGCCGTTCTTGTGATCACTAATTAACTTAAACCTTTTTCTCTCTAACCATATAAACAGATTGAACACGAGAGAATCGGTTGGAACATCAAATTGGTTGAACACCAATGTGAGCTAGGCATAGAACTGCCAGCCGATCCAAGAGTTCGCTAGTAAGCGAGACTATTTGATATAGTTTTGCTAAAAATTACAACAAATAAGGATCCTAAAACACTTGAAATGATGAGGGAAACAATAAATTATGATTTCATAAGATTAGCACAAGTTGAACCATCAAAATCCATCAAAAATCTATGCTTGAACCTCACTAAATGGCCCAAATCCTTGAAGAAGGCTTCACACGTGTGAAAGTACGGCCTCCCACAGTCTGAGTACTGTACACTAGACCTACATTCAATCCTATAATCATTAGTAATCACAAGTACTCAAACAATTATGAACATAGAGAGCAATTGCACTATTATGAGAGAAAAAACATGAAATTGCTTGATTGATTTTGGTGAGATATCATCACCTATATATACATGATCCATCACGGTTTTGGGCAGGTATGAGTAGCCCTAAACCTATCCCTAATGCTAATTTTGGTGGATCTTTCATCCCTACCAAGTTAGGGTTAAAATCTTGGAGATCCCTCAACAATGCAAAAATTACCAAAAATAGCTCCTATTTTTTCTCCCTTGTATATAAGCATAATTTGGACTCATTCCAAAGGTTCTAACACTTAGGTCTACTTGAGAACATCCTTATGAATGGAATCCTATGCTATTTGGCACGTGTGACAAGCCACATCATGACCATCTAACTATTTACAAGTCATATGACCAAAACTAGTCAAGCTAGAATTGTGAATTTTTAACATTCGCGAGGGACATAATATCTCTTGCGCCGACGCACTGGGTGGGTTTGTCACACAACATTATAGAAAAGATCATTGACAATACAATGGTTGTTATGCATATGCTTATCTTTATCTTGAATGATATCGAATGTTTTGATGTCTAATTGTTGTCTACATATATTCAGCTGTTTATCTTTATTCCGCACACTGGTTCTTTGTTGTTGAATGCTTAAATACATTTAAGAACATAGGTCAGTAGTGTCTGTCTACACTTTGGAAGATTGTAGATCTAATCTAGAAGGCAGTAGCCATCAGTCATAATCGAACTCTATCTGGGTACAACGCATCCGATTGTTTCGTGCTAAGATACATATTAATTGCATAAAAAAAAATAGAGGTTCGTGCACACAACAGTGCATCAGAGCAACAGAGGTCTCGAAGTGAGTGAACAAGAACAAGAATACTTTCGGTTCTGTATCGTGTATCCATTCCAAATTCTCTGTGGCTCTACAGTGTTCGGTTCTTCTTCTCAGCTACTCCATTTTGCTATGGTGTGTAGCTGATGGTGAACTGATGATCAATGTCGTATGATGATAGATAGTCGGACATTTCGTCTGACATGAACTCTCCACCACTGTCTGTACGCAGGGTCTTGAGTCTTTGACCAGTATGTGTCTCAGCAAACTGTTTGAATTCTTTGAAACAGTTGAATGCCTTACTACTTGTCCTTAATGAACATAATACTAGTAAATCTTGAATATTTATCGATAAAAGTGATAAAATATAGTGCTGAACCCAGAGAGGGTATACTCATAGGGCCACATAGATCACTATGTATCAATTCTAAAATGGACTTAGCTCTAGTGGCTTGTCCCTTTGGGAATCTTGATCTAGGTTGTTTTCCTAGTAGGCACATCTCACCGACATGTCGAATGTCAGTGGAGGCAACGCTTCTCGAACTCCCTTTGGTCTGTCTCATCTTCTAAGTCTTCTTGGAAGATGTGACTTCGCATTTCACGTTCGCTCCCTGTTGTTTAGCTTAGATACCTCGCCTTCCGTATTCTCACCAAATCTCTTTCCTTATTGTCTAAATGGCCCATTCTCAATGACCGCCTTTGCCCCATGTGCCAGTTGAAGAAGAAATTTTTGAGCACCTGTTTTTCCACTGTCAGTGGGAGTTATGGTTTGAGTTGGCAATGTTGCTTCACCGTTGGAGGTTCATCTTCTCTCTCGATGTTCATACCATTCTACTGGGCGACTCACACATATTGGATCACTCTACTCTTAGTTTCTGGAATGTGTGCAAGACAACAGTACTTTGGAATATTTGGATGGCAAGGAATCAGCAAGTTTTTGAGGGCGCTGCTCTCCATCTCACAACTGCGGCTTGTTAACGTTGGCTTTCTATTTTATGCATACTAGTTAGTTTCAGACTGCCTCCCTGCGTGGTGTACTAAAGTCTTTAATCTTTTAGTTGTAAAGACTGTCCTTTTGGATTGCTAAATGTCTTAGCCATGGGTTGTCGTCTTTTTTGTACTTGTATATTTGTGAAAATACAATAGTATCATTAAGCCTCAAAAAAGGAAAAACTAACAAGCCACGGAGTAGTGAGGCGAATTATTTTACAAAATATGTGAAATGTAATTGTTTGATCAAAGAGAATGCCACATGACATGACACGACATGCAGCAACATAAATATATTGCAAACATAACTGCTATGCTATGCTATGCACAAGAAAGAGATTGTTCAAGAGAGATTGTTCGAGAGAGAGAGAGAGAGAGAGGGAGCGATCGATGGATGAGGTGCGCCGCAACAGGCAGCGTTCAGGACATTCTTGCGGAATATAGCAACAGCCATCTTTGCACTACAGGAACGCAATTACTGTTGGGTTTCGTTAAATTTCCTTCTTTCTTTTCTTTTTGGGTGCTGGATCGTGACTTGTTTGCTCATAGATACGCATCTTTCTTTTTCTCGTAGATACGTGACTGAGGTGATCTTTCTTTGAGTTTTTTGTTGGTTAAGGCAACCCCCCCTTCTCTCTCTCTCTCTCTCTCTCTCTCTCTCTCTCTCTCTCTCTCTCTCTTTCTTTGCGTTGTATGTTTTTGGGATTCCTCTCTTTCCCAAGAATCAAAAGACGAGAAAGAGAAAAGAGACAGGAGAAAAATATGGGGCCTAAGAAGAGTTCCAAGCAACGAGAAAAGGGAAAGTCTTCGGGCGGGTCGAAGAAAGGAATGATGGGTGGAGATGATGATGGTGAGGAGCTGCCTCAGGATTTGTCTGTAACTCCGGAGCAGCTTCACGCTCAGGTTGCGGCATTGCAGGCTGAGAAGGCGAAGGAAGCCAAGGATCGAAACCGCATGCAAATTGAGCGGGTGGGGTTGATTCCCTCCTACTTTCTTACAATCACAGCCTTCGTTTCTTTAACAGAAGGAACTGTTTTTGAAGTAAAACGGAATAAAATGAATGGTTTCTTAAGTTAAATGAACTGTTTATGAAATAAATTTAACTGTTTTTTAGATAAAGCCAATAGTTTCTGAAATGAAATAAACTTTTCTGGAATGAAATTGATAGTTATTTAAATTGTTGACAACTAAGTTTCTTTCAAGTTATAACAAAAAAGGAATCGTTTCTTGAAAAAAATTGATAGCTGCTTAAATTTGTTTCTTGAGGTGTTCATAATATTTGGTACTGCTATTTGTAGGTTTCTCTTTTTTGCTGATTGCAACTGTGCTATTTTGGTGCTCGTTTTTTTTGCTTTTGGTATGTTATGGATTTCATTCCTTTTTTGGTCGCAGGTATATTTTGTTCGAAGCTTTACTTAATGATATCCTCAAATTCAATATGTGAATTTGGATGTATATTTAATCTTACAAAGAAATTCTTTGAGCTATGTTTTCTCATAGGAGTTGGAAAATTGGCAGGATAAAGTTTCCACATTTTGGGAAATCAAGAAAAAAGAAGTTGAAATTATCCATGCAAAACTCAGAAATAAAGACCGAGAATTGGAGGAATTGGAAGAGAGGCACCAAGTAGAAATCAAGGTTAGAAACATTAACCAAACTAGTACAATCAGATTATGGGTTTTGACATTTTATGAGAATTTTTTTTAAGGTTTTCTTCCAAACTTTGCAGAACTCACAATATGTGAAATTCCTTCTAATATTATTCATCAAAGCTGAAGAAGATGATAACGATTATCTATCATAATTTAATGCTTTGGGTTCCTAGATTAAGTCACTCTAGCATAGTGTCTCTGTTTGGTTGGTAACAAGGTGATGTGTGGGCTCTAAGGTAACAGAAAAGTGTTATTCAAGATGGAAACAATGACCAAGAAAGCTTTTGAACAACAAAGAGCGGAAAGGAAATAACACACCACTCCCCAAGCAAATACACATAGGAACTATATATTAGATAACTGAAGAAAAGCCAGTACATATAGTAAGCACTAATTTTTGGGAGGGTACCACTACATGGTAAAACGGTCCCCACTAAGGGACAATTGTCCCAATGCACTAACTCGAGTGTCGTTGACATGGCCCTCGTCGCTATAGCATCTACCGAATGTTAAAAAGTTACTATTTATAGTAGAAAACATATTAGCTGAAAATATATGGGCTTATTGTCCTAACACTCTCCCTTAAGCCCTAGTTTATTTTACATACATTAAGCTTTTCTCTAGAAAACTCAAGTTTATCAGAACATGAGACTTTTGTAAAGATATCAACTTGTTGGTCTTCAGTTTTGTAAATGAAAAACATATTATCTGAAATTATATGGGGCTTATTATCCTTCCACTCTTAAGCCCTAGTTTATTATACATACATTAAACTTTTCTTTTTATTAAAATATAGAACTTTTATAAAGATATGAACTAGCTGGTCTTTTGTCCTACAATGTATCACATCAATCTTTCTAGATAAAAGCTTTTCTCTAATGAAGTGAATATGTTTAGCGCATGCGATAAAATATTGGATTCCTAGCTAGCTTAATGGCACTTTGGCTATCACTTTTGACGATGTTAGACTCAATTTGTGAGATGCTACCAATGTCTTCTAGCTTTCATCACAGCCATATTGCCTCTTGCGTTGTCGAATGTAAGGCTTTATATTCCACTTTTGTAGTGGATAGAGCAATCGTTTCCTGCTTTTTGCTGGACCAAGAGAAAGCACCATTACCAAAATGAAAAAGATAACCTGTGGTGGATCTCCTGTCATAGATACGACCTGCCCAATCAACATTTACAAAACCTTGTAACTTTGTTTCTTATACATCAAACCATTAGTAGTTGTGCCCTTAACAGAGCAAAGGATTTTTTTTGCAACTTTCCAATTCGTCTCTCTAGTTATTGCCATAGATTGACTCACTAGACTGACATCATAACTAATGTTAGGATGTGTGGTAGTGAGTATAATTGTTGTAGAGATTGGTTACTCATCCTAAACCGTCCAAGCATTTTAGTCACGTACTAGGTTTGGGTGTTTGCATTGCCTTCTTTTGCCAAATCTCTACTCCAAGGCAATAGCGGTTTGGGTGAGTGCAGTACCTTCCTTCTTTTGCTAAATCTCTACTCCAGGGCAATAGTGCATAAGCCCTAAATTTGTCATATCAAAGCTAGTTGACAAATCTCTCTTAATTGCTTTGATAAGCTATTCATCATTGCCTTTGATCACAATACCATTCACATACAATACTACTAGAGTGATGCTAGAGTCACAACAATAGTAATAAAGATCGAAATCAGAGGAAGTGCATACCAAACCTTTAGACAAGAGGGACTTATCAAAGTGGCTATACCAAACACTTGGTGCTTGTTTCAACTCATATAGCCCTTTCTTTAATCTGCATGCCTTGTTGTCCTTTCCTTGTACAACCGATTGTTGCATATAAACTTCCTCATCAAATTCCCCATTAAGGAAAGCTGATTTCACATCCAAACATAGCCGCTAGTGCGATGATCATGCGAAGCGTATTCCACTTAGCTACGACAACAAAGGTCTCCTCATAGTCTATGCCCTTGCTTTGTGCATACCCCTTCGCAACAAGTCTTGCCTTTTGTTTCATTAGGGTTCCATCTGCATTATACTTAGTCTTGAACACCCATTTATTACCAACGCGAACTTTCCCTTTAGGAAGGTCAACTATTTTCCACGGATCATGTCGTTTGATGGAATCTATCTCCTCTTCAATTTCTTTTTGCCATATCTCATCATCTTTGGCTTTTTCACAGCAAGAGGATTCCTTGGATTGAATGATGCTATTCATAATTGCAAGATTTACTTGGAATATATCAAGTTTCTTCTTCTGTCTCATGGAACGTCGTAACTCTCTGTCTTTGCTAGACTCAACAATTTTATCTTCTTTGTCATCCATGAGCTTTGTGTACCATTTAGGCAACTTGCGTTGATATGTATCCCAAGGTGCATTCTTGTCCTTTCGTTTATAACCAGCAACCTCGGTCTTCTTTGATCCAATAGGTTTGTCTTTAACTCTCTACCTTGTCTCCGCAATTGGAGGAGTGCCACAACCTTCATCTTCAACTTGATGATCAATGTGCAACGTTGGCATTGCTTCGTCCTCAATGAGAACCTAACATAGTTCATCACTATCTTTTATCATCACCAAACCTATGAATCTCATCAAATATGACATCACGATTCGTATGCATGCATTGTCGAAGTGGATCATTGCATCTATATCCCTTAGTTTGCTCATCCTATCCTGTAAAGATGCATTCCAAAGCTTTCACCTGCATCTTACTTCTTTCACTTTTAGGGATATCAACATAAACTTTGCATCCCAACACACGTGAACCATCCATCCTAGGCTTCTTACCGCTAAATGTCTCATTTGGTGTGTGATTGGGTATGACAATGGTTGGGCTTCTATTTTGCAAGAATACAATCATTCTCACAGCTGCGGCCCAGAAAGAATCGGCAATTCACATGTGTTCCATCATTGCCCTAGTAGCTTTAACTATTTTGCGATTCTTTTTTTAGTTACCCCATTTTGTTGAGGCGTATCAACCTATGCAAATTCTTGTTTCATTCCATGCTTTTTGCAGAAATGAATAAAAGTTGTGGAACGGTACTCACCACCACAATCATGTTTTAGCATGTTGATCTTGGTACTCTTTATCGTCTCTGCTGATGAGGGTTGTGGAGGTTTGACCACTTCTCGCCTCTGTTCTTCTTGTAGCAAGATTTTGTGAAGATCCTCGAATGTCGGTAGCCTCTCCCTCGATGCAATGCCGCTTGCAAACATTTGGAAATTTTTTGATAGGCCTCTCATTGTTGTGTGTACTAGGTCCACATCTTTTATTGGCTCACCAATCACTGTCAATTGGTCTCTCAATTCCTTGATTCGCATGCTAAATTATCCTTCCCTTGCATTTTCCTCCATGTGAATGCCAATCAATTTGGTCCTTAAAAAACATCATTTGTGAAGGGTTTGTTGTTTGAAATTGTGCTTTGAGTGCTTCCCAAGTGCCTCTCGCTGTTACGACGTCACTAGTGTGGGCAATGACATGATCCTTCATGGCCAAATTGATCAAGGATAGGGCCTTTTGAGCACTCTTGTTGAATGAGCACATATCGGCTGGAGTTGTGTTTGGATATTGTTCCGCTCTACTATCTAGTAAGAATGTTCCACAGCTCCTCCTCTATCAAAGTGCTCTTCATTTTGAATTTCGAAATGCTATAATTGGACATCTCGTCCAATTTACTAGCTTCTCCAAACACGAATTCTCGCAATCCTACCGTTTTGACAAAATACCCTCTATGACGCCTTTTTGAAGCTTAGTGAAAGCCTTTGAGTAGGTGCTGTTGGACCTCTGATCCACTTTCTCTCTGCGATCCGACACTCACTTTGCCCAGGAGAGCTTGTAGAATGTTGGGCGTGGAATCCTGCTTCACCGGCCAATTTGTTCATGACAATTGTAGTACCAGGAAGCGATTCCTTTTTTATTTTTTTACCAGTAACTGACACTGTTTCAAGCTGATTTCATTTTATACTATGGGACGACTTTGAGAAATTAATTGTTGAAGTTGAAATTTTAACTTTAGTTAAAGAACTGTTACTATATTTTGATATGGTTGGAGTATTATGCAACTTAGCATGCATTTTCTTGTTTACAATGCCTTCTGAACTTTTTACATCTGTAATATTTTTTGTCACCAAAATTCCCGTATATCTAGTAAAGAAAGTATAATAATACATTAAAGACACTATTAGATGCTATCCCCCTTTTCTAAATTTAAATTCCTTAGAGAAAGCGAGTTACAGTCTGGGATTAAAAATGAGCTCAAAAGAAAGTGTTGTTGAACACGCAGGTTTACAATCAAAAGATGAAGCATCTGTTGTATGAGCAACAGAACATAATTGCAACAATCAAGACTGACCATGAATTGGCCCTGAAATTGCAACATGGACAATTTGCCAAACACGAAACAGAGCTCTTGTAGGTGCCTTTTTATCACTTGATCCACAAATTTTCTCACATGCTTGTTTTGCTTCAAGTCTATCATTTGTTCCCCTTGCTATAGGTTCAGGGTGGTTTTTAGGTGCGTTCCTTTCCATATGTATAGAATGTGCATAGAAAATGTTGTATTTGTTGTGTAAAAAAATAAAAAATTCACATCACTGGTTTGATCAAAGTTTTTCCATTCATATAGGGGGCCTAATCATAATGCTAACAACTTTACCGGTTTAGTTTTAGCTCACTGAGAAGCTGAATTACGATAAATGTTGTGACCTACTGGAATATTGGAATAACAGGCTGGAAGCTTTAAGCCTTAAACCCTCAAATCCTCAGCCCTAAAACCCTGATTGCTGGGGGACAAGCATAAGCTGGAAGGTCAAAGTGTATTTCAGTTTCAAATAAATAAATAAAATCAATCTTGTCCTCCAAGAAGTGGGTTGGATAGAGTCCCTTTCTTCTGCTTAAGGTCCAAAGTTACCAGCCGATTCGAATTGGCTAGCCCTGTCCGAATCAGGAAAGGTTCGAACCTTTTTTTCTTTTCTTTTGGGGGGATTGTGTATGTTTTTGAGCAATATATCCCAACAGTGATTCATAATGGGCAAGTTGTAGCTTGTAACTTGTATTTACACCTTTTTTTCTTTTCTTTTGGGGGGATTGTGTATGTTTTTGAGCAATATATCCCAACAGTGATTCATAATGGGCAAGTTGTAGCTTGTAACTTGTATTTACTATTATGTAACTAGTAACTATTAAGTTTTAACTACTAACTAGTCCCTTCTAAGTTCTAACAGTCCTGAGCAATGAGTCAGGAGTCAAGACTTCTGACTCAGGACTCAGGAGTCAGGAGTCAGTTCGAATTTTGAAAGTAACGGCCCCAACTGGAATTGTCATACTATATATGTCATAGATTGAGGACTCTCATAACTGAGGCACTCACACTTCCAACTTCCAAGTTCCGTGTGTCAAACCTACATACATTTAAGAAACTGATGCCCTATTTGCCTAGAATTATGAATACTTGTTCAAACTTCAGTGTGGTGCATTTGGTTCAGCTTCTGAATAGATACTTGCATTCTCCCAATACTTGTTCAAACTTCAGTGTGGTGCATTTGGTTCAGCTTCTGATGAGATATAATTCACTTAGTACAAATCTAGCTTCTTGACATATGTGGATTGTAGGTCAAGACACTCTAATCCAAGGTGTTATCTAAGATTGTAGGCTTTGGTGGCATTGGGACTCACACGATTGCTCGCAAGACTTAAGTTGCTACAATATCTTCAAGCAGACACGTCACACCAGCATCAATTAAGCAAAAAGCACTAGTTGAAACTTGAAACTTGAAACTTGATTGTAGTCATCCATAACTAGCTTTTAAGGTTATAGCTTTTAGTAAGTTGTAAGTTGTAACTATGCTTGCAAGTTGCAGCTTTAGCCTCTGAGAGTCTCTCTCTCTCTCTCTCTCTCTCTCTCTCTCTCTCATGGTGACTGTCCATCGCTGATCTCTCCCTCCCCTCCCTCCCCCTCCCCCTCCCCCTCTCTCCCACCTCCATGGCACGTAGAACCAGGGTGAGCCCTTGCTCCCCCACTCCTCCCCGACCCCCTCCATCATCCTAAACCCCACCCCCATCCGCACCTACTGCCGCTGCACCTCCCTCCGCTCCACCTACTGCTCCTCCGCTTCACCTCCCTCCGCTCCACCTGCTGCTTCGCCCCCCTCCTCCGCTCCACCTCCCTCCGCTCCATCTGCTGCCCACCAACACCATCCTTTGTCCACTGTCCACCAGCTGCCCTCCTCAGCTCCACCCGCTACCCTGCCCTACCCATCTGCTGATCTGCCCCCTTCTTCCGCTCCACCTGTTGCCCACTCACCCTCCTCTGATCCACCTAATGCCCTGCCCTACCCATCTGTTGCTCCGCCCTCCTCCTCCGCCCCACCTGCTGCCCTGTCCTGCCCACCTGCTGCCCCTCCTCTCCACTCCCTCTCCACATGGCATCCTGCTACTGAGCAACAGGTCCCTCCTGCTGTGCAACAAACACCTGCCCCCACTGCTATGCAACAGCAATCCCACTCGAGCCCTCCCTCATCCCCTGTCCCTTCGACTCCCATCTCTACCAACGCTGCTCCAGACACCCCCTTCTTGTCTCACGCCCACTACACCACCTCCAAATCCTTCGAGAATTTCCTAGCCTACCAACTGAAAGAATTGAAGGCAGATGTGCAAACTCTGAAACTGGAAATCATCCACCTACGCACAGAGAACCAACAGCTCCGGACATAAATGGAAAATAAATATGCTTCCCAGCCAGAAGAAGAGACAAAGATGAAGATTCAAGATCTGGAACAACGATTGAACCAACACAAAGAATCGACCAACACATGGGCTTCTATCAGATTTACAGATCGGGGTTATGTCCTTCTCACTGGCGACTTTAATGCCAGGACTGCTACCAGACAGGTGGATTTCCACGACACTGATGACATATTACGTACACGAGCTATTGATTGTGAGGACATTGGCATTACTAGGAGCTCAGAGGATATGTTGGGCCCTATCAGGAGTTATGGAGAGTACCTTCTACAGATGGGTGAGGCTCACGAGTTGGCCATTTACAATGGCTTGGCTTGCTAGCCACATTCTAGCAGATTCACTTGCCATCCACATAGCGGAGGACACAATGTTGTCGACTATCTCATGGGGTCACCAGCTTTTATCCCACTTATACCTGATTTCCACATTCTTCCCACTACCCTTTCCAATCACTCCTTCCTAGCTCCAAAGTTGGCCTATTCCTCATCTCCAGTGGACTGATATATCTATGGACTTTATCCTTGGCCTTCCCCATACCCAACGTGGTCACGATTCATGTATGGTGGTAGTTGACAGGTTCTCGAAACAAGCACATTTTATACCAGTTCGTAGTGCTATCTCAGTAGAGTAGTGTGCATGTTTGTTCCTATCAGAGATTTTCCGCCTGCATGGATCTCCTCGTACTATCCTTTCTGATCAAAATAGTAAGTTTACATCTATATTCTGGACAGAGCTTATGCGTATATTGGATGTACAGCTTTTTATGGATTATGCTTATCATTCTACTTCTGATGGGCAGTCTGAGGTCTTTACCAAGATCCTTGAGGATTATTTACGCCATTTTGTTACTCCTTCAGGGAAGGACTGGGATCAGCATTTATGTTTAGCAGAGTATAGCTATAATAGCTCTGTTAGTACAAGCACAGGTGTCTCACCATTTTTATTATCTCATGGCTATGCACCTCTTTTACCTGGCATTCCTCTCCCTCCTTAGGATACACCTGTTACACTTGCATCTTTTCTATCAGGTGCTCGAGAGCTTATTACCCGGGCCAGTTCTCATTTACAGCATGTTCAGTAGCGTTATCAGACCTCAATTGAGCGTCGCCGCCGCCATGTTGAGTCTCAGCTTGAGATATGGTTTATCTACGCCTACGGTTTGCACATCATCATTTTGTCCAGGGCCATGCTTCTACTGAGAAGCTTGCACCGCGTTATTATGGGCCTTATCGCATTTTGGAGGTTCTTAGTCCAGTTACATATCGCTTACAGCTTCCTGCTTCCTACTTCCATACGCGCCTGTGATGTATTCCATGTCAGTTTATTACGTGCTGCTATTGAGGATGATGCTCCTTGTGATGCTGAGTTTCCTACTGCTCTAGAGTTATTTCCATTTTTACCTGCTACTATATTACAGGTTCGTCTATACCATAGTCGACGCCGCCGGCAGATTCAGTTTTTGGTCCAGTGGGATGGTCGTCCTATTGAGGAGGCCACATGGGAGCCCATTGATGTCTTTTATCATACACCATCACTTGCGGATCAGGCTCGTGCTCTTGTTGCACTTGTTGATTCCTCTACATCAGATGTTGTTCTAGCTGTTGATGCACCAGGGCTTGCTGCTACTTTACGCATCTTTAACAACTCAGACACCTGTTCCAGGGATACCAGGATGGGAACACGGCTTGACATTTTTCCACGAAATACAATTTCTTCTAAGAACAGTGGCTCGACTTGAAGAACACATTGCGAAACTACAAGCAAAAATCGTTACACAGGAGCAGCAGATCACTAACATTATTCAATACCGTGACTCCACCGAGGTACTCCATATCCAGATTATAGACAAGTTTTTGGCAGATATTCGAAGGGAAATCAACGTCCAACCTGCCACCATTGCATCCATCCAGGATGTCGAAGACGAGGACACCCAGGATCAGCCCCAACAACACACGAAAACATGGGCCGATGTTCTCAAAGGTAACATACCTCCCGTTTCACTCATATCAGCTACTTTCAAAGAAAATCGATTACGGGAACAAAAAGCCCTAAATGTTCGTGGACGTGGACTCTCGGACACGCAAGATTGTTGACAGATCCTCTGCTTGGGAGGATCTGATTACTGGCTCTTTACTTCTTAGTTTCAGAACCATTTCCTGCTGTTACCAGGCTCGTTTGGGCATTACTTGGCTGTTTTCTTGTTTGTTACAATGCCCAGGCTAGGCAGAAACGGACTGAATATCTTTGTAGTATGGTCCTGCCTGTCAGAGGACACTCAGGGTCGTTCTCTCTTGAAAGCACTCACATTCAAACAAAGATGCAAGCCATGAACATTCATTTACAGATCAGCATGCAGCCCAAATGAACATTCAATAGTTTCTACTGCTACCTACTGTAAAAACGAACTGAAAGTCCAAGAATCAAGATGAACAGTGTCCTCAGACCATACTTGGGTAAGTTTGTAGTCGTATTTTTAGATGACATCCTTGTTTACAGTAAGACGAGGAGGGAGCATCTTAAACACCTCAGAAAGGTGTTTTGACTGCTTAGAAAGCATAAGCTTTATGCTAAGAACCATATTGGGTAAACACCCAAGATGAGTTTCTAAGTGATAAAAGCAAATCCTATTCTAGTAGTAGTGCACCCACCTACATGCATAACTAAAAAACGAATTTACTATTAATAGTAATGACCCTAAAATATGACTTACTATAAATAGTAATGGCCCCTAAAAATAGCACGCAGGCATGGCCAAACTATCAATAAGGGGTGTCAAATAAACATTAATTTCTAACACTCCCCCTTAATGTTTACTTTGTTATCTATTACTCCTAGAAGTTCTCTAAACTTTTGAAATTTTCCTTTGCCAAGACCTTTGGTAAAGATATCTGCAACTTGCTCTTCCGTAGGGCAATAGATAAGCTCCACTTCATTACTTTGAATTTTCTCTATGATGCAGTGTTGTTGTACTTCAATATGCTTTGTCCTGCTGTGAAAAATTGGATTTTTCGCCAATTTAATACAACTCTGATTGTCACATTGAAGTACCGCAGGTGAACCTTGTACCATATGTAGATCATGTAGAATCCTTCGTAACCATATTGCTTCACATGTTGCACTCGTAGTAGCTCGATATTCTGTCTCTGTAGATGATAAAGCAATAGTATGCTGCTTCTTTGAACTCCAAGAGATAGCACCAGAACCAAGACTAAAAACATAACCTGTAGTAGATCTTCGGTCTTCTGCATCTCCAGCCCAATCAGTATCCACATATCCCTGTAACTTCAAATCATCCTGTCTACCATAGAGAATACCAAATCTCAAAGTGCCTTGGATATATCTGAGTATTCGCTTAGCAGCTTTCCAATGAATCTGCTTAGGCTTAGCCATAAACTGACTAACCATACTCACAGCATAAGCAATATCTGGTCTTTTAGTAGCTAGATAGATCAAGCTTCCAACAAGCTTTCTATATAACGTCTCATCTACATCCTGATCTTCCTCAGCTTTAGTAAGCTTACATCCATTATCATATGGTGTAGAAATAGGCTTGCACTCTGACATATTGAACTTTTCAAGAATTTCATGAGCATACTTAGATTGAGAAATGAATAGTCCTTGTGCTACTCTCCATACCTCAATCCCAAGAAAATATTGTAGTGAACCAAGATCTTTCATATCAAATTCTGATGAGAGATCTTTCTTGATTCCCTGAATCATACTATGATTTGATCCTGTAATAATAAGATCATCCACATACATCACTACAATAACAATATGATTATTCCTGACCAAAACATAAAGTGTATGCTCCGAACTACTTCTCTAAAAGCCAAGCTCCTCAAAATATATGTCAATCCTCGTGTACCACGCCCTAGGTGCCTGCTTAAGTCCATATAATGCCTTGTCCAACCTGCAAACCTTATCTTCATGTCCTGCTACTATGTATCCCTCTGGCTGCTCCATGTAGACTTCTTCCTCTAGAAATCCATTCAGGAATTAACTCTTTACATCCATTTGTTGAATATCCCATCCAAACTGAGTTGCCAATGATAAAACAATCCTCATAGTAGTAGCTTTAGCAACTGGTGCAAAAGTTTTCTCATAGTCAATCCCTTCCTGTTGAGCATAACCTTTTGCCACCAATCTTGCCTTATGTTTATCTATAGAACCATCTGATTTGTACTAGACCCACTTGCATCCAATGGCCTTTTTACATGTAGGTAGCTGAACAAGTCTACAAGTCTTGTTCTTCATGATTGAGTCGTACTCCTCATCCATAGCTTTTCTCCAAATATCCTCTTTTTCAGCCTCTCTGAAAGTAGATGGATCCTTGGTCTCTAATACTGTAGCCATATATGCAAAATGTACATCCCCATCTTCATGATGATCCTCTTGTCGAACCTCCTGTTGATATTGATCTTCATGTTGCTTTTCAAGTCTAGTTGATCTCCTAGTTCCATGTGTACTGGACTCTCCCTGTTCCATAATAACACTATCCTTCATAGTTTCATAGTACCACCTAGGCAATCTTCTAGCTTTTGATGTAGGATGCTTCCTGCTTGGTGAAGTAGGAGGTGAATAAGTATCCCATATACTTGACCTCTCCTTCCTCTTTCCTATCTCAACCAAAGACACTTTAGGTTCTTGAATTGGCGTAGGCGATACATGTCGATTCAGGTTCCTGTAATAACTCGTCACATAATATAGGGATTCTACCATCTTGATCCTTATCAAAATATATTTCTATATCTTTATGAGTTGCCTCCTCATCAAAGATTACATCCCTACTTATAATTATTTTCTTACCCTCCAAGTCATATAACCTGTATCCCTTCTCTTGATTATCATAACCAAGAAATAAACAATCCAATTTGCTCCTTGAATTCTTAGGTATGTGAGAATAAGCAATACTTCCAAACACTCTCAACCCGTGTAAGCTTCCTCTGGAGTTCGATTCTCTACAACCTTTGTGGGACTTCGATTCAAAAGATAAACCGCCGTCTTAACTGCTTCACCCCAAAACATATTTGGAAGATTTTTACTCTCGAGCATACTCCTCACAGTTTCCACTATGGACCGGTTCTTTCTTTCCGCAACTCCATTTTGTAGAGGCGTGTCCATATTTGCAAATTGTCTCTTTATACCATGATCCTTCCAAAACACCTGAAATTCTGTAGAAAGATACTCTCCCCCTTTGTCTGAGCGAAGTATCTTAATTTGTCTATCTGTTTCTTTGAATAATCATCCACAAACACCATAAAGTAACTTGCTCTCCCATAAGATTGAGTCTTCATAGGACCACATAAATCTGTATGAACAAGTTCTAGGACATTTTTTGCCCTGAATGTACTAGGCAAAAATTTCTTCATATGATGCTTGCCTAAGACACAACCTTCACAAACCTTGTGATCAGAAACTACTTGAGGTAAACAGCAAGATATGGAGGGGAATCAATCAAATCGGTCAGAAGATGGAAAGAAAGTGGTTCGAAAAGGAAATCGCGGAAAATCATGACATTATGCAAAGGAGTGTTGGCACAACAAGTTCAAGAAAAAGCAGGATGGAAATTTTGCTGAAGAAGAAGGAACTTCTAATGCAATATCGAGTGCTTTGGATCTTGAAGACTATGAGTTGTTTTCGGCATCGGCATCTTCTAGTAGTACCTTCTCGAAGGAAGAAGAAGACTATTGGTTTATTGATTCAGGAGCTTCTAAGCACATGACACCCAGGCGAGACTGGCTATCTAATTTTCAAAAATTAGATGATGGGTCAAATGTGAAGTTGGGAGACAACTACACATATGATATAAAGGGAGTTGGAAAAGTACAAGTACAACTACCTTAAGGGAAGATTGGAAACATAAAGGATGTGCTTTATGTACCAGGAATCAAGAAAAACTTGCTCTTAGTATCAACTATTGCAAAGCAACACATGGTGGTGCAATTTGATGAACAACGGTGTCTCATCAAGAGGAAAAATGATGAAGTAGTAGCTGAAGGCATACTTGCAGGGAGGTTAGATAAACTTCAAGCTCAGGTGGTGGATCATCATGCAAGTGTTGCGGATACTGAATCATTGAGTAAGTTATGGCACGAGAGGTATGGTCTTCTTCTTCCCTTTGCCACCCTTCTTGGAACTTTGCTCTTGCTTCTTTGCTAGGAATGCATGTTCCTTGAAATCGTCCCTGTTGACAATATTTTGTCATCTCATTTCTTCCTGTAGTAAGATGGCATTTAGCTCATCAAAAGAAGGCCTCGTTTCTCTTAACAATAGCATCATTACAAAGTTCTGATAGGCCAAAGGTAGACTATTAAGTACAATGGATACCAATACTGAATCTTGAACACTTTCTCCAACTGCAATAAGTTGCCCTCTCAGATCTTTCACTCGAGTAAAGTAGTCCGTTACCGATTCACCTGTACCCCCTTGGGTCCAGCAGCATCTCTGATATGAGGTATAATCATATCTTTAACTAATAAGTTGATGATATGATGATCTTTTCTTCTACGTTTCTGATACTCCCGCAACTCTCTGTGAGTAGTAGGAGGTATCTCAACACCTGTGACGATCTCCCAATATTCTTTGTCTTGGAGAATATTTTGCATCTTGAACTTCCATATGCTGTAGTTCGTTCCATCTAGCTTGCTAGATTCCGGCAACACAACATCATTCATTCCTGCCATTATATTGATCCGTAACAAATCTCAGCAACCTGAATTTAGTTTAACAATTAGATCTGTCCAGAAACAACCTTCCCTCGATATCACCTGCCCTGATTCAGACCTGTCCTAGATATCACCTGTCCCAGGTATTGCTTGTCTGAACCTGCACCTGCTCAGTTACCACCTGCACCAGGTACTGCCTTCCTTAGCTGCTGCTGTCCGGGCCTGCACCAGGTCCACCTACCTCAGATGCTGCCTGCCGGGCCTGCACCAGGTCCTGCTGCCCTCAGAAGTGCCTTCCCTAGCTATTGCTGCCCTCGGAAGTGCCTGCACCAGGTACTGCTGCCCTCAGACGTGCCTGTTTAGATGTGCATGCACCTGAAAAACACCTGTTCAGATCTGCCTGTCTCAGAAGTCACTTGTTCAGATACTACCTTCCTCAGATGTACCTGCTCCAGATGTGACCTGCACCAAAAAACATTCTGATTCAGATATGTCGACAACCGGTAACTTTCCGTCAATATTCTCTTAGAAGATTCCCGTTGTTTTCCTAACAACGTTGACTCCACATGTAGCTTCAGCTCCTCCAATCTGATTGCACACCTGCAAATACAAACTCTCTCTCTCACCAAAGAGCCTGCTCTGATACCATGTCAAAATTTGTGATACAAATTCTAGATGGAGTTACTAGTCCTACTAGCACTCACACAAAACCAAGCATAGAGAAAATTCAGATCATAGGAGAATTGAGCAATTGCTCTAGCTCATTGAATTGAATGGAATGATTGTGGTGGGGCACCAGCCTTCTTAAGTAGTTTCTCTTAAGTGATAAAAGCAAATCCTATTCTAGTAGTAGTGCACCCACCTACATGCATAACTAAAAAATGTTTTTACTATTAATAGTAATGACCTTAAAATATGACTTATTATAAATAGTAATGGCCCCTAAAAATAGCACGCAGGGCATGGCCAAACTATCAATAAGGGGTGTCAAATAAACATTTATTTCTAACACTTCTGTATGCCTGGGTGCCCCGCACTAGGATTGTCATGACACTCATATAGGACCTGCTGCCTATAATCCTCTGAATTGGGGACACATACTCTATCTCTATAGAGCAAGTACTCATCCTAAATGGAATACTGTTTCCATTTGAATCCTCGAGTCAACCGACCCTCAACCACTGGGGTTTGCTTGGGTAATACAGGCTCAGAATCCTCAACGTCATTTGACGTATACTCGGATTCATCATCATCCTCAACGGAAGCTGCCGTATTCTTGGACGAACTGGCACCAGCCCCGGGAACTGGCTCTGGACTGAGTTCCAGATAGTAGAGAAGAATGCATCATATTGGCACTTCCCTCTCAAGGACTCGAGTAACTCATTACGAATCTGAGTAAAACTCAGCTCGTTTATCATAGGCATTCTACTAAGGGCATCTGCTACTGTATTGAATTTCCCTCGTCTATATCTGATAGACATATCAAGATCAACTCTGCCCAACGAGCTTTCCGACCTCTAAGCTCAAGTTGATTGGAAAGGTATCTGAGACTTTCATGGTCAGTTAGGACCTCAAAGTTGGCACCATACAAATAATGCCTCCAAGTCTTAAGGGCATGAACTATAGAAAAGAGTTCCTTTTCATAGGCGCTGTACCTAGTCTGAGCTGGCTCAAGTTTTTTACTCTCGAAAGCAACTGGTCGTCCACCCTGAGTCAGTACAGCACCAACTGCAAAGTCGCTAGCATCTGTTTCGACCACAAATGGCTGATTGGGGTCGACGACTTTTAAAACTTGTGCTGTGGCTAAGGCTGTTTTGAGAGTATCAAAGCTCTCTTGCTGTGCGGACTCCCAAATGAACTCCTTTCCCTTCCCCTTAAGAAGATTTGTCATGGGAACTGCTATCTGAGCATATTCCTTGACAAATCGTCTGTAATATCCCGCCAAACCAAGAAAGATTTGAAGTTCTAAAATATTCTGAGGTCTCAACCAACTAAGTATGGCTTTAACCTTATTGGGGTCCATCTTAATTCCATCTGCCGAGATAATGTGACCCAAATAAGCTACTTCTTCAACGAAGAATTCACACTTGGATTCTTTAGCATAAAGCTCATAAAACACCTTTCTGAGGTGTTTTAGATGCTCCTTCCTCGTTTTGCTGTAGATGAGGATGTCATTTAAAAATACGACTACAAACTTACCCAAGTATGGTCTGAGGACACTGTTCATCAAGGTCATAAAGGTAGCTGGAGCATTTGTGAGCCCAAATGGCATCACCTTAAACTCATAATGGCCATGACGATTCCTAAATGCTGTTTTCGGGACATCTTCCGACTTTATATGGACTCGATGATATCCCGATCTGAGGTCTATTTTACTAAAAAATTTAGCCCCGTCGATTTGATCAAACAACTCGTCTGCGCGAGGCATAGGGTACTTATTCTTAATTGTGACTTTATTGAGGGCTCTGTAATCTACGCAAAGACGCATAGACCCCTCTTTCTTTTTCACCAAAAGGACTGGTGAGGCCCATGGTGAATTACTGGTCTGAATTTGGCCTTTCCCAAGATAATCTGTTAACTGCCTAGTTATTTCTTCATCCTCTGTTCGGCTGACCCGATACGGAGGTTTAGAAACAGGTGTTGTACCTGGTACTAGGTTTATTACATGATCTACCTCTCTGCTAGGTGGCAAACCATGTGGCAAATCTTCAGGAAAAACATCTTTAAATCAATAAAGTTTCTAATTTACTGATTTTCTGCTGTAAAGAACTAGAAATAGAAACTTCAGGAATAAACTGAAAGTCACATAAGAATACCTGCTGGTCATCGTCTCCGATTAGCTGACAGAGCTCTGAATTGCAGACCATAGGATTGTTGGGAACATCATGCTCCCCATGCAACTGGATCTCTCGGCCTTTATGCTGAAAGCTGAGGTGTGCTCCTGATAATTTCTGTGGAGGGAAGGTCCTAAACTGTAGAGCCAGTCTCTCCCGAGAACAATGTTTGTGCGATCCAGGTGCATTATCTGAAAGTTTATTTCATCTTGGTACCCCTAAACACCAAGATTTAAGTTACTTACCATAGTTTCCCAAATTTTCTTATTTTCACCCTTAGCTAGTGAAACTATGTACCTATGCTGACTAGGTACTTCTGGAAGTTTAAGTTTTTTAACTAGGGTGTAGTTGATGAAATTATGGGTCACCCCATCATCAACCATAACTCTGACTGGCTGGTTACCCACTTTCCCATGCATACGTACTAGGTCATGCTGCCCAAAACTGAAGGGTCGCGCTAGCATTGCAGAGGTTAGTTGGCAACAATGTTCATGGTCTTCATGAAACACTTTGATCTCGGAAGCTGCCGAGTCACTGGGGAAACTTACGGTCTGAACAAGATAAACTTGTTTTTTATCTTTCTTAGTGAAAGGCCCCTTGGGACACTGTCTGACTGTGTGTCCCTTGCCCAGGCACACAAAGCACAAACGTTCTTGTTTGGCTTTCTCAAAATCTTCTGGTTTTAAGGGCTGTATGAGCGATGGGCGTTTCTGAGGAGCTTCACTCTAAGCTTTATCTTCTTTCTTTCTTTTTAAAAATTTCTTTTGAAATTGAAAGTCTTTTTGAGGAGGCTGCTCAGAAAGGGGTTGCTATCTTGCCCTCTTCCTACCCATTGAATCATGATATATTTGAGCATATCTGAGAGCTTGCTCTAGGGTAGTAGGCGAGTTTCTCTGAACCTCTACTTTATATTCATCCTTCAGGCCACGGACAAATCCCCTGATTTTCTAATAATCATCCATATTTTTAATTTTTAAAATTGTTTCTCGATACTGCGAGATATATTGGATTAGGGACTTGTCCATTACTGTTCTCTCCCAGGCTTCCCAGGCTCTATCAAGTTCATTTTTAGGTAGAAATTCTCTTAGGAAGGCTTCTTCAAAGGCCTTCCATGACCGGGGAGTCTGCCCAGTCTCCTGGCTGAGAAGTGGAGGGAAGGCTTCCTTTCGCGGAACTCAAAATCAAGCCTTTGAGTTTAGCGAACGAGTCGTCCACACTGGACTTGAAATTGGCTAATGCCAACTTCAGTTACCAAGTGGAGAAACTGCTCCTTGGTAACCAATTCGTCGAGTTCTTTGGCGAATTGTTCCCGTTCTTCAACTTCCCTTTACTGAACCTCAGGGATTTCGTTTCTAATTCATCAATGCCTCTTGTCAGGGATTGATCAGGTCTCGGAGAAGTGGTCATTTTCAGAGATAGAAAAAGATTGCCTGACGTTTCCTCTCAAAAAAAAGTCGAAAAGACTAATTTATAACTGTACAAAAGAGGGAAAGAAGACTTAGCTGTTTCTGAGGACTGTACTTCCAAAGAAAATACGAAGAGGAACCCTCTCAGCTCTTCCGCAACTGCTTTCAAACCTGTTGTCCGGAAAAAATCAGAGAAAACCCCAAGTTGGAAGCCCCAAAATTTGTTTCAAATTCTGAATTTCTTAGGGCCTCTTCTTGCTGATTTCTGGAGGTCCCTACTCGCTGATCCAAAGGCTTCTTCTGATGCCAATTTTCAGATGTCTGAGCTCCAAATTGGAGGATAGAGCCTGCAGTCAACTCGCGATGGTCTTCCTAGACCCTGCCACCTGAAATCCGCTTCAAACTTTAAGAAATTGCTCACCAAAATCACAGTTGGAATTGATTTCTACAGCGATGGGTCTGCTGGCAGTCCTCTATCCAAAATCCGCTCAAGATTTACAATTTTGCACTTGAAAATTGGGGGTAGAGCACTAATCTGATAGCGCTGGATCTGTCTCTCTTATTTCTGAAAAATTCAAGAGATTCTGAGCACTCTATCTACTTTCTCCATTGTTGCTACTTAGCTCCCAAAGAAGGAGATGGCTCTGTTACCAGTGTAATAGTTCCTAACACCACAGTAGGGCAAACACTAACTGATCCACCCAACCTTGCCTACTCCTTGATATGGAGTAAGCCCCTCCTAGCCCAGTGTGAGGACTGGTAGCATGCTACTGCCAAATGTCGGCCACGTGGCACTAACGAGGCCGACTGCACGTCGGGACCCAACGTGGGGCCCTACCCTACTGACAGGGTCCCTAGACTGTGTTAGGCCCGCGATGGCTATGGACCGTGCTGGGGCACGCTACTCACACTGTCATGCCCTATTGGTCGTGTACGCTGCTGGACACGACCCTGACTGTGGTATCTGACCTCCTGTGTTCTCTAGGGTTCGGCACTAGTCACGTGCTCGTAACACTTTGCCACATCGATCTCATCCGGATTGATCTATGCACATGCCAAAGTGCACATTGAAATCAAGATAGAATCTGGAGGGCCATATGTTAGCAATTATATGATATATATTTAGTATTATAATCTTACAAATTTTTGTAATTTGTTAGTTCAAACTTCGAAGTTAAACCTTAAAAGTTCAATCTATGGGTAATAGTTCTAACTTCAAAGCTCAAATTGCAAACACACTATAGTCTACTATCTAGTATCTAGTATCTAGTATCTACTCACTACTTAAGTCTTAGACTTTAGTACTATCTACACATTAGAAATTATGACTTACTTAAATAGGCTCTGGGGTGTTGTGGAGTTTTCTCAAAAGTCTCAGGTTGGCGTGTGCATACACCAACCTCTCCGATTGCGTAGAGGAGAGTCGATTCCTCTTCTTTGTGTGAACCAGTTAATGAACACTCCAGTTCCTCTCAAGTGCAGTCCGTGTGGCGCAATTTGGGTACATCAACCCCAACTTCTTCCACCATGACACGGAACGTAGTTGGCCTGATCACAATTCAAAGAGGAGTCAGCAGGTGCTAGTGACACCACGAACCAAAGCTAATGAATTAGAATCGGGATTTGATATTTATAATGATTCAAATGTCATCAAAAACTAGCTATCAAAGCCGCTATTTCATGTAAATAATAAAATGTAACTACTAACAATGGAAAATTGCAATGATCATCCCACATGGATTGCATTGTGCAATGTATTACCCTCTCTGAAACGCACGGCCCAAGTGGAGAACATGGAGTTCTCCTACTTGAATATCTGGAGCTCATCCAAGACCTTATCCTGCTCATATACATCATGATAAATTCAGGAGACATAGGCATTCCAAGCATCCCTGATCTCCCTATCATCATACTACTGCTCACTCCATAATGGATGGAGTATGTGGGCCATGGCATGCAAGGGCTAATGAAATCACTCCCACCTGCTTTGTCAGAGGCGTTGGATCCCTCAAGCCTGTAAGATAATAGATTTGAATGTTCAATGATGAGCCCTCAGCCACATGGCATAGAATCTAGATAATTGAAAACTCAACCAAGGATTCATCAATCCAAATTTTAAAATTTCAAATTGCAAATGCAACACGTAAAAGTTTTAACTTTAAAATAAAGAGTCAAAATAGTTGAGTCAACACAGTATATAGCTAAGAGTTCTATAGTGCGGCACACCTCTCTAGGCTAATGGTCGTACAAAGACACAACTACTCACCCAACTTGTCCATGAACTCATATAAACGGCCCAATGTGCAGCCCTTTCGATCTGTAAGGCGCATGATAGTGTAGATAGGCTGTAGGCCCACAACAATGGATCGTGCCTCATCTTGAAATGAAGATGAGAGCACGATCCGCTCAAACCTCCTACCTTGGGCTACTATGATGGCCCCCCACTGCACACACTCATTTGAAACGACCATTTGCCTCGACTTTGCATGAACTTTCAACAGTCGTTCCAAGACTTGGAACATAAATGCAAACCTGCATTGCATTCCAGAGTGTTGCATTAGTACAATGATGATCATCAGATTTTCAAGCTTGAAAACTTCACACTTAAAAGCATTAGTACATACACAATGGCAACTTGCAAGTTTGAAGTGGCCTAATCCTCAACCAAGAGGTCCAGGCAATGTGCAACACAAGGTGTCCAAAAGATGTGGGGGTAGATTTCATTAACGAGCATACTTACAACAACACAATTCGCCGCATTGTACGTGACAACCTATATAGTGCAATGTGCATGGAATTTAATTGAATCATGATTGGTCGTCGATCATTCAAATTTCAATTGTGAACATTGTACATAGTACATACTATAAGTATCAAGCAGTGAGCACAATGCACATCAGAATCTTAAGTTGGGAAGTTTGGAGTTTCAAATTGGAAACATAAGAAACTTAATCTACTATCTAGGTTTGTGCAATTCACATTGAGTCTTCAATCTGACCCTTGAGAGCCTAGCTGCTTCTTCACCACCCCCTCCTCCCAAGTTAGACTCACCTCAACTTGTACATGCCCTCAATTCTTTGCAAAATCAAATCCTGGAAATGCAATCTAGGCATGCTGCAGCCGAGCAAGAGTGGCATTCTTCAACCCACTCGCGGTTCGCAGTCTTATATCCCATGTTTAACCCATAATTCTTTTCGAGAGAAAAGAAGGATCGACATCTTGATGTGGTGATTTCTTGGCTGGATTAGTGGAATAGTCACTTTTCCATGCACAATTCGCCTAATAGCACAAAGATCGCTGCTGCCCTCATGTTTTTATGCGACAAGGCGTATATGTGGTGGTAGGATCTTAAGGATAGGGCTGGTACTCTTACCACTTGGGACACCTTTCAGAAAGCCTTTAAAATAGCTTTTCTCCCAGTCCTTGATGATTTTGAGCATTGGTGGTGTTTCGCCACCGTGCAAATGGGTAGTAGGTCGTTAGAGCCTTACCCCGATTCGCTTTAAATAATGTTACATTTAATTTTGGGGCTTCTGAAAGAGTTTCAGATAAAAGTGCGGCGCAACCAACCACGAAGTATCAAAGATGCAACTCACTTTGATGACGCCCATTGAGGTTCCCGTAAGAAGTAGATTTTGCCGAAGGTTGGGCAGAAGGAAAAGAAAATTTTCAAGAAGTGGGACAAGGACAAGACGGACACCGGTTCCCAGGGCGAGAAAAAGAGTGTGAAGCTAGATTGCAATAAGGGGCATCTTTCAAAGGACTACCCGAAGAAACAAAAGAAATGTAGTGGGCATCTTAAAACTTTCAAGGCGCCAAGTAATTTTAAAATTTTCTTTTGTTGATTTATCCCTTAAGGATGGCACTAATTGTGAAAATAATTGTTTTAATACGGCTATTTTTGCCCCCCACGACATCATTCGTATGAAAGCTGCGATTGTTCATTTTTATGATGGTTCAACCCATAATTTTATTAATTCTAAATTGGTGCAGAAACTCGAAGTGGCCACCGCGCCAAGTAGCCATCAATACGTGGTGAAAATTGCATCAGGGGAAGATCGCCAAGTATGGGACCAGCTCATTCCATAGTTGTCACTCAAGGTTCAAGATTATGTTGAAGCCCTTGATTTGCATATGTAAATTTAGATAAGATAGACATAATCTTATGGAAGGAGTGGTTCTACTCCAAGAATAAGTCCTCAAAAAAGGACTATGTGACACATAGTGTAACCTTTTTGCATAATGGCTCATTTGTTGAACTTAAAAGGCGTTGTGGATATGCTTTCTCAACTTATTTTATTTGCTTTAGAAGTTAGAAAATGTTTGAAAGACTCTGAGTATAAAGTTTATCTGTGTTTTTTAAAAGATGAAGTCTATGTTGATGATCATGCTATACATAGTATGGCTATAGAAGTATTTCTGTCCAATCCAAGGCTCTGACCAATTAGGCGAATCCAAAGATAGCGCGCATGCTCATCATAGCTGATTGACTGAAGGACTGGTTGTAAAGATTCCCAATATAGACATGCAACCCCACCTGAACCTCTGCTGCTCATGGCTTGTGTCTCTGCCCTAAATGATGAGTACCATTTAAAACCAGAAAACTCAACTAGTCCCCTCAAGGAGCTCTCATGTGTCTCAGTGAAAATAGAATGTCTCCGTGTGTAATGAAATCTAAAAGGTCACCAGCTATCGAAGATGAGTGTATCCCTTTACAATTTCAAGCTCCTATATGCAATGGAGAAGGTGATGGATGGGGGCCCGGGGCGCTCCCATGCCCGAGGTCCCGAACTACCTAGTATGACTTGCCGTCGATGTATTTAACCTGTCCATTTCTATAGATAGCAATTCTGCCTTGCTCACGACCTTCTTGGAAGGCTCTTTGACGTTCTTCCACTTGAATAAAGGTAAGGTCATCATCCAAGTAGTTTTTGGTACCCTTGAGTTTGGATTTAAGATGGAGTACTGATCTATGCTCTTTCAATGATGTGAAAGGAATGACAAGCATGGCATTTTATTGGGAATGCCACAGACTCTAGCATTATGAGATTTTTATTCTCTCAGCTTTTCTTGCGATAGAGTGGCAGCAATGAAACTTGACATGTGGTTACCTTCATTTCCGTTTTCGAGGAGTGATGCCCAGGTTTTGGTAGATTCCTTGTGTTGGGTCAGCTCTTGATGTTATTCCTGGATCTTTGTTGCAACCCCAACCATTAAACGGAGGAATGGCACTTTATTTTGTAAATGCTGTCCGCAACCGACTTTTTTCCTCCCTTAAGTGAGCAACTTCCGATCTCATCAGGGATTTCGCGCACACGAACATTCAGGGCCTTCTGATCTCGTAGTTGGTTGTCGGTGA
This sequence comes from Diphasiastrum complanatum, assembly GCA_029204225.1. Lineage (NCBI taxonomy): Eukaryota > Viridiplantae > Streptophyta > Lycopodiopsida > Lycopodiales > Lycopodiaceae > Diphasiastrum > Diphasiastrum complanatum. Next base: position 70,567,962 of record CM055099.1, read on the forward strand.
GTGTAGCTGATATGAAAGAAACTGGAGTGATTTCACGCTGACCTTTAAGAATGGCAGCCCATGATTTAACATTCATTTGGTGTTGCTCAACCTGATTTTCAATCTTCTGGACTTTTTCAGCAGTGACTTCCTAAACTTGGTTTTTAAGATTCGCCAAGATCACATCCATCTGTTGAATATGTGGCACCTCTATGGAGTTGCAATACTGGAGGATGCAAGCTATCTACTGTTCTTGTCCTTTCACTTTCGCCTGCGATGTCACAATGTGTGCCTCTTGTATGAAGGTAAGGCCATATGTCCATTGTGGGGAATATGAGGGGGTTGGCGCTGTTGGGTGCATTAGGCTTAGGGGTAAGGGAGCATGGATTTACAAGTGCAATGGAGGTGATGAGAGTGGTGGAGCTCAATACAGGAGCAACAACAGAGGTAAGGGTTGGCTGCAGTGCAACCGCAACAGTAGCTAAATATTGCTTCAATGTTGTATAAACTTATAAAAAACAGCAAATTAAGCTTGGAATAACAAGAAGAGGGGAGTAGTTTGGAGGATGTATCCCCACAGGCTATACCAGCAGCAAGAACAGGCCTGTGGAGTGAGTGGAATACATCCCTCCACCACCCTTGTAGTCTTCTTGATCTCCCTCCATCCTCCTTTCTCCACCGCCACACGCCTGACAATAAACTGACCATTGGTAAGACACAATCAGGCGACAAACGCTTGGTTACTGTCCAGTCCAGTTTTTAGTGCTTTTTGGAAACCCACTGTGCTCCCTTGGACAATGGGTTTGATATCTATTTCAGTGTTATGTACCACTTTGGAACTTGTAAAACATCAAGACATGTTTGGTTTGTTGTGTCTATGTCAAAGTGGTTCTCGAAGCATTTTTCCTCGCATACTGGATTGGTCTCATTGATTAAGTTTTTGTCAAGATAGAACCATTTTGAGGCTAGCATTCTTTGCTTGTAAATAGGTCAAAAGTTTTAGATTTTGCATTTTTGGCATCGAGCTCTCTATAGTATCATGGTTGTGAATCAACATGTGGGCTGTACAGAGGTAGCACTTTCTTACAGTGGCCCTATAACTAGGTAGGGCCTGTGCAACTCAATGAGATGTGTGATCTTTACAGTACACAAGCAGATGGAAGAATGCAGCCTAACCTTTGATACTGCCCTCATGCAGTTCTGGATATCATCTGCAGGAATGATCAGAGGGCTTTGAAGGAGAAAATGAAGGAACTTGAAGTCGGATATGAAGACACTATCAGGCAAATCAAGTTAGTAAGTCGACTACTTATGGTCATGCATATTATTTCACCTAATTGCTTATGATCTGTCTTGTAACTTGTCCTAAAGCACAAAAGTTTCAGCTGGTTTAGCTTTGCCCCAGAGCGTATGCCAATACCTTAATCAAGACTCAAATTGTCAACTGTATCAACTTTAGATCTCATACTCAAGACCTATCAACAATTTCTATGCCAGGATCATGCTAAAGAGATCACTAAAATGAGGCAAGAATTTGATGGAAATGCAAAGGATATGCAACAAAAGACTGACAAGAAGGTACAACTTCCATACAACCTCTATAAATCGTAAAACATAGAAAACTAGCACATGGAACCTTGTTTTAAGACTCTAAGGAACCTAACTCAAAACTTTTAAAAAAAAAACCATGTGAATAAAAGTTATGGACTTGGCTCATTACATTCGCCGCGTCCATTTACATTTACAGTTACTTTATGCATAAGCAGGCCTTGGGCCCTTTTTTATTCATTAGTGACATTCAGACTATATGGTTGGCCTTTGGCCTTATTATTCATTATTAGGCCATTTGGACATATTACTGGAGAGTGGGGGCCTTCTTGGAGGGCGCACTATTATCCCTCCCAGTTGGGCCCTAGCCACTGGAAGCTTCCTTTTAGGGCTTCCTCTTGGCTATAAGTAGGGAAACTATTTCATTTGTCATTCAGCTGATGATATTGATCTCTCTCTTTAGCCTTCTTAATCTCTCTCTTTCCTGCTTTCTAGGGTTAAGTCTTGCTTATGTGATGCTTTCATAGCTTAGCTCTAGATCAGCTGTGGCTCTATTCGTAACTATAAAGTAATTATATTATTCTCCAAATACGTTCTTCCTACATATGGAATGGAATTTAGGTAAAAAAACTGAATATGGGAATCATGTAGTGTAATAGTATTGAGTTTGTTGTTCCATTGTTGTTGATGTTGAAATTGTAACCTAGTATAGCATGAGTAGAGCAAGTTTTTAGATTATGATAGAACATGAAACGACTCTTGCATTTTGCTCAATTGTGTGGGAAGGTCTTTCAATAAAATATTGTGCATTTCTAGCAACCTGAAAAGACCATTGCATGTTACATGGCCCTTTTTGGTTTGATTATGCATGCAGATAAAAACTTTAAGGGATGATGCAGAACTCCGTCGTAAGCAGGAGATTCATGAGATTGAAGAACGCAAAAACACTCATATCAATGAATTAATGAAGAAACATGAAAAAGCCTTCACAGAAATCAAATGCTACTACAATGACATTACACAAAACAATCTTGACCTCATAAAAACTCTGAAGGTGCTAAGACTATGAAAGCTCCACTCAAATTTGTGCATTGTGATCTCAGAGTTTAGGGTTTACAGTTTACAGTTTAGAATTTAGGGTTTAGGGTATGGGGTTTAAAGTTAATCATTGTGCATCTTTTAATAACATATAAGGGTTATTGGTGAAATCAGGAGGATGTCACTGACATGAAGAAGAAGGAAGCAGCCAACGAGAAACTTATGTATGAAATTGCCCAAGAGAACAAAAGGCTAACGGAGCCCTTAGCACGTGCACTGAAGGAAGTAGAAAACCTCAGAATGATGCTTGCACATTATGAAAAAGTGAGTCAAGTGGACTTAAGTGAAAAGGGCCACAGACCTAGTATTTGCTGGGTGCTTTCCTATCAAGAGGAAGTTTAGTTTTGTGGACTGATCTTCAGCTACTTTCATGTGTAGGACAAATTGTCCCTGCAGCAGTCTAGGTTGCAATATTCAGAGGTGTTAAATAAGTTCAAGGATCTTGAATGGAAATACAGATTGCTAGAGGAAAGCTTTGAAAAGGTAGTCATCTGTGACCTTACTTTTGCATCACTTCAGAGCTAATTATGATTGTTGCCTTCATTTTGGATGTGCATCCCTAATGAGGAAGTGGTTTAGGGTTTCAGGTCCAAGGTTATTCATAAATTTGATTGGACCGTGAACTTTGACATAATGATACAGGTAAAAGAAGAGAAAGATAACATTGCTACAAGTTTTCATAACAACATTTTTAATGTTCAACAAAAGTGTGGCCTGAAAAGTCTGCTTCTCCAGCAAAAAGTCCAAGTTCTTGACGAAGAGGTCGAGAAAAAGGTCCATTTCTTAAACAGAAGCATAGCATAGAAATTTGGCATAGGCATACGGAACGGGGAGGCATTCCCATGTTGCGTTCAGAATGTACTTTTTTGAGATATTTACATGAAAAATAAATCAATTTTTCATTTTTTATTTCTATTTATGATCTGCAAATATGGGATGTGTTCTGTTCAATACGTATGGAATGGAACACACCCAAAAAAAAAACCCAAACAGGCATCAGTGATGTTTCAATTGCTTTTTGACAATAGCTACTGAACAGCATGGGTTTTTAAGCTATAGGTCAGTGACATGCATTTACAGGAGGCCCAACTTGGAGAGATTTTCAATGCTGCAAAACTGGATCTAAATGAACTTGGTTCAGCTAAAGACAGAGTCAACAAAGTGCTGGAATCAAAAAACCGAGAAATCAGAGTGTTATATTATGAGAATGGGAAGATAAGGAGTGTATGTGACATCTATAGCTCTCACTTCCTAGAGCATAAATTTTTACCCTTTTAAAACTATTGATCTTTATTTCTTACAAAACCTTTTGTTTAAAGAATAGCTGGTAGGGTGATACCTAAGATTCTTAGTCTTCTCTGATTCCACAGGCATACAACAGCATCATCAAAGCATTTGAAGCTAAACTTGCTGAATACGGAATTCCTTTACAAGAAATGGGCTTACCGTATTATATAGCAGATATATCAGTTTAGGTCGCTCTGTGTTTTAGCTACGTCATTGGAAGGGAGGTATTTTCTCCATTATACCAGTAAGAAATAATCTGTTAAACATGATGCGATCATTGGCATTCCACTAAACTTTGGTTGCCCTTAAAGTTTGTAAATATTGAGTGATGTATATGTATGTTTTTGCTAGCATTGTAGTATTTTGTTGCATTGGATCATTTCTTCAAAGTTTGCTCATCATGGAACCTCAACCCTGTTTCTTGTCAAATGAGTACATGTTTTCAAGTTTCGATCAAGATTTGCCCTCTTTAAACCACAAAACCTAATCCTTAATCCCTTTTTCTTGTAAGAGAAGTGGCTGAGCTACTTTTGAAATTGCATATTTTCTCAACAGCTTAGACTGTGAGAATTTACTGGTTAATGAAGCAACTATCCAGCATTCGATACACGGTAAACGGCAGCGCAAACCCCGCTACCTGCGATCCGACGGTACATTTCGCAGGTCGACTAACACGCAGTTACACAAATCAAAACATGAGCAATAAGCTGATAGACCTGATGAGTTGCAAGCACTGGGGTACTACCTGAGGTATGCTATTGCTGATCTACCGCATGCAGCCTGTGCATATATACTGGCTGCCCAATGAAAACAAACTTTGACCATGTTGGGGGTCAAGCCCATCTGGTTCCCAATTCTAGCCTATGCCATGAGCAACGTTTCCTCAACGTTGAGGCTATCCACGTGGCATCCGTTTGTTGGCCATGCAACGTTGAGGCTATGCTATTCACGTGCCATTAGTTTGTTGGCCCTACTCTTCTTGGGCGTTCATCTGGGGACAAAAGCTATTCTTCAGTTTTGCACAAGATTTTTTATTGATGATGTTGGACGTGCACATAAAGGCCACGTGAAGGCCATGTGAATTACTTTGTTATCATCATGCCTTCATCATGCTGCACCTCTCTCTTCTTCCAACAATAGCTTAGGTGGGCACGAACTTTCAGATTTGATAAGGATCAGAGCACAACATTAATTGCTGCCTGTTTCATCTGCATCGGCATCGGATTTGCAATCAACATCTACTCGCTACAAAAACAGATCTGGCAGTTGCTTCTCTGCTACGAAACGCGACCTCCATCTGCACAGCACTTCCATCTGCGTTTGTGGAAAAGCAGAGCTTTTTCTTTTGACCTCTCTGTGCCAGCACATCTTCGTCGGGAACTCCATGTGACCTCCATCTACATTGCATCTTCACACCACTTCCTTCTGTGTTTGTGAGGAGGAGCGAAGCTTTTTCTTTTGATCTCTCTCTCTCTCTCTCTCTCTCTCTCTCTCTCTCTCTCTCTCTATGTGGTATGCTTGCTGCTGACATGGATGTGCATACTTGCTATGCGTGGTAGCTGTTTTCTTTTCGTGTCTTTAAATTGGAAAAACATTAGTACCTGTAATCTGAGCAGAATTCTACTATCAAATGGCCTGATGGAGCATCTGGTCTATCGATGCTTCAATGTCTATATTCTCAGCCAAAAGTTGTGATGAATGGCAAAAGGGAGCCTTTGCAGGCTCCGTCGCAGCTCTAGAGACTACCTTATGAAAAAATGCTACTATCAAAATTAAATGCCTTACTGGAGTTTCTGCCTCCTTTGCCTATTCCCTCAACAAACGCTACTAAACAATGGCCTAAGGGAGCCTCTGCTCCATCGCAGCTCCTGCAGTTGTATCCTGACATTTCATGCATAGTGTAGATGTTGGTTTTTTTACATTGGCAAGATTGGTGATTTGCTAGCTTCCTAAACCAAGATCCTTATATGATTTTAGATTATCAACAGAAGAGCATAATCATTGCTGGTTGCTACGAAAATCAAACGTTGTTGCAAGGATCCTACGCCTGTTGGGAGAGCACAATCATTGCTAGCTGGGTGTTGGAAAAGCTTTGGTTGGTAAAACGAACCAAGATCCTCAAGCCTTTCTTCTTTTTTTTATTACGAGTGGTTTGTGTTTTACCTTGATGGAGTAGTTCTTTTACATATCTAACCGTGAATTTCATTAAAAGATTTGAGGGTTTTGCTTTTGTCTCTCAATCATTGTGATTTTTAATTAAGGTTGAATTCGTCAAAGATTTATCTCAAGGTTATGTTTGGGTTAATTTTGTACCAATAATTCATGGCCCCTTCGTCTTGTTTGATTGAATCAAGCCATAATTTAATATTAGCTATAGAGGGCGTATTTATTTCATCAATAAATAAAGCAGGCCCAAAGTTTATGTAAGTCTTATTTCCTTGAACCGACTTTCTTAAACTCAGAGCATCATCTCATGACAACAATTGTAGAAAGTGTGAAGTGATCAAGAGACAAAAATATATGATTGTCGATGAGAAGGTAAGAGAATTGAGAGTGACGATCAGTGGATTCGATTGAAACCAATAAAATGCTTCAGTATGACAAAAACTTAGAAAAACCAAGAGTTTGCAAAATGAATGAGATATGCATCACATAGGCATGATCTACCTTCTTTGTAATATATGATGTAAGTTCACGAAATTTTATTTGCATATATCATTCAACTTTGAAGAGCTCTACTGACTTTTTCCAGAAGATGAGTACAAGTTATTTATATGCATTTCACATTGGTAAAATAATGTCAATTAGATGCGAACAATCTTTTTTTTGGCAAACTTCAAAGTTCAAATTTCATACTGTGAAATTGTACAGAGACATGCATAATCTCTTTGAAAAATTTGAAGAGGACAATTGCCACCTCTTCATGGCAACATGTGTCCAGATGGTCCAGACTTCATAGCATATTTTAGAATGCAATATGACCAATTTGTATTGCTAATCCTTTGTAAGTTCATGTGCGCTTTCCAAAGAAAAAGTAGACTTGGACGATATGGTACTACATTCCTATCTTCATGTCTAGGTCGATAATTCAATTTCTATTTTCGGAACTTACATGTTTTGTGATGAAGATGGTTGAAATGGAAATCCATATTTGCTTTTACTTTTTCTATTGCCTTTTATTTTGCAGTTTTTTCGACAATAATGAATCTGTTTTTTAACAACCAAATTGTTTAGGTCTCTATCAAATTCATTAATAGGCTCATCAAATTTGTGCAATTGGTCATTCCACTTTGTTGGAATGCATGCAACGATTTCATTTGAAATTGTTTTCACATCTTCTTTTTCAATCCAAAACATGATATGCGTATGAACTGATCTTTTGTTTTGGATCTCATATTGAATGACATGGTATTTGATTCTTCCTAACAAGAAGTGCTTTGAAAGCAGATACTCTTTCATGAATCTTTCCAATCGGGCCACAAATAGCATCGTGCACTCAATCGGACAATTTCGCCCATCAAAACATGTTTATTTGTTGTGCAATCTTCTTTATTTGAGCGGTTTTAAACCATCTCGTCTCTGAATTTTCGTCCGCAGTCAATGTAAAAAAAAAATTGGGGGAGTCTCCATTGTTCAACCATTGTTAAGAGATCTTTTAAATTGCGTCTATGCCAAGATGGTGTGTTTGGAATTTCAGTTGGTACAGTATATTTTAAAACATGACTGAATATTTGCTGTTTAGATGCTTTCTTATTCTTTGAGAGAAAGCTGATTAAGTCTTTTTGTAGTACTATTGATGGAATGCTATTTGATATTATAACTGCTTGCCTAATTCGGTATAAGACTATTATGTAGGGGAAATATAGTGTAAAAATCGAAAAGAAAAAACTTGCTCGTAGGCTAGTATAATCAAGGAAGCTTATATTTCCATCATAAAATCCATGAGCAAATGGAAATAAAAAAGGAAACAGGCTCGTTCCCAATGTTAACGCAGGAGGGACTTTCTCTTCGCAGACTCATTTTCAATATGTAATTCACATGCAATTGCATCATCAAGCAATGATTTTCTTGTGATCCAGCCTTCTGAAAAAGATTTATACCGTCTTTTTGTTTCAATTGAAACATCAACGAAGGCTAGATTTTGCACTACAAAAGGCTCTAATCCCAATATGCTTCGTATATATTCAGGTGATTGAAATACAGTGTAGTGTATTCTATGTTTATTTTTTACACAAGAAGTACAGACATACCATGCTTTTTTGGATTCATTTCCATATGTATATTTCCATAAAAATGTATTGGCTATTGCGTACAAAGGTATATTATCAATTGCTAATATGTTTTTTTTTTTTTGGAAATGTGGTGCATGGAAAAAGTTGAGCTGCTACAAATGGAACAACATTTCATACATGTTCTTTGTCTAGCAAACGAGCGTTTTTGGTTCATGGATGATGTCATAAATATAGTCCAAGCAACAAGAAAGATGGCAATTAAAATACGTATTAAAATTTAAATGCTAAAAATGAAGATTGCGATATAAAAAATAAGATGAAAAATTTATTATTTGAAGTATCAAAAAGAGGAAGTAGTCTTTATCTAAAAGCATGCAAACATATAAACATACCAAATGATCATCTATGATTCTTAGATAACAAAAAAAGAAAAATTTATCATAGTACAAGGACACATTGGAAAATGTATCATAACAGATAGAATTGTAACAAGTATTTAAAGAAGTTTGAGAGAAAAAAAAAAAAAGAACAAAACGGTAGAATCGATTGCTAACTTATAGTTTTAAAATATCATATCATTCCACATCGATTTAGTATCACATATTTCATAATTCATTTTAAATTTCAAACATATCAGCAAATAAACTCATAAAAAAATAAATTTATAATTACGTTGCGTGAAAATATCAGGACATGTAATATAACTTATATCCGTTCTTTGTTCTTTGTACATAGTATCTGTAAATTCAAAATATATAAAATACAGGCATCATTTCGGCCATTGGTCAAAGATATTGATCTGGATGCAAGTTAAATCTCTTAAGATTATTATCTAAATCTTATAAATTTCTTCTTGCATGCTCGTCAGTAATATAATATTCTTTTGTGGTAATATATTTGATATGCTCTGCATTAGCTGTTGCAAGGCTCTGATTCCAATCAGGATAGTGCAACTTACAAAACTCTTCACAAAATGTGATGAGTTCGGTGATCAGCCATGCCACTAACCATGTGTCTGTAGCTCTCATGTACACATGGTTGCGATTTAGCAACTCGGGAGCTAACCACGGTCGAAGTGCATGGGTTGTCGGATTGGCCACCCAAGATTTTATGGATTCGTATTGGACTCTTTCCCAATCGATAACACCAGTTCTGGGATGCATTTGGTTGGTGAAATCGATCATGACATTAGCTGCGTGCAAATCGCAATGTAAAAGGAATTCATTATGTGCAAATGCCATTGTTTGCACGAAAGCATGTGAGGTGCCACACACATGGTCACAAATTGATTTTATCTTGACCATCTCATCTAACGATATAATAGAGTCTACTTGAGAACTCTTTACCTTACCATTTCCTTGCAACTTTGCCATGGCTCTTCTAAACGAGCCATTCTTGATTGGTAGCTTCATCATCATATTGTCCAGGCTACCTCCATTGAAGTACAAGAAGATAGAGACCAAAGGAGGTTGTCGTGTATGTCCAATACTCCGCACAATTCCCATGTGTGCAATATCAATACTAACCTCTTGCGTGAAGGATTTCAATCTATCTTGTCGCTCACCTTTGTATCTCTTTGCGGCAAAAACAACTCCTTCAGGGAAAAAAAATATTCCAATGATTCCAATTGTAAAACAGGATCCAAATGTACCAGATCCTACTCTTTCTTTCCAAACAATTGCATCATTTGAAATTCCCACTGATAGAGTGCATTCGGAATTCCTGACACTCACTGCTAGTGTGCAAAATCTGTTTTCTTAAACTCCATTGATGAATTGTCTCCCACATGTGAGTGACATTGATGTTCTAATCGCATTTTTTTTTATAACACAATTTGTGACTCGATATGTTTAGCTCTTTTATTTTTTTCTTTCTATATTCTCCACAGCTTGTCCCAACATTCTAATCTAGTTCTATCTATCCCCGAGGGAACTTCATCTCCCAAGTCCTGAAGACACTTATTGACATTTTTAATAAAATTAGAAATATTTTCTGTGACTTTTTCTTCATTGGAGTTATATTCTTTACAGGCCGCTTGAATTATTTTGTTTGTAGGTGCTCTCACACGAGCCTCATTACAAACAACTTCTTGTAACTCAGTGTTGTTGAAACCACTTATTAATCGGCAAACCAATGTACGTAAAGATCTAAGAAGAATTTTTCTTTGGTCGCCCATAATTTTTGCGGAAAAACTTAGCGGTTACTAATGCCGAAATATTGAATTTACAATAACAAATTTGATTGCAGAACAATTGTTAAAACAACAAATTGCATATAATAAAAAATCTTTTTTACTAGTTAAGAATAACAATTTACAGACTCGGCCTCGTAATAAAGCCCATCTCATGAATCACAATTAAGTTACTACAAATCATAGAAAAGTTAATGAGTTGATAATATCAAAAATATGAAATTGCAAGCATTTTTTGTAACTGAAATATGAAATACAAAATTGAAATGTACTAAATCACATACAAAAATAAAAATATATACTAAAAATGTTAAAATTGACACATTTATATAATTTTAAAATCTTTAAGCAACACAGTCATAGAATGCACACAATTTTTATATAATAAACATGCAACAGACAATCATGATAACTATGCATTTATCAATAGCACCTACCCAAATGAATGGCCATGCACCAAAAATGAATTGACAATTATCAGGCATACAAAGGATTACTGGAAACTCATGAGTAGCACTTAGCCAAGTAAATGGCCGCGCACCAAAAATGAATTTAGAATAATCAAGAACTGAAGAGTAATCTTGCAACAAACAACCATGGTAGTTATAGATTCATCAATAGCACCTAACCAGTAAATGATCATGCACCAAAGATGTATCAATAATTATCAGGTACACAAATGGTTATTGAGATTCATCAATAGCACATAGCCATTACAAAGAACTTCTTGTAATTGAATGTTGTTGAAACCACTTATTGATCGACAAACAGATGTACGTAAAGATTTGAGAAGAATTTTTCTTTAGTCGCCGATAATTTTTGCGAAAAAACTTAACGATTACTAATGCCAGAATATTGAATTTACAATAACAAATTTGATTGCAAAACAACTGTTAAAACAACAAATTGCATATAATAAAAAATCTTTTTTACTAGTTAAGAATAACAATTTATAGACCCAGCCTCGTAATAATGCCCACTTCATGAATCACAATTAAGTTATTACGAATCATAAAAAAGTTAATGAGTTGATAATACTAGAAATATGAAACTGTAAGCATGTGTTGTAATTGAAAATTGAAATGTACTAAATCACATACAAAAATAAAAACATATACTAAAAATGAAATTGAAACATTTATATATTTTTAAAATCTTCAGGCAACACAGTCATAGAATGCACACAATTCCTAAATAATAAACATGCAACAGACAACCATGATAATTATGCATTCATCAATAGCACCTACCCAAATGAATGGCCATGCACCAAAAATGAATCGACAATTATCAGGTATAGAAAATATTATTGGAAATTCATGAGTAGCACCTAGCCAAGTAAATGGCCGTGCACCAAATGAATTTAGAATAATCAGGAACTGAAGAGTAATCATGCATGCAACAACCATGGTAGTTATAGATTCATCAATAGCACCTAACCAAGTAAATAGTCGTGCACCAAAGATGAATCAATAATTATCAGGTACACAAATGGTTATTGAGATTCATCAATAGCACATAGCCAAGTGAATAGCCGTGAACCTAGCAGCAAATTTAGCAATCCACGAGAGTATTTATTTATTGGAAATCCATTGCCAATCTCCTTCAAGATCATTCCACCAATTTTCCACCAATTTCTTTTGTTCCCTCCATGTTTGAAGAGGATCTTGGGCTTGAAAGCTCCACCTCCTTGAAAATAGTTGCACTGTAATGAGGGAAACCCGAGGCCTCCATGCCTCATGGGGATCAAGATCACAAAATAGGCACAAATGCTAATTGTCAAGATTTTCCATACTAGCTTGACTAGTCCATAAGCTATGAACTTTTTGCATGATAGATCTAATCTTGTAATCAAAAGCTATCTTGACCTTATTGAGGTTACATACTTTCTCAAGACTTAGTGCCATTTGTGGATGATTCACTTAAACTCATGAGAAGTTTAGAAATTGTCTCACAAAATAAAAAGACACAATCTTGCACACTATGAGTGACAATTTTGTTCTTGCTCTTACAAGCATACATTTGATGACACAACCACTTGCTTTATAAATGATTTAGAACCAGATCTAAGCCATTAATGACATGAGAAAAGTCCTTACAAGAGGCAGCATACAAAACTAGCATTGCTTCACTCCAACTTTGAGATGTAGAAATCTCAAATGATAGAAGTAAAACAAAAGTGGATGTGTTGGAGTAGGCACCACCTGAAAAATGCTCTTTTCCATGATTTGTGAACCACAAAAACTCGGCCCGGCCTCTTGAAAATCTCCTTTGGCACCATGAGTTGGGATGACTCCTCTTGAAGTATTGGTCTTTCTCCATCATGCACTTGGATTGCTGGTAGATATGTGGATTCTACCATCATCCTCTTGATTGAGATGAGATTCTACTTACTCCTTACATGCAAAGGAATATAGCCAAAGCATACGGATCTAAAGATCCCCAAAGTATAAACTGTTGCAATCTTCCTATCTGTTGGATTTTAATGCTCAGGACCAAATCCATATTATAATTGACAATTGAATTCAGCATATACAAGAGACAATGAACATGAATATGAAAATATGAAAATATGATAATAAAGCCAATACATATGATGGTGCTATCCAATCTGTGCACCTTGGAGAAGGGCTTCAATGGCGATCTTGAATAGACTCTGGATGATTGATCTACACAATAACAGAAAACTCCAATTGTTGATGAATGCTTCTCAATGTGGTGAAGTTATATAGTGGCGACCACCATCAGAGAGAGCGAACAACCAAGTGACAAAAGGGATGCAAAACACCAAAAGTGTGTTTTCGCATAGGGAGTCGGAAGGCCAAATCATGAAGAGGCTGTATCATCAGGGGGGGGGAGCAAAGCCCCCCGTCACCTCCAGCCGGGGGGCTACCACCCCCTGGACCCCCTGTTCCTCGGGGGGCTCCACCCCCCGAACTCCCCAGGACTTCCTACTATGCAATCTAGCCATCTCCTAACCATCATGGTCTCACAGTAGACCCCATACTAACAACCGTGCTCAATAATGGCTTTTCCTTATAACGGGGGCCTTACAGATTTGAGCTCATGGTTAACTAGTGACTACTAAACTGAGAGGTGAATGTTTAGTTATGTCTAACACTCCCCCTCAACATTCACCGAAGGTAAATCACAGTCTTGGTCCAAGACCAAGTTGAAGAAATGACCAAAAAGTTGAACTAAATCCAAAGCTTTCATAATCAAGATGAATAATTCAGATAAGCGCAAATGAACAATACAATAGTGAGACAGAAATTGCACTCCGATTAATATCAACAATGAGTACAATGGCTTGAAGTGATAACTTCAGCTTGTCGTTGAGTGTGATAATGCTGGCTACTCAAAATTCTTCTTGAGAGAAGATTGATTGATAATTAACTCAACTATTGATTAGTCTATTATAGCTGATTACAAAATATCTGTTTTCTAAATATCTATTTAGCATTTATTACAATCGTCTTAAAGCAATAACTGTATGTACAATAGTAGGTGAACTGCATAAAGACTTCTGCAGTTTATTTGGATCAAATTTTTTTTAACCCTAATGGAAAGAATCGACAAAGGTCGGCTGATGGCAAATTCCGTTAAGTTGACGAAGTTGCATACGCCGACAAATTCGGTTGATGGGTATATACATGAGAAGTCGAAGTTGATGGAATGAAGTAAGTTGGGTACTTCGAATACTTTGATGTCGGGTAAGTTGATGTTGTATATATCAGATGAGTATACATAGGAGAAGTCGATAATTTCGATGTCGGACACTTCGATGTCGAACACTTTGGAGGTTAACATTTGATTATACACATGGAGAAGTCGAAATCGATGAAGTCAGACTTTAAACACTTTTGTGTTTTGGTTGAGTCTTTCAGGATGCTCATTACTCCATGGATTTGGTCCTAAGCATTAAAATCCAACACTCCCCCTTATTGTGGATCCTGAAAAACTTGGATCTTTAGATTTAACATGTCGTTAAACCTGAGATAGTGCTCCTTTGATAGTGCTTTAGTGAAGTAATCTACTGCCACTAAATTTGTTTTGCAGAAAACCAATACTACTTCCTTGCTTTGCACTTTTTCTCTAAGGTAATGATACCTGATTTCAATATGTTTGCTCCGAGAATCAAATCTCGGATTTAGAGATAGTGCTATTGTGCTTTGATTGTCACAATAAATAGCCGTTAGATGTGACTGAGCAAGGTTGATATCTACAAGCAGGTGTCTTAGCCAGATTGCCTCCTTGGTAGCATTTGTGGTAGCTATGTATTCTCATTCAATTGAAGATAATGCTATCGAGGTCTGCTTTCGGCTGTTCCATGAGATTAGGCTTTGATTCAATAGGAATACAAATCCAGAAGTTGATCTTCTGGTGTCGATATCTCCTGTCCAATCTGCATCTGTATATCCTTCAAGAATATTGGCAGATTGGCTTCCTCCATAACAGATGCTGAGATGTTTTGTAGCTTGGACATACTTCATGACCTTTATGAGAGCTTTCCAATGAGTTGGCCTTGGATTCGATAGGAATTGGCTGAGAGAGCTGATGGAGTATGCTAAATCGAGTTGAGTGCAGAGCATAACATACATGAGTGACTTGATAATGGAGTGAAATGATTGCTTCATTTCCTCCTTCTCTATCTCGGATTGTGGACATTTCTCCTTTGACAGCTTGAGAACCAGGGTCGAGTGGGAAGTAGCTCGATTTGCAATTGGTCATTCCGTATTTTTCGAGCACGTTGATGAGATATCATTGTTGACTGATGAAGATCTGTCTGCTAGGTCGATCTCGATAGATCTGGATTTCGAGACAGTAATGAGCTGGCCCCTTTTTGTACTCATGTGCTAAATGCATTTCGTATCCTTCATCAAATTCAAGTTGTTACTAAAAAGTAACATATCATCAACATAAAGAATGATGATAATGAAGGAATTGGAAATAGACTTGAAGTAAACATTCGAGTCTGCCGAGTTTGGAATAAAACCATTCTCGATTAGAAATGCATTGATCTTCTGAAACCATGCTCTTGGTGATTGCTTCAAATCATAGAGAGCCTTGTGGATTTTGCACACTAGGTGCTGCTTGCCTTTCAGCTCGTATCCCTCTGGTTGCGACATATAGATCTCTTCTTCGATAGTTCCATTGAGGAAAGCTGTCTGGACATCCATCTGGTGGACTTCGAGATCAACTTGTCTTCCACAAAAACGACATCTCTACTGGTGAATGATTTTTGAGTGTCCACGTTGTAGAGTTTGTATGCCTTGTGATCTGGGGAATAGCCAATAAAAATCAATTTTCTGCTGATATTGTCCAGCTTCTTTCTTAGATCAGCAGAGATCTAAGCATAGGCAATGCATCAAACATTCGGATATGCTTGAGTGATGGCTTCGATCTTGTTCATACCTCATAGGGTGTTTTTCCATTCAGAGCCTTGGTGATGGATCGATTTTGTAGATAAGCTGCTGTAATAACAGCTTCTGTCCAAAAATTATTTGGAAGAGAGGCATGGGCCATCATGCTCTTGGCACTTTCGATGAGTGTCCGATTCTTCCTCTCAGCTACACCATTGGACTGAGGTGAGTAGCTGGTTGTATATTGTTGATGTATTCTATTGGCCTTGCAGAAGTCCTTGAATTTTGTGGAGATATACTCTCTCCCTCCATCTGTGCGTAGAGCTTTGATCTTCCTTTGGGTTTGATTTTCAGCAGATGCCTTGAATTGCTTTAAGAATTTGAATGCCTTTGATTTGTTCTTCATAAAATAAGTAGTAGTCCTTCATGAGAAGTCATCGATGAAGGTTAGGAAAGAGAGAGCTCTCCCTGTCAAAGCAGTCTGCATCGGGCCACAAATGTCGCTATGCACAAGGTCTAGTAAGCCCTTAGAAGTATGAGCTGAGTCTGAAATGAAAGGGCTTGCTGACTGAAGGTAGATTTTGTACTAGACTCTGAGTTGACATTTGCTGGACATTTGCTGTATACTGTTGAAGTTAAGATGGCCAAGTTTGAAATGCTAGAAGTGGTTGTGTGAAGAGCTTAACTGTTTGTCGAATAGCAGTGACTAAGCGTTTAGAGGTAGCCACATCGTCTGTCGAAGGCTAAAACCTTTCTAGACTTGTCGAGTATGGTGTAGCCCTCTGTATCGAATTCGACCCTTTGACCAGAATCCGTGATTCTACTTATCGAAAATAGATTTTTGGTAAGGTTAGGAACATGAAGAACATTGGACAACAACTTTATTTCAGCTTTGTTGAATTTGACTTTGACTGTTCCTTCACTTTCGATAGAATGAGATGAGTTGTCTCCAAGCTGCAGAACTCTTGAGTGGGTGAATGGCTTGTAATCCTTGAACCAGTCTTGATGGTGAGTCATATGTTGAGTTGCTCCAAAGTCCAAGTACCAGAAATCGATATCCGGTTGTTCTTCGACCTTTGTCATGAAGGCTACTCCATCTTCCTCCTGTTGCTGGATTGAGTGACTGGTTGTAGCAAAATTTGCTTGCTGTTGAAACTGTTTCTTCTTCTCGTTGTTGTAATTCAAAGTGCGACAGTCCTTGATTTCATGGCCAGTCCTCTTACAGTATTTGTAGAATAGTTTTTGCACTAGTTGAAATGATGAAGAAGTTGAATTTGATCTTGAACTAGAATTTGGTCCAGACTGCATGTTGCTCTTCTTGTCAGTCTATCCTGACTTTGTAGATCTCTTTGATCTAAACATCGAATTTTTTAAATATAGAGCTTGAGGATCCGATCCTAAGCTCGAGGATGATGTAGTTCTTCTGATCTCCTCTTGTAGAGGCATTGGAATTACTCTTGAAAGAGTGAAATGCTCCTGGGTCGATATTGCCATGACCCAGTTTTCATAGGCATCAGGGAGACTCAATAATAGAGTCATTACAACATCGAAATCTTTGATGACTGAGCCAGTTGCAGTCATTTGCTCCATAAGATTTTTGAAAGTGTTGAGATGGCTCGAAACACTATCTGCATCAGACATTCTGAGAGTGAAGAATTTCTTCCTCAAATGAAGCTTGGAAGTAATGTCTTTGATGTCGTAGAGAGTTGCTAGGATGTCCCATGCATCCTTAGCAGTCTGAGTAACACGTATGTGGCTGATCTGAGTATCCTTGATGTTGAGGGTAATCATGGCAAATGCTTTGCCATCTCTCAGTCTTTTGATTGGAAACACAAGTTATATGCTGCTCTGTGGGCATTCATGACAACATACAAGGAAAGCACTGATCAAACACCATTCCAATTGGTTTATGATCAAGATTCTGTAATGCTAGTGGAGTTTTTGGTACCATCATTAAGAGTTGCCATTGTACAACGTCTCGATGAGTCCAAATCTCTACAATTGTACCATGAAGCATTACAAAAACTTTGCGAGACACGCCTATTGGCTGTGCATGCATTGACAGAAAGCACGTCGTAAGACATGGCATGATCGTCGGTTATACAAGAAGGATCTTCGTTCCAGAGATCCGGTGCTCATATACAAGACCAAGGCAATCAAGAGAAAATTGAAGTTCACAGGAGAAGGCCCATATCGTGTTCAAAGAGGTCCTTAGCATGGAGCCGTGAATCTCGAACAATTGGATGGGACACCATTTGATATGCCCATCAATGGTAGCCGACTTCACAAGTATTGGCCATCACAATAACGCAGATCTAGCTTGTTTGAAGTTTTTAGCACGTGTGAACTTCACCACACACCCTACAGGATCTTACTGAGGTGTTGTGATTGCACAGGATTGATTAAAGTAATTGCACATGAAAAATCTATGACACGAGCACAATGCCATACATCAGATGAAAATATCTAACTCCTCACTATGAGAAATGAATGTCAGAAATAATTCTAAGTGTTCAATATGGGAAAAACAGCCTGCTCTCAGGTAGAGAGAGAAAATCAATGATGGAAAACTCGGATAGAGAGAGAATGAGTCCAAAACATCAAAATCTCAATATTCACAATATGGCAAAACATGCCAAGCTTTTCCTACATGAGAGAGACTCGAATTCCTACAGTGGAGTTGCATGGAAAGTCCACTTAACTGAACTAATTCACCTACCAGAAGTAACTGCGTGCATGGATGTTGCATGTACTGCATGTCAACTCATAAAACTACCTAGACATGTGTAGATCATAGAAACCACTTTGCATGTTGCATGCATTGATTGCATGTGGCTTGCATGCATACAGTATGGCATTGCATGCTATCTAAACTTCTGCATGTCATCAAAATTGAATCTATCTAACTCAAATTCGACCTATACTAGAAGGTTATGTGCTTAATTCACATACCTTTTATGTACAACATGAAATTTAGTGGAAACAACCATGGGCATGGCCCCAAACTCGAGATAGGAAGATAATATTTTAATAATCTTCACACTCCTCCTTAAAATTTATGCTCCTATCAACATAGATTTCGAAATTAGGCCAAGGTTAGACCTCATTTTCATAAAGGCATTCTTGAGTAGAGGCTTGGTGAGAAGATCCGCAACACAATTTGAAGATGCAACATGTTTCAATGAGATCTCTCTCCCAATGACTTTTTCTCTTACAAAATGACCAGCCACTTCGATATGTTTGCTCTTTGCATGGAAACTTGGATTATTTGCAAGAGCCTGAGCAGAAATGTTATCATTCTTGATAATTGGAAGATCTTCATCTGCATAACACTTTAGCTCCAAAAGTAGCCTTTTGATCCATGAAACCGCCTTTGTTGTGGTTGTAAGAGATTTGTACTCAACTTCACAGGATGATAAGGAAATAGTTGCCTGCTTCTTTGATAGCCAAGCATTAGGGAAAATATGGGCTCAAAATGGGCCCTTTAAAAAGTTTGACTATAGAGCAAGATTAACATGAGAGAGAGAAAACTTCCGGCAACATCTATGCTCGTTTTTTATGATTCCGGAACTGCCCGCCGCCCAACTTATATGATCAACATGTAGCCTTAATTTTCATAAGCAAATGTGATAATATTGCACATTTTCCCCTTTGAAAAGCGCTCCAAGGGGTCCCACTCCCTTGGAAAAATGTGCAACTGGCGTCTGGAATCGGCGGGCGTTATTGCACTAGTGTGTGCTCATTCACTTCTCCTTTGTATTTCCAGGTGATGGTACAAGAGCTTTCCAAACCCTAATATCGGTTCAATGCGCAGATGTGCTCTCTGACTGGTTAAGCAGGCCATCCACGCGTTGAATCGATATCAGGTTTATTTGTAAAACAGTCTAACTTTCTTAACCGTAGCTCGAATTGAGATGAATGGGTGCCATTAGAAAGAGCTCGACAAGAGCTTCGCAATGGCATCCTACATGAACTAGTTCTGAGTTACGGTTAAAAAGTTATAGGCAGTCAAAGTTCGCAGAAAATCTCTCATCTAAAAAAATATATATTTCAAAAAAATAGTTCTAATATCGGTCGCTCAAACACCAAAATGACCTAATTCCGACTTACAGTTCAAAAATTATAGGCAGTCAAAGTTTTGGCGCCAAAACTTTGACTGCCTATAACTTTTGAATCGTAAGTTGGAATTAGGTCATTCGGGTGCCGTTGCAAAGCTCTCGTTGAGCTCTTTTTCCAATATATATATATATATATATATATATATATATATATATATATATATATATATATATATATATATATATATATATATATATATATATATATATATATATATATATATATATATATATAAACCTAATATCGGTTCAGCGCGCGCTGAACCGATATTAGAGTTATTTTTTTTGGAATATATATTTTTTTAAATGAAAGATTTTTTTTTTTTTGCAAACTTTGACTGCCTATAACTTTTTCACCGTAATTGAAACTAGGTGATGTAGCTGCCGTTGCGAAGCTCTCATACGGCTCTTTCTAATGGCACCATGTTCGTATCAATTGGAGCTATGGTTAAGAAGTTAGACTATTTGGAAAGCTCTCGCGCCATAACTTGGAAATGCAAAGGAGAAGTGAAGCTCACCAATTCCAAGCACCAGTTGCACATATTTTCAAGGGTGCGGGTCCCCTCGGAGCGCTTTTCAAAGGGAAAAATATGCAGGAGAATATAATTTATAAAAACTAACGCTAGTTAAACTATTCGGACAGATATTTAACATACGAGCAACACATATTGTCCAATGAAATTTTATTTCTGTCCGACAAGAGTTTTTGAAATAATTGAGCACTTTTACAGTGTTGTACACATGTTATAAGATTATTGGTCCATTTGGAGGCTTAAAGGATGTAAAGTCAACAAAAGCATCTTTACAAAGGGTCCATTTTGAATCCAAACTTCCCCTAATGAAACCAGGTTCCCTCCAAGAAATATAGTGTAAGCACTTGTGGATTTTCTATCCAACCTGTCTCCTGCAAAATTTGAATCTGAAAAAGCAATCAAAGTCAGATCTTCTCCTTTGTAGAATAATCCATAATCCAAGGTAGAAGATATATACCTCAAGACTCTTTTAGCCAACTTCCAATGATATAACTCTGGATCCTGCATGTGTTGATTTAGCTTATGAACACAAAAGCTTAGATCAGGCCTAATCACTGTTAACCATATAAGTGAGCCAATAAGACTCCTATAAAGAGTGATGTTCACAAAGGACTTTTCATCATCTTTCATAGGAACTTTTACAGTGTGCTGCATAGGTGTATCTATGCCTTTATAGTTTTCCATTTGGAATTTCTTGAGCATGGAAAGTGCATATCTACTTTGGCTTATAAATGCATGACCTTTCCAAAAATCTATTTCAAGGCCTAGAATATAGTGAAGAACTCCTAAGTCCTGCATCTTAAACTCACGACCAAGTGCAAGCTTAGTTTCTTTATTTTCACAAAGAATGATATCATCTACATAGATGAGAAGAATAATTACAAAGTTATCTACAAACTTATAATACAGAGAAGGGTCATATTCACTTAGAAAAAATCCGAGTGATATGAGATAGGAGTTGAGCCTTGCATACCAAGACCTTGGTGCATATTTCAGTCCATACAGACTTTTGAACAAAAGACAAACTTTTGATTCATCACCTTCCTTGACAAAACCTGGAGGCTGCTCCATGTAAATCTCCTCCTCAAGGTAACCATTGAGAAATGCATTAGAAACATCAAGCTGGAACATACTCCAATTGTGAAAACATGCAAGAGATATGAGTATTCAAATTGTTACCATCTTTGCGATTGGTGCAAAGGTGTCTTCATAATCAAGACCTTTGATTTGTGAGTAGCCTTTGGCACAAAGTCTTGCTTTATACTTATTGATAGATCCATCACGATTATACTTGATTCTGAATACCCACTTACATCCAATCACATGCATGTTGTTTGGTGGCTCCACAAGCTCCCATGTGTTATTTGACATCAAGGCTTCAAACTCTTGGGTCATTGCTTCAATCCACTTCTCGGATTGAAGTGCTTCTTGGACATCTTTGCTTGTCATCTGATATGAAAAGTGCATGTTAGGAAGTTTCACCTTCCACTTGCCTTCCTTTAGCATCATATGTGAGCCTGCTTGGCTCAGATCTTGCTCGTGTAGATCTTCTTGGGCATTCACCCAATGCTTTTCACCAGTGCCATTAACATAGACTTCATCCTCATGGCCTTCGCCACATGGGATGCACATAAACACCATTTTCACATCGAGTACCAAGGTACCACACACCACGTGCATGTCAACGCTCACTTCTTGGCTACCATCGAGATTATTTCTGGTGATAGACCCAAGTCAATAAACCCAAGACAAGCTACTGCCGTGATCCTAACATCATCAAACCCTATCTGAACCCTCCTACTCCTGAATCCATTATGCATACTAACAATGGTTATCTGATAGAGGCTATCAACAACCCCACCATCCAAGCAGCCACTCATCTGTTGAGCAATTTCCTAGTTGTGTCAATTTCGTGAAAGGATCGCATTCAATCCAACCTCCTTAGCCAAATTGTGGAATCCTATAGCAAATTTCCAAGCTCTTTAGTTGTGCCCTATGATTGGCATGTCTTCAGTATCAACGACTTGAAACTTGCCATCAAACCCAACGTGCACGACCGGATCGCCGCAGGACCCCTTCTCTGTGCCCTCACTGATACCCTCCTTGAAGAAAAGGTTCGGGATTTCCAACGTACTAACTTCCTTTCCACCTTCGTTGCATCCACTAGCCTTATTCCCACTTGTTTACTGATTCCCTGCTCTCGAGAATCTGTTTACTGGTTCTTTGTTTCTTACTCAGTTTATAGGTCTAGGCTTCTTGGGCGTTTTTTGAATGTTAACATTCTTGTTCAAAGGCCCAGATCAGGCAAAGATGGAAGTTGGACATTGTAGTATATGTCCTGCCTGTCAGAGGTCAATTTAGGGGCGTCACAATTGAACTGTATCACGTGCAATCAAACCAATATGTAACCAAAACATTCAACCAAGAAATCAGTGTGCTGCACAGTTGAATATTCATGATTCCTACTTTACTTGCTACAAAAACGAGTTTGAATCAGATCCTAAACACTAAAACTATTCTACACATGCGTTAGCCCTTGCAGTCTTGGGAGGATAAAAAGTCACTAACAAAAGAGACTTGGGCTATTATTATTATTATTATTATTTTTAAAATACAAAACTGAAAACAAGCACTAATCTAACAACATATTGAAGTTCCAAGGATCAAGAAACACACATTTCTTGATTCTTGAACTTCAAGAACATCAACAAAGAGACTGTCACAAGATTTGCAAGACTTACACCACAATGTTGATTCCTATATTATCCACAAAGCATAAATGTACCCTAGCAAGAAAGCTAGTCCTCCCTAATCCACAACCACACACAAAGGGATGGAAGTGCAAGATTATAAATGCATCACTCAAGAAAACAAGAAATATCAAGGAGCTTAGTGTAGTATCAAACTCGTGGAGGATCTTCTCATTTGGACATGAGTAGATACAATACATCAAAAAGCTCCCTTCTATAAAGAGAAAGCCTCTTAAATAAGCAAGAGAGCTACTTAGATGGCATCCTAGTGGCATTTCCACATTACACAAATTATAAGTGGTATTGTGCTCTCCACTAGAGGTCACTATCAAAAGACGGCTCACTCTACTTTTCTAAGAGGGGTCTAACTACATTTATTACACTTGCCTAGAAATACTAGTCCCTACATGGTCATTCCATCTTTCGGGATTCACCATGAGGCTTACACAGTTTCTACTTGTCATTCTTAACTAGTACTTCTGGGCTCTCATACTTGGCTCTCAGTCTTCATTCATCTTGACTTCTCAGAGACCTCCTCAGTCTAAGGTGAGAGGTACTCTTGGGTAGCTCTGGCCGAGTATCTTGGGAATTCTACAGAATCAGCCAACATCACTATAACTACCACTACTCGTATTGTTTCAACTAACTCACCGGCCATCAAACGTATGCGTGCGATGCCTCATCCTCCGCAAGTCCTCCTACCACCTGCCAATGTGCCGCACCTTCATGCCATGCATATGCTTCTTTTCCCACTTCCACCCCCCCCATCCACTACTGCCACTGCTTCTATTCCCATCGCTCCTATTCCTCCACCTTCTGCCATTGTTCTTGCTTCTGCTTCACCCTCCATCACCATCACATCTTCTATCCCTCCTACCTCCCTTACCTCTTCTATTTCCACTCCAACCCTCATCATTAACCTTGACGATTCATAGCTCTCGTCCGAAACCCTCTCTTGGATGAACCTCATCAACCTCACACCTCCAACATCTCCTTCCATCCTCGACACAACCCTTCATTTTTCTACACTCCCATATGTCGCCTCTTTCGAACAACCCATTCCACCCCCCCGTATGCAGTTCCAACAACAAGCAAATGCTACCTCAACCAGTCACTCGATCCAGCATCAAGAGGAAGATGAAGCTGCCTTCATGACCAAGGTCGGAAATCTACAGGATATCAATTCCTGGTACTTGGACTCTGGAGTAGCTCAACACATGACTCACCATCGGAACTGGTTCCAAAGCTACAAGCCTTTCACCCACTCTAGAGTTGTGCAATTTGGAGACACAACTCATCTCATTCCATTGAAGGTGAAGGAACAATCGGGGTCAAACTTCAGAGAGGTGATATTAATTTGTCATCCAATGTTCTACATGTTTCGAACCTTGCCAAAAATCTACTTTCTATAAGTAGAATCATTGATTCAGGTCGTGGGGTCAAATTTGATACAGAGGGCTGCACCATTTTTGACAAGTCTAGGAAAGTTTTGGCTTTCGATAGACGTTGTGGCTATATATATAAGCTTAGTCACTGTTATTCAACAAATAGTCAAGCTCTTCACACATCTACTTCTGATTCAGCTAATATGTTGTGGCATTTCAGATTAGGCCATTTGAACTTCAATAGTATTCAACAAATGTCAGATCTTCCTTCCACTAGCAAATTCGATACTCTTTGTGAAAGTTGTATTATCAGCAAGCATAGAAGTCCATTTATTTCAGATTCTGTTCTTACTTCTAGAGATTTGCTAGATCTTGTACATAGTGACATTTGTGGCCCAATGTAGACTTCTTCCACAGGGGAGCTCCTTATTTTCTGACTTTTATTAATGACTTTTCTCAGAGAACTGCCACTTATTTTCTGAAGAACAAATCCGAGACTTTCAAGTTTTCAAGCAGTTCAAGGCATTTGTAGAAATCAAACCCAGAGAAGAATCAAAGCTCTACATATTGATGGAGGGGGAGAATACATCTCCACCAAGTTCAAGGAATTCTGCAAGGCCAGTGGAATACATCAACAATACACCACGAGCTACTCACCTCAGTCCAATGGAGTAGCAAAACAGAAGAATCAGACACTCATTGAAAGTGCCAAAATCATGATGGCCCATGCTTCTCTTCCAAATAAATTTTGGACAGAAGTTGTCACTACAGTTGTCTATCTGCAAAATGGATCCATCACTAAGGCCCTGAATGGCAAGAAACCTTATGATTATGGTGTGGACTGGATCAAAACCATCACTCAACCATATTTGAGGGTTTGGTTGCATTGCCTATGCTCAAATCCCTGAAGATCTAAGGAAGAAGCTGGATGCAGAAAATCGATTTTCATTGGCTACTCCCTAGACCACAAGGCATACAAGCTCTACAATTTGGACACTCAGAAGGCCTTCACGGACAGAGATGTCATTTTTCTGGAAGAACAAATTTTCGACCACAAGGGAAAAGCTCTAGCAAAAGTCGGCCCAAGGGTCGAACAACAGAAAATCGATACCGACTCGGAAAATGAGTTAGAACCTCAATAGGTCAAACAACATCAAAAGATCGAATTTCAACCTTGAAGATCGAATCGATTCAGATAGCCTCCATCCCGATTCATGGATGATCTGGCCTGCTACTTTGTGTAGGAACCAAACACTATCTTTGAGGCAATGTCAACACCTGATGCTGATCAATGGAAAGTTGCAATGGACTCAAAATTTGATTCTCTGATCGAGAATCAAATGTGGACTGTAACTGAGCTACCAAAGGATCAAAATCCGATTCCATGCAAGTGGATATTCAAAACGAAGTATGATGTTGAAGGCAAATTAAATCGATACAAAGCCAGACTGGTTGCCAAGTGTTTTTCACAAATTTCAGACCTGGATTATTCTGAGACTTTCAACCCAGTAGTCAAGCATGTTTCAATCCGTGTATTACTCTCCTATGTAGCTGCAACAGACCTTGAAGTTCACCAAATCGATATCCAAACTGCTTTCCTTAATGACACCATTGAAGAGGATATTTATATGTCACATCCAGAGGGATGTGAGTTGAAGGGTAAGGAACACCTAGTGTGCAAAATTCACAAAGCTTTGTATGGTCTGAAACAATCTTCAAGAGTCCTTCAACAAATTCGTATTGTTACTAAACAATAACGTATCATCTACATAAAGAGTGATGATGATGAGAGAATTTGATACAGACTTGAAATAAACATTCGAGTCTGCTGAGTTTGGAATAAAACCATTCTCGATTAGAAATCATTGATCTTTTGAAACCAGACTCTTGGAGACCAGATTTAGTAACAATACAAATTTGCTGAAGGTTTTAGAAAATTAATGCATTTTTAATCGAGAATGGTAATAATCCAAACTCGCAAACTCGAATGTCTATTTCAAGTATGTATCGGATTCCTTCATTATCATTACTCTTTATGTAGATGATACTTTATTGTTCGGTAACAATCTGAATTTATTGAAGGATACCAAATGCATGTTAGCACAAGAATACAAGATGACTGATACAGGTCCAGCACACTACTGTCTCGAAATTTAGATTTTCCGAATTTGATCTACCAGACATATTTTTATCAGTCAACAAAGATATCTCACTAATGTGCTGGAAAAATATGGAATGGCCGATTGCAAACCGAGCCACTTCCCACTTGACCCTGTTAAAAGAGCAATGTCCCAAATCTGAGTCAGAGAAGGAGGAAATGAAGCAATATCCATTTCACTCCATCATCGAGTCATTTATGTATGCTCTACTCTGCACTCGACCCGACCTTGCTTACTCAATCAGCTCACTTAGCCAATTTCTATCAAATCTGGATTCAATCCATTGGAAGGCTCTCATGAAGGTCATGAAGTATGTCCAAGCTACTCAGCATTTATTATTGAGACAACCAATCTGCCAACATTCTCGAAGGCTACACAGATGCAGATTGGGCAGGAGATATCAATACCATAAAATCGACCTCTGGTTTTGAATTCTTGTTCAATCAAGGCCCAGTTTCATGGAATAGCCAAAAACAGACCTCAGTAGCATTGTCTTCAACATAATCGGAATATATAGTTGCCACGAATGCTACCAAGGAGGCAATTTGGCTGAGAACCTACTTGCAGATATTGAACTTGTTCAGTCACATATGAATACCATCTACTGTGACAATCAAAACACTATTGCACTATCTCTGAATTTGAGATTTCATTCTTAAAGCAAACATATTGAAATCAGGTATCACTACCTTAGAGAAAAAGTGCAAAGCAAGAAAATTCATTTGGTTTATTGTAGGACATAATTACAGGCAGCAAATTACTTCACCAAGGCACTATCAAAGGAGCACCATCTCAAATTTAACAATCTGCTAAATCTGAAGATAAAAATTTTTCAGGATCCACAATAAGGGGAGTGTTGGAATTTATGCCCAAGCTCAATTCCATTAGGTAATGAGCATCCTGAAATCTGTTTATATTTATTTTGGAAAACACAAAGAAAAAAGAAAAGGCTCGAATTTCTTAGCAGAAGATCGAGAAATTTATGATCGAATTTTTCCGACCCAATATTTTCTGACCCAACATTGAACTTGGCAAAGAAAGATTTTCCGACCTTGGATTGCGGGTCTAATTTATCCAGACGTGTTCGATCTTGGATCAGATCAGACCGAGTCCGACCCTAGTTCAACTAAAAAAATTTTGAGTCAATGTAAATTTTTGACCCTTTGTAAAATCTGATACTGTCAACTCAAAAATCCAACCCACGTTGCAACGTTGACAGTTCGCCAACTTCTGTATATACATTGACTGTAAAATGACGGCTACCTACGGCAGGATGGATGTAGTTAATTAGGTAGATTAGTGTCAACTTTCAATGTACTGATCATCTAACTTCCAATTATCAAGGAAGATCTATAATGGAGTCAACACACTAATCAAGTTATCATCCTGTAGGCGTTATTTTGTGAGTAGACTTAGTTTTCAATTTGTATTAACTATAAATCAATTGAAGACTGTTTTGAGCCTATTGTTTTGTGCCAGCTTCAAGCTCTTGTACTCTTTTTGATATCTATCAGAGTGTAAGTTTTTGTCCACACTATTGTATTGTTCTATTGTGCATTGCTTGATCGATTCATCTTGAACGTTTGCTGGTAACTGACGCTCTTCCGATCCATTAACCACCTATTCCCCACTTTCACTGCTCATCATTTTCTCTGATTTTCGACAGGATGATGACACATTCGTACAAGTAGAGTACGTACCATCTCTCTGCGTGCTGATCCCACCGCAGCAAAGGGCATGGTAGAGCAAGAGAAACTTATTGAAGATGATGATGACGAAGTGCAAGTCATAAAGGCAACACCTCAATTAGCCCCAGGAAGCAGTGCCCTACCAGCCGAGGGCCTACGGATGTCATGACGGCGTACCGGGCCTTGGGTCCCTACATCCAGGATCTAGTAGCAACCAAAGCTTCATTGGACGGCCACCTGGTGGAATTGGCCATCAACAACATAAAGCTGTGAGCAGAAATCACCTAGCTCCAACAAGACATGCAAGTGACCATACTGCATAAGTAGGCAGAAAATGATAAGATGTTGAAGCTGGAACAACATGAAGAAGGCCTCCAAAGGTACATCAAGAGCCTCCACAAATCAACGACGGATGCCTCCACACGGGTCCAGGAGATTCAACAGCAAGCAGCGCAGCAATTCGCTCGTTCCAAACCTAGCTACTTTTTTTGGGAACATAAAATCAATGCATGGGAGTGGAGGTATAGGACCTGCAACAAAAAAAGATCAATTGGTTAGCCCATCCCATTCCTGCCAATCGTCCTCTCAGTCAAGCCGAGATGAACTTTTTAACGAAGCAAATGGACATATATTGAGAAACGCTGGATGGCTACCAAGCAAAATTCGACCAATACCATGCAAGTGCAATTCGAGAGCTCACACATGCAAAAGGTATTGGAAATTAAGTCCACAGTTGTCTCCTTGGTGAATGCTATTTTCTACTTCAAGATTCTTCTTGCAAGATTATTGATCATAGATATAGGGTCTGATGAAATCTATCTTGGTTCTATGTCTACTCATTTGATACCTACAAGAATCACAGAACTCAAACAACCGAACTATTCGAAGAACGATTACATCGGGCTTTCGGCTGATCTTCATCCATCAATGGATCAAAACTAAAGGGTAACCGATCCTATTGTTTTCACTTTCAAATGTTAAGTTCGAGTTATTTGAAGATCATTGAAGACTTGGCAATCTTCAACGACTTCCCCAAATTGGCATTTTTTGCATTTTCCCAAAATGTGACGAAACCTTTGGGTTTCTCACTAAAATGCTAAGTGAGAGAAAAATGCGAAGGGTGTCTACCGCAAGAAACCGCCAAGGCAAAGGCTACGATCTAATATGAGTCACCGCAAGCTACCACAAGGAACCACCAAGGCAAAGGCTATGGTCTAATACGAGTCACAAGTGCGAAGCTAAAGCATTTTCTGGTGACGATCTGCGGCGATCTTCCTGCTCTTGACACCGATCCTGTCGCTTGACTGTTCAATCCATCCGTCATCATCTTCACACCATCCCACCATCGTTATCACTCCCTTATGAGCGCCATCACCGAAACCTTCAACACAAACGTCGTGGGCAGAATACCTTATATCTCAAGTTTCGCATGCTGAGGGGTAGTGTCACACGAGCACTTATCATGCTCCTGTCACACTATTGAACATCCTACAATCACAATCACAAACCATACACCTTCCACCTGCTTCATCCCTAAAAGATACACATCCATAACATTAAAACCATTGTCAAACACCTCCACTTCCTCCTATTCCACTCCCTATCTTCTTAACTCGACCTCACTCTGTTCACCCACCTTTACTTCATCACCCACACCGCTCTACCCAACACAACCATCTTCCACATATCTCCCTTTCCAAACCTGTTCATACATCTCTCCCCCCACACTTTCCAAACCAATCTGCACTACCACTTCCCATCTCAACCGGAGCCCCCTCCTTCAATACTCGACCAAAGTCCTCCTTTCCCATCTCACCCGAAGCCACTCCATCAAATCTCAACCGGAGCCCAACCCTTCAGATCTCAACTGAAGCCACTCCATAAGATTTCAACCGGAGCCCAACCCTTCAGATCTCAACCGAATCCACTCCATCAGATTTCAACCGGATCCCAACCCTTCAAATCTCAACCAAAGCCACTCCATCAAATCTCAACCGGAGCCCAACCCTTCAGATCTCAACCAAAGCCACTCCATCAGATTTCAACCGGAGCCCAACCCTTCACATCTCAACCGACGTCCTTTCCACTGTCTCAGCTCTCAATCAAAGCAGTTTTTCCAAGACCCTCCTTCTTCCATTTTCCAACCATGTCGTCCAACCCCAATTCTAGTTCAGATGATCCCGAAGCAAGCAAGTCCCCTACTCGGCCTAGAAGTAAACTGGCTGATACAAGGGAATCAGAGAGATTTGAAAGAAAATACCCTCCCAATATGAGGGCGGCAAAGAAGACATCGATCAAAGCCAATACTCCACCAGGGCCGAGATCATTGTCGCACTACAACCGCAGCCAGAATGGCGGAGCAAAGTCTTGAAGGATAGCAGGCGACTCCAAGAATATTTGAGGGCACCGTCATGGAAGCGATGGATCCTTTTTACATGTCGCTCAAATGCAGAAACCCATGGCTGGTGGAAAAGCCTCAAGTGGAGTTAGTAAACTAGCCAGTCATTCCGAAAATTACAAAGAGAACCTCCCCGGATGATCTGAGGCTACAGTTACTAGACTTCGGCACAAATACAAGTCAAGTGCCGATCTCTGCATGCAGGAAAGTGCCGAGTATTGCATATCCATGGCCTTCCTGATGCAGCAAGAGTGTTTATGAGATCGAGGTTTGGATCCCATTAGGATCAACCCCAATACAACCCTCCAATCAGAAGAAGACCAGGAGATGATGGCCACGCTATACTACAGAGTGGCCTTCATGTCGTCACGCTATGTGACCATGGTGGAAGACTGGCAGGAAATGGGCTTCATAGAAAAAATAAGAGAATATATGGAGCCCCTTAATTTCGGAAGTAAGCTTCGCTTCCAAGTTTTTGAAGCCCTGGGCTGGAAGATGAGCGAGCAAAAGCAGATGGCGTGATGATGAGGCGAACATGATTTACAAGAAGTGCTCAAGAGGGTTGGTATGTAGCGGCCAATTGAGGAACTTCCAATTTTGGCGAATAAATTTTGCAGATAATAAGCACCTGGTTTTACGGAAGCGAACGAAAATCCACACTTTTCCAAGTGCCAAGCAGAAGACATTACTAGTGTTGCAGTGGGTCCTGCAACAGATTATGGGTGGATAATGTTAGTCGATTCTCTAGTGCCGAGACAAGCTGAAGACAGAAGTTATCTCTCACCCATGACCGAGGAGGTCTTAGAAGGAAGAGAGCAGAAGAAGCTGAGAGCCGAGCATGAGAGCCAAGGAAATACTAGCTAGGAAGATAGTGAATAACTATGTGAGCCTACATGGTGTATCCCAAAGAAGGAATGACCATGTAGGAGCTAGTAACATTTTCTTGAATAGTTGTAATAAATGTAGACCCCCCTTAAAATAGTAAGAGTGAGCCACCTTTTGATAATGACCTCTAGTGGAAGGGCAAATTCCACATGTGATTTCTAATTTAGTGGAATTGCCACATGGGCTCCACATGGGCAGCCTTCTTGCTTATTTAAAGGCCCCCCTCTCTTGTGAGGGAGCTATGATTGTATTTTCAAGTTCTCTTGAGCTAATAAAGAGGATCCTCCACGAGTTCTTGAAGATCACTAAGCTCCTTGTTCATGGCAATGATTTTGAGTGATATTTCTATGAGCATGCTTGATTCCTTGCTTGTGGATTAACTAGGTTCTTGTTTCTTGTTCTTGCTTAGTTGTGGATTAGCTTCAGTTCTTGCTTGTGGAATCTTGTAGGAATCAGCATTCAAGTAAACTATAGAGGCTAGAAATGTGGTGTAAATCTTGCATAGTCTTGACATTCTAGTTCTTGATGTTCTTGGATAATTTAGACATCAAGTAATGTGTGTTTCTTGATTCCTAGATTGTTAAATGTTGCTAGGAATCTTGTTTCTTGTTTCTTGAATCTGGTTTTAGTTTTAGTAGCTAATCTAGTTCTTGATTGTTCTTTGATTCAGTAGTTAGTAGTAGGATCGCTCTCTGTGCTGAATGCTGATCTGCTTGAGCTCTAGATGGTTGCATGGCTAGTGTATGCATGCAGCTGAGTATCCGATTTGAGCTACCCACTGATAGGCTGGGAAATACGTAATGCATCCTTGAATATTGCTTCTGCTCTGTAAATGTTCTAATAAGAAGAGTAATCACAAAGAACCACAACAACAGAAGTGATCCAAGAGAGATAAGCAACAAAAGAGAAAAAACGTGTTCACAGATTCAGTGAAGCTGTTAACTCTCTCTCTCTCTCTCTCTCTCTCTCTCTCTCTCTCTCTCTCTCTCTCTCTCTCTCTCTCTCTCTCTCTCTCTCTCTCTCTCTCTCTCTCTCTCTCTCTCTCTCTCTCTCTCTCTCTCTCTCTCTCTCTCTCTCTCTCATGAATGGTATGTACCTTACTCTAACCTACATTACACTATTTGGTTTATTTGGAATTATGGGCTTGGCAAGGTGTATGACCCACAAAAGGTTTTTGGTGAGAAATGTTTAAAATTCCAGTTGCATTTATTACAATTTTAGTGGCTAAGATTGATTGTGCTTCATCCTATGGATGGTATTGATTGCTTCCTCCACAAGTGGCCTTACTTATAAAGGAGGTAATAGGCTTCTCATTCTCCTCCCATGTCTCAGTCTCTCTTCATGTTCTTCTCCTTGCAAGAACAGATGGGATGTTGCAACACTCTCCCTCATACCACTATAGAGACACGTTTTGGTTCCAACGGTAAGTGCTCTATACACTGATGTATTCTTGCTTGGAAAATGGTTTATCAAATGAAGTAGCACATCACTATTGAAAGCGTTGTAGTGCAGCCCATTACATCAAACCATTGGTAATGCATGATGGCTTGGATTAGGCATTAAGCATTGTTGCTTACTTGCTATCTGTCGCTGATCACAATATGGTTTTTTTTATTAGATGCATGAGAAATATTGCTTGCCATCATTGGCCAGATCTACCCTGAAGCTAATCACTGGCCAGATCCACTCTAAAGCTAGTCGTTGGCCAATCACTTTGGTTATAAATGTGTTGTAAGCCATCGTTGGCTAGGATATATCCATGCTTGATTGGTTAGTAGCAGTGCGATGCCCATCGCTGCTCACACCCATTGTATGACACTTACCAATGCATATATAAGTTTACTATGAATGGCCAGAAGAGTTATGGCTCTTGGCTTGCATGCTATCATAAAATGAATGTGCCTCATGCATACTTTTTGCATTAAGATTGCTATTAATGTGTGTATTTTGGAAGCAGCTGGTCACTGCCATCCTTGCAGCATACTCGCATGCTAGTTTATGATTTTGAACGTAGATTGAAGTAACCGCTATCAAGAAGTGTATTACTACTATCCAGCGAGTTTAAACTAAGCATTTTTGATAGATTTGAATCCCAATGTTGAGCTACATTTATGATCTCTCGGCGTATGGCTTCTATTATCATACTGAGCACCTCTTTGTACACATACTTTTTGATGATACTTATCATCGGCTGAGTCTGAACTGAAGGGACTTCTAGCATGCTTGCTAATAATATAGCTTTCGCATGGAGAAAAGGAGTCGATCTGATCTCGAATGAAGATTAGTCTGCTGTTATTCGTGTATCTGTTTTACTTGTTCATTTAATTCTGCACCTTAGTTTGAATTTCGTTGATTGCTGCATTTAACTTGTTAACGTAGTACAACAGTGTCTGTCTACTTTCTGGAGGATTGTAGGAATGATGCAACTGACAGTGACCAGCAATCATATCTGAACTCCATCCATTTCGCGCATTTCCCGTTCGTGGCTTTTGCAATTCCTTCGCGATTGTCATTAGATTTCGATATGCTTGCTTTGAGAGTGAAATCTCGGATGTAGAGATAGTGCTATTGTGCCTTGATTATTACAATATATGGTAGTTGGATGTAGTTGAGCAAGGTCGATATCTGCAAGTAGATTCCTCGACTTACCCAACTTCATCAACAATCCATCAACCCTCAACTAACTCGACTTACTCATCAGGAAAAAGTCGATCCATATACTGTCAGATGACTTCAAGGACAACACTGACAGCCCACCTACTTGTACATAGACTTTACTACTTACATAGACGGCTACCTACTACAAGGCAGCTCTCATTAATTAAGTAGGTGAAAATTATAGAACTGTAAGACATGTAAATAAAGTATGTATCGTTCAGTTAGTAATAGGGCTAATTTAATTATCATCAACAAGCAATGATTCTAGCTGAAGCCATTTTTGGCGCTACACTGTCTCGCGCTTATGCTTCAAGCTCTTGTACTCATTTTCAGTCAATTAGAGTGCAAGTTTTTGTACACACTTCTGTTTTGTTCTATTGCGCATTGCTACAAATTATTCATCTTGATGTTTTTGTTGGTAACTGAGCACTTTTGATCCACAGCCATCTATTGCTAAACTTCCCCTGCTATTCCACATTTCGAACTTGATAGCAGAGTTCTATTTTGATCAAATCTCTACTAATTCGATATCAATTCGATACTTCCATGGTATTCCACAGAATTATGACACAACCTTGCATAGTGGTCTTGCCTCCCTATACAAAGCAAGAGCTATGTACCCTTCATACCAATGGTTGCATCACAGTTCTCATTGTCGTTGGCCTTGCCTCCGTCCAACAAGTTTTCTCCATGTTTTCCATGGATTATCTCACCATAGCCCATGAAGGACAAGATTATGATGTCTCTCTTAAGCCCCAGTTAGTGGCTAAGACCTTCAACATCTCACATTCTACCTTCTTGCCAAAAACTTGAGCCCTCGCCAAATATGACACCTCATTGTACTTTCTCTATAACCATGCCGATACCAAGACCAACACCAACAATGGCTATCCAATCTCATAGACCAGAAATGTGGCATAGATGCTTAGGTCACTTGAACTTGAAAAGTTTGAGATTGCTTCACAAGTTGAAGATGGTGACAAGTCACTATGTTGTGGGAGTGGCCCTTTGTCCAGACATAATGTTAGGCTCTTTTTTGGCAAGGGATTGGTCTAGCCCAAAAGTCCTAAAAGGGTCATGGGGCACCACTTCTGAAGATGGTTAGGCCCTACATGAGTAACAGAGGTACCGCGGCATCCAATCTTGAGGGCCTTCTCTGTTACCCCATGCTCCTCAGTCAATGAGAGCTTTCCAAGCTCTCAAAGGTACGATTGCAAGGAGGGTTTGTTAGCACTTTGGTTTTGCTAGTTTTCTAGGTCAAGGTTCTTATTTCCGACTTCTAGTTCGTTCTCACTTACATGTTGGTGCTAGTGGCAGAGTCTTCCACGCGATGTTTATTTGCGATATCTGGTATCAAGTTGGGATGTTGACACAACGCTCATTTGTATCCTTTTCCAGAATTGTCTCATGCATTTTTATTGGTACTATTAGCTGAGCCGAGTGATTGTATTGGTGACCCTAAAACTAGGATTTCTAGCAAGGGTTGTGTCACTTTCGTACAGTTTTTGGATATAGTGTCTATCAGCAAATACCAGAATCCATCAGTCATAAGTTCATATACTTTGAACTAGCTGAAGTCTCTGCAATGCTGTATTCTAATCAGGATATCTCCGAGGCGTACGTTGTGATGGAACTCTAGAATGTAGAAATGGTAGCTTAAGATCCCTCTTAGAATGAACTGACAAATGTCGCCAATGAAGACAAGAATTCAAACTCCGTCATATGAACCTCAAACTCTTCTGGGTTAGGTAGCGAGATCGAATAGATTTAAGGTGCTCTCTAATCTGTAGGACGCTGCCCGTAGTTCAAAATGTGTCCGTATAGTTTAGAATACTACTCTCTCTCATAATAAGCACCACAATTTTGAGGCATATGCCTTTATCGAAAGGTGCATAGCAATGGTATCAATACTTCATATTCTTCCCTTAGAACAGTATCAGAACAATGACATCACGAGATCTTCCAAGATCCACAATATATAGGATGCAAGGTCCGGGGGCTCTGAGAATTTCCTCTAGACGGTCCACCCCAAGGATGGATATTATTCTTTGTCTGTGATGTACTTTCAATCGTAATAGCACAATAATGATCAGATAGGGTGTGGGGGTATACGGTATATTGGGTCCTAATGGAAGGTTAGGACGAAACATCCATGTGATTCATGGTGTTTGGGAACTGCAGGTACAAAGATATTATTGCCTTCAAGTTAAAGTCATATGTATTTAGGGTATAGTCTAGGCAATTATCACATAAATTCAATGATTCTTAGGTTTGGCCTTAATTCATTGTCGTATGCTACTTGGATATACCATTGAGTGTTTTAGTGTTCTCTCTTATCACAAAATTCAGCTCGACACAGATTCCAAAAAGAGAGTCAACAAAATTTTACATGGTTGTCTCACTAGATTTCCGTTCGACGGCTGGAAATGTCAAAATAGTGGCAAATTGCACTCATCACTCTGTTTATCAAGTGACAATGCTTTTTCATTCTTCGGGCCTAGTTATTTCGCTAGGCAGTTCCGAAGGATGGCCTATCTACTTTGTGACTTAGCCAGAACAATGTACTTCAGCCTTATCTGGTGGACTACCCCGCTTTGGTGTTTCATAAAGGTCGGACCCATTTAACACATGCGCAATACGATTCTATATAAAAAATGATCCTTGGAAAATGACAATATAATTAAAACAGTCTTTCACTAGATATAGAAATATGTGTACTAAGATTATGATGTGAATAAAACGTATTACCTTATGTAGAGTCCAAGGTAGCGGAATGCCTTAGAGCACACCTAGTCATGAATGTCTTTGTTGAGTGGTCCCACTATGCCATCTTTGTTGCTCGGGTTTCTATGTTGGGATGGCCCTTTGCCCTTCCGACATACCAAGGAATTTGAGATCGAGGCGTTTGTTTGGGATGGCCCTTTGCCCTTCCGACTTACCAAGAAATTTGAGACCGAGGCGTTTGTTGACTGATTTGATGATTTCAACAATTTGACTTAATGTAGTTGGTTGACATCGAATGTTGCTCACGGGATGGACTTGGCTCAATTTGCTCACAAAAGGACCGTTCATCATGAATCAGACTTAGTGACTTAGAACCTTCAAAGAGCTTTAACTTTGAAAAAGTGATTTGAGTCTTGGTGGTAGATAATGAACTCACTTTGTCTTCAACTTGATTGAGGTATGAGGTATGATTATCAACCATTCAAAGGCATAATTAGAGAGCTCACAATATTCATGATCAAAAAGTTCTTTCAATTATTAAACTTAAACATATTGAACTTGGCAACCGGAGCGACATTGTCTCTATGGAGCAATTGGCAGCGATGCTTCTCTTCCATTAATAATGGAAATCACCATGCCTTCTAACATGCATCCGATTCAGCTCGTTGTCACAAAGGTTTGATCATACGAACAATGAAAATTTAGAAAAACATGGCTCCCTATGATAGTCTCTCTCCCTCCTAGCTGGCAATGATGGAGACGATGGCTCATTGGAGCATTCGAACTTATATTTCGGGTTCCACAACCAGAGGATGGTAGATAGTTGACTCAGTATTGAAGCCGTTAGAAGATGACTTCATAAGTGTGGTTATGTGGCTACAGAAGTGCGAATATCTGCAAATCTATTTGGTCTCTTCAAGTGCGATCTATTGCATTCATGAATGTAATTTAGCAGTGAGTATTGCCCTCTGAAAATGCGATTGCTAGCAGAGGTATATTACCTCATAAGAGCGATTCACAGGAAAGGTATGATACCTCATAAATGTGGCTGAGCTGCAGAGGTGTTATACTATCACACACGCCTCATACTTCACAAGCCTCACTCATGCAACTTTCAATAAGTGTATGATGGAATAGTGTAGGCATGATACTTTGATTGATTGAAACTCTCAACTCTTGAAAACTCTCTCAACATGCAATTGATGGAATGACACACATAAGCATATACTCGAGGAAAACTCGCTAATACGAGAACCCTTTAAACTTGGTGAAGAAATGACAAGAAACCACAAATTCCTATAAGCAATGGTTGTCATCTTATAATCCAAACATATTCCTCACATATGATAGAAAATTACAAGCAATAAAAAGAAAAGAACCTCATCCTATGATAAAGGGATGGTAAGCATCTATAAACATCGAGGAGCATGAGACCTCCATGACAACCTTATTCATGAAATCAATATTGATAACATCTATCCCTCCACAATTACTCTCTCAAACAAACTTTAAAGACACAAGATAATCACCACTCAAGATCCAAGCAAACCACTAACTCTCTCAAAGATTCACACACTTTGAACTCTAAAGGAAGTGCTCCTTTTATAGCCAACTTTCAATGGGCCCCCTTCAACATGGGATTTTGCCAATCTTCATGCACCCCATGCCCTTGAAGCCCTTCTTGTCACATGCCTATCCCTCTTTGAAAGATTGTCAAAGTTGGTAGGTTCTCCAAGTTGACTCCCCATTAAATTGCATGTACTTGGTGGGTGGAGGCCTCAAATGTGTAATGATGGTCTAGTTTTGTTTTACTCAAAGTAGGTTGCCTTTCTCTTAGGTTTTGTGCTTCCAAGGCTCCTCTCCATTATTATCCATATGTGTAGGTAGCTTCATTTGTCAACCCCTATGGTTGTAGATGGCCTCTATTTCTTCCTTAGCACCCCTTTCCTCTTTCTTAATTTCCCCAAGTGGTGTGTGCAGGTTGGGCACTATGACAAACCGGTTTCCCTGAAACACACAAGTCTCCAACAAGGAGCTTGCATTCTATATTGAGACTTGAGATGCCTTGTCCCATAAGTAAATGTGGAAATGGAACTCCACAAGCGTTTGTAAGAAGAAGCTCCTTTCATGTAATTCCCA
This sequence comes from Diphasiastrum complanatum, assembly GCA_029204225.1. NCBI lineage: Eukaryota > Viridiplantae > Streptophyta > Lycopodiopsida > Lycopodiales > Lycopodiaceae > Diphasiastrum > Diphasiastrum complanatum. The sequence goes on from CM055099.1 coordinate 70,607,097, forward strand.
TCCTTAATATAAGAGAGCTAAATGCTACCATTTTGAGTCCACATATGCTTGCTATGGTGTTTGGTCATTATCAGCTTAACTTTGTGCTTGTTGCTATTTTTTCTAAGTTATTGCTATTTTGACTCCTAGTTAGCATGTGTGTTTTGTCTCTAAAGTGCTAGTTAGCTATTAGTGGTTAGAGAGAGGAGTGCTATTTTGCTTGTAAGTAGAAGTAGGTTTTTAACTCTCTTGTTTGGCAAGCATTGCCATGGCTCCTAGGATCAAGCCCACTTCCCGTGCTACAAACGACTTGGAAGAAGGTGGAAGAAGCCCTCTTCTTCTTGACAACATTGGCGCCGTTGCCAGGGAACCAAATGTTTGCTAAACTTTTGTTGTTTGTCAACTTTTCTACTTGCTTTGTTGTAGGAAATGGTCACTAGTTTTTAGTGGCTACTTTGTAAATTTTTTTATGCATGTTATGCTTGTGATTTGGATGTGTTGAACATATGTATGTGTGGGCCTATCATTGATCTAACATCTCCCTACAAAATAGTTCAAAAAATAGCCTTCAAACTATTTTTTAAGCTATCATGAATCTGCCTTCCCAGAACTGACTGTGGAAACTTGTCACAAAATTGCCAAACATGATTTACAATCCCCAAGTGTTGTTTGGAGGCCTAAAACTTGACATCTTGAATCCTCCTTTTAATTGTAGATAAAGTAGATTTTGAACTACCATACATCATAGGGGCGAACCAGAACTGTAAGATTTGAAGATTTTATTAAGAAAAAACACCCTGAACCTGTTTTGAATCCCTAGAGCTCCAAATCTGCCCATCTAGGCTCGCCTAGCTCAGATTAGAGACTTCATTACATGTTGAAACCACTGTTTAGAGGGCGAGCCTAGACCATGAACCATTCTCAAAAAATCTAATCTCAAAGTTCTAGACATTTTTGCCTCTATAGCCTCAACAAAATCCATTTTGGCTCGCCTCCTTCATCGTTAAGAGATCTCACTGAGGCCAGTACATTGCCTAGTGGGCGAGCCTAGGTCCCAAGAATCCGTCATTCTACATTGGAAAGTGTCAAAATCTTGATTTTTGCACTTTCTGGGATCCCAACAGTACTTTTGAGCTCCCCCACCTACAAGTGCTTAATTTCACAAGGGGAGTCCAAACTCCATCAAATCATTCCCCAAATGCAAGTTAAAGTTCAGATTTGTACTCTTCCGAATCTGTACCAGCCTGTTAATTGGGATTGAGAGCTATACAATCCCAAAATGTCATTTCTCACTGCTCTCCCAAGATCTTGGTTCGCCTGTTTGCAGGTTGCATTCCCCACTCTAGAACAGCTCACAACTTGAGTCAGGCAAGCCAAGACACCCACAGTATCAGCCAGAAAGTTGCAAAATCCCAAAATTACTATTTTTGACCTACAGGCTTCAATTTTCAACATCTAGCCTCACCACTTTCAGATTTGAGATATCTGATATAGATCTTTCAATCCCTAGGAAGGCAAACCTGACCTCCCAAGGGATCTTCAGATCTTACCATTTTTCACTCCTAGCATCTTACAATCCTAAAATATCCCAAGATCCCAAAATTGACCATCCAGGCTCCCCACTTGGTATTTACCCTCATCCATCCAGCCTTTATCAGTGGCCAAATTGGAAAATCTAAGCTCCAACCCATCTCCCACCATCGAACTTTTTGATTTCATCAAGTTTTTGAATTTCCCAAATTCACATTCACAAGTCTTTTTACCTTCCCCAACTCATATCCACCCATACTCCCAAATCTCATAATCTCCAAATCCCAGATCCTAGATCTGCATTCCCCAAATCCCAGATCCCAAATCTGCATTCCCCCAATCTCTCATTTTACATTCAACACTGGATCAACTAATTTTGGACTTTTCCGTTTTATGTGGAATATTTTCTAAAAATGCCATCCAAAGGCCTCCTTTTCCAAGAATAACTATAAATCAAAGTTTTTCTTTGGTTATAGTGCAAGCTGATATTAATCGTTAAACAAACATATGTTTCGAAATAAATATGATAATTTTGAAATTGATTAATGACTTTTTTTTGTGCAACAACTAATATATAATATACAATTACATTGAATCCAAACATTGTTCCACCAAGTTCATATACATTCACATTGTTTGCAATAAGATTTGCTATATTAACAATTGTAATAAGAATTGTTCTAGTCACGACTGAACTTGGAATAATTTTATATCAACAACACAAATCTATATAGTTAAAAATATTTCAGAGAGAGACTATCTACATACCCTTGTGTCACTACCTACCTACCTACATTCCAACGTTAAAAAAAATGCATAGATAACATACAATCAATATAATAAATGTTGAGATAACATACAATCAATGTAATATATCTAGTTGAGATAACATACAATCAATATAATAAATCCAGTTGATATGTCGAAAATACATAAATTCTGCATTGCGTTAAGATATGCCTCAACAACTACAATATTTATTCAGATCACAACCAAACTTTGAATAACCCAACAACAACATAGAATGAGACTGGAACATTATTATACATACTTTATTAAATTGAACCCACATTTATACATTGATGAAGATTCCTTTTGGGATCAAAAGCATCATGATGGTCATTGTAATAACTACAAAATATTACAAAAGTATGTACTATCAAGTACATGATTACAAGTCCTATAATTACAATAATGGTTACTGACAATTGTAACCAGGACCCTTAGAGTCTCAGAATTGTATCTACTTCCTACCCTGAATCAATATCAGCTGCACATTCTTCGGGTGCTTTGGACAAATGGTCCCTGATGTGTGCTACAACTATTTCTGGGATAGATATTACTTTCTCCACAATGATTCTGAGTTTTTTTGTCATCTTCTTTGCCTTTGATTTCCATGCAAAGATCACAATATCGACTTCTACATCTTCTGGTCCGTCGTTGTTTGGAACCTATTCTTTCGATAGGCAGCCTTCGTACAAGACCTTGTTGTTGACCGGATTCTTGCCACATTTTCGACTGGACTTAGGTTCATACCATAGTGCTTTGAATTTTGTGACCATACCTTCAGTGTCATTCTCAACTGCGATGACCTTGGCCACCTAAATCGGAGCATCATCTACAGGCTGAACTGCAACAAATTTGTCCACTACAACCTCCCTATCACTAAAAAAGACACATGTCTGACTAAAAGGCCCAACATGGGCTAAAATACTAACAAACCCAGGACATGAAGTTGAGTATAGCATAACAAAAGCAAAATATGTTGTACATGCTAATTTTCCTACGTGTGGATACTCGACTAATCCAAGTAGCCATCTATTGGTCGTCGGCCTACCGACCGACTGATATGATGATAGTGGGTCACGTCTCGAGATTCGAAGGAAGGTTCCGGTCGAGATCTGAAGGAACTGCTTCGGTCGAGATTTGGCAGAACCGCTTCGGTCGAGATCTGAAGGAAGGCTCCGGTCGAGATCTGAAGGAACTGCTTCGGTCGAGATTTGATAAAACCGCTTCGGTCGAGATTTGACAAAACCACTTCGGTCGAGATCTGACAGAGGCACTTCGGTCGAGATCTAAAGGAACTACTTCGGTCGAGATCTGACAGAGGCACTTTGGTTGAGATTTGAGAAAAATCTCATGATGCATAAATGGATCTGTTTGATGCAAGTGAAGAACTCCAAGGAAAATAGGACTGTAGCTCAAAGTAGAAGTTCTTATAAAAGAGGTTTATCTCCAGGAATGTTGGTTACCCTGAGCTACCAGTGGCCGTACGTTATTAACAAAATATTTTCTAATGGTGCAGTCTAGTTACAAACACTTGACGGGACACTCCTAGACACTGTTGTAAATGGTGGTCGTCTACGACGGTACTACGAAGAGTTGTTCTTTGTTGACCCAGTTTAGGATCTTTTCCCTTGAAAAAAAAAGTGTTCTTAATATTATTTTATTCCTTTCCTTGTACATCTCGCCTATTGTTCACCTTGTTTCTTGTTTATACTTCATATCATTACTTATGTACATTCTATGCATTTTTTTTCTTTTTTTCTTCTGTTCATACTCATGGGTCATGGGTGTTCTAGATCGACAACAGATAGGCTACACCTTAAAAAATCATTCTCACACTTCGGCCACCTCATCTTTGTTGTGTGTGATAAGATATTAGTCTTGTCTTGCATAACTGGGCTAACATAAATACCCTGGTTTTGACTTGTTGTTCGATTGAAGCTTTTTCAAAAAGATCTGTTGAAAAAGCCTCCGTAACTCTTAGCAAAGGTACTAAGAATTCTATGGGCATTACCGCTCTTGACCATATACTAAGTGGAAAGGGGTTAACCACCCAGTGGCTTTCTTCGAAACGTGCAACTGTTTTTGCGTTGGCGTCCTTCGTTGCTTGGGCCTCTACCCACTTAGTGGCGTAATCTGTGGCTATGAGCATGTATCAGGCTTGGGTATGTTTCGCTGCTGGACTGATGGGTCCAACAAAGTCAATCCCCCACTTATGGAAGGCTTCACCTTCTATAATGGGAGTGAATGGTGTGAAGTCTGCTTTGGTATTTTTCTTTGCTCTTTGATAGACTTCACATGCTTTAATGACAACGAACGTGTCTTTAAACAAAGATGGCCACCACAATCCTGCAAAAGGATAATCTTTGCTTTGGCTTCAGCAGAAAAGTGGCCACCTCCAATTCCCTCATGAGCCTGAGATATTATCAGTCATATCGCAGATTCATAGGCACATCGTTGAATAATGCCATCAACGCCCCTTTTGTAAAGTTGTCCCGCAATTAACTGAAAGGGTGTTGCTTTTATTAAAAAAAAATTTCCATTGTCCTCAGGCCTTTTTTTAGTCGGCCTGTTGTGAGGAACTGAGTGATCTCCTCAGCCCATAGGGGTGTGGCTTTGATCTGAAAAAGGCATGCATCAGGAAGATCATCGTTGATTGGTGCAGCTGCTTTTTCAGCACTTGGTATTCTGGAAAGGTGATCCGCCATGAAATGTTGGGACCCTTTCTGAACGACTATACGGAAATTAAATTCCTCCAAAATTAGTAGCCATCGAGCTATTCGTCCCATCTTACAGGACTTATTAACGATATATAGGAGTGCTTGATGGTCTGTGTAGAAAGCAAAGGTCTGACCTAATAAATAATGTCGTAGTTGTTGTACCGCATAGACCATTGCCAATGCTTCTCTCTCGGTAGTGGTATAGTTTACTTCAGCAGGCACCAGTTGCATGCTTAAGAAACATATGGGAAAGTCCTTGCCATACTCGTCCAGTTGTGCAAGAAGACTCCCAATGGCATACTTACTTGCGTCAGTATGCACATGGAATTCTTCCATCTGATTAAGCAACTCCATCTGTGTTTTCCATAAATGTTCTCATGTGCCATCGTTTGGTCGAGCTTCTTGGACAGCACGATGTGCTCTCCGTTCTTGTGGTTCCTCAACATCTGAGCCGTCGTCTTCTTCTCGAATGGCATCAGACATGGCTTGTTTCAATGATGTATATTCATCATTGGAACGAAGTTCACGTCTGATCCATCGGGGAAGTCCAACGAGGAACCAAATGATGAGCATGGACTTGGTAGGTTGCTCTTGTACCTGACTTTTTAATCGTTTAAATCGTTTGATATAGTCACGTACTTTTTCGTCTTTTGTCATTTTGATATTACTTAGTTTGACAAAAGGACTTTCTATTAAGCGAAAAGGCTTGAACCGTTTGATAAATGCCTCTTTCAAGAGTAACCAGTCATGTTTATCTTCACAATCAAGGTTAAAAAACCACTCTCGTGCGTGATTGATCATGGTCATCGAGAAGAGCTGTACCATGGCCTCTGTTGATGTCTCGCCATAGACGTCACAGGCGTTCTCAAAGACTTGGAGAAATTGCTGAGGATCAGTGTTACCATCGTACTTAGGTAAGTCTAGCTTTGGGGTCCTTTTTTCAGTACGCGGAACATTATTTGCAAAAGCTTCATTTAAGTGAGCTCTTGCATGGGATGATTCGGCAGCATGGAATTGTGGTCGTTCGTATGGAGCTTCATAACGCGTAGGTTCCCATATGTCGAATGGGTTTGTGGATGGCTCTTGGACTTGGGATTTCATCCTGGAATACCTGTTAAATTGAGCCTATTCGATAGATGGGGAGACCATCTCTGGTGGATAGTCCTCTGTAGTATTCAGATCATTAGGGCGATCCATGACAGCTCGTAGAGTGTCGTAGGATTGTCAAAATAAACTCATGCACTCTGGTTACGGTGGATACAATTGTCGGAATGCGGTTGTTGTGGTCTGTTACAGGTTGATTTCGGTTTGGGATGGTCGATGGAGGTTGTTGAAGGCCATAAACTGTAATATTGCGGTCTACTGTGGTTTGTGACGGTCAAGGACGGATGTGCATCGGTCGAAACTTGAGTGAGGCTCTGGCTCCGGTTGAAATTTTACAGGGGTCCGGTTACAAAGGTACCGAGAATGGAGTTATGGTAATGATCATGAAGGTGGGTCTTCGGAACAATATCCTATTTATGCTGTCGCGCAACAACAAGCATCTAGAAATTGGACCAGAGCACCACTTGGATGCTTTGCATGTGGAGAAAATCAAAGAGTTGCAGAATGTCCAAACAAAGGCAAATTTGTACCATTCTGTTGTGACTGCGATTATGGGCATTGCTACAAGGAGTGTCCAGCAAGACCGAAGCCGCCGCCGGCTACAGCTCTTGTAATTTTGATAACAATCAAGAAAAGACCAGCAGTTCAAACTGAACCAAGTGTACCCTTGATGGTGGTTACCAGAGCATAGAAGCAGTACCTACTGATTATATACCATTAACTGATATACCAACCACATCGCGAGTCTATCCAAATCTCCATGCAGAAAAGAGAAGGTACCAGGACATGAGGCAATGGATTGAACAATTGCAAGAGGAAGAGGAGCTTGAAGCTACTAGAGTAGCAGCCGAAGTTCGTTCTTCACCAGTGCAACCACCGAATAATCCACATACAGATATGAATGTTCCATTGCATCATCACGAAGAACCCTTTAAGATGACTGAACCGGAAGCGTCGTAGACAGAACTCCTCATGAGTATTTTGTCCAGTAAGGTCAATATCTCATTGGAGTTAGTGCCGAACGCAAAAGAAGTATTAGCGCAAAAGTTAACTCAAACTAAACTAGAAGTCCATTAAGAGCCACTTGGGAAATTGAGCAAAAAAATATCACCCTGCCAATACAACATAAATAATTTTCCAAAGAAGCAGTTGTGACAGATGGAGGTTCAGGAGTTAACCTGATTTCTAAAAGCTATGTGCAAAGTGGGGTATACAAATTGTAGTATGGAACGAATGGAAATGTATCGAGATACAAAGCCAGACTTGTAGCGAAAGGATTCTCTCAAAAGTAAGGTATTGATTACACTGAGACCTTCTCTCCAGTAGTCAAGCATGCGTCCCTACGTTTACTGTTTGCATATGTAGCCGCTTACGACCTCAGAATTCACATAGTGGATGAGAAAACCGCATTCTTACATGGCGAATTAGACGAAGAAGTCTCGGTTACATTTGCATGAAAGAGCATCTATGGTCTAAAGCAATCCATGCGACAATGGTAGAAGAAGAAGGATTATGCTCTACGATCCTTGGGTTGTCAACCACTGATGGCCAATTACAATGTTTATGTAAGGGTCACAAATGGAGAGACCATAATCATTGCTGTCTACGTGGACGACACATTAATTCTATGCAGAAGCGAAGAGCTGATTTTACAAGTGAAGAGCGACATCTCGAAACATTTTGAGATAGCGGACCTAGGACAAGCCAGATGCTACCTAGGCTTGCAGATTGACCACGACTATGAAGAAGGAAAGCTATACCTTCATCAGTCCAGGTACATCCAAAAGATCTTAGATGATTTCAGGATGATAGATTGCAAAGGGGCCAACACCCCAGTGCTTGTAGGAATGATTCTAACAAACGAAGATGGTCCAAAAAATGATGAAGAGAAGGAAGCCATGCAACACACACCTTACAAGAGGAGACTAATTGGATTGTTGATGTATCTAGCAGATAACACACGCCCCACATTGCTTATGCCGTGTTTAGGATGAACCAATTCAACGTGAACCCAGGTCCTATACACTAGAAGATCGCGAAGCAAATCCTATAGTACATTCAGAAAATGAAGGATTTCAGACTATGCTACTTCCGTGATGCCAGATTCCAGTTGCACTTCTACAGGGACACAAGTTAAGCATATCACTCAAGGACGACTATAAAAGTGTCTCAAGATGGTGCACCATCGCAGCAAAGGCAACCATTCTCTGGGTCAGCAAGAAGCAGACCATTACAGCTCAGTCATTCTGCGAAGCTAAATAAGTCGCAACAGCCAAGATGGCCAACGAGATCACATGGCTCGGATAATTCCTCGATGGACTAGGTGAAAGTACCAACGAGCCTCTGATTCTGCAAATGGACAACACATTTGCCATACACTTGACGAACAATCCCGTGTTTCATTCAATGACAAAACACATTGCAATCAAATATTATTTGATAAGGGACCTAGTCGAGAGGAACGAATTGAAGACCACCTTCATTGGAACGAAGCAGATAGTAGCCGACATCTTTACTAAGCTCTTAGACAAAGGGATGTTCAAGACAATAACCAACTTCATAATGGTTTGAACGAAGGTCAAATGAATAGAGACTTGATGACGGAGATCCAATGTTCAACGACCGAAGGAAGACACGAAGCAATGAAGTTTGAAACACCAAAAGACCAAAAGACCGTGGATCTTCATGCTCCAAATACAAAGGAGATCAAGCCAAGTACTAGGAGGAGTTCCACCTCCACGGAGAATGGCGACGACAATCTGAATACTATTAGAACCTGCTTAACCAGCCATTCTTGTGATCACTAATTAACTTATACCTTTTTCTCTCTAACCATATAAACAGATCGAACATGAGAGAATCGGTTGGAACATCAAATTGGTTGAACACCAATGTGAGTTGGGCATAGAAGTGCCAGCCGATGTCCAAGAGTTTGCTAGTAAGCGAGACTGTCTGATATAGTTTGCGAGAGACATAGTATCTCTTGCACCGATGCGCTGGGTGGGTTTGTCACACAACGCTATAGAAAAGATCATTGACAATACAGTGGTTGTTATGCACATGCTTATCTTTATCTTGAATGATATCGAATGTTTTGATGTTTGATCGTTGTCTACATATATTCAACTGTCTATCTTTATTCTGTACATTGCTTCATTGTTGTTGAATGCTTAAATAAATTTAAGATCGTAGGTCAGTAGTGTCTGTCTACACTTTGAAAGATTGTAGCTCTGATCTAGAAGGCAATAACCATCAATTAGAAACGAACTCTATCTAAGTACAACGAATCTGATTGTTTTGTGCTAAGATACATATTATTTGTATCAAACAAGCAACAAAGGTTCGTGCTCACAACAGTGCATCAGAGCAACAGAGGTCCCGAAGAGAGCGAGCATGAACAAGAATACTTTTGGTTCTGTATCATGTATCCATTCCAAATCCTCTATGGATCTACAGTGTCTGGTTCTTCCTCTCAGCTACTCCATTCTGCTATGGTGTGTAGCTGGTGGTGAACTGATGATCAATGTGGTATAATGATAGATAGTCAGACATTTCATCTGACGTGAACTTCCCACCACTGTCTGTACGCGGGGTCTTGAGTCTTTTACCAGTATGTGTCTCAACAAACTGTTTGAATTCTTCAAAACAATTGATTGCCTCAGACTTGTTTTTAACGAACATAATACTAGTAAATCTTGAATATTTATCGATAAAAGTGATAAGATATAGTGCTGAACCCAGAGAGGAAATACTCAATAGGTCCACACAGATCACTATGTACCAATCCTAAAATGGACTTAGCTCTAGTGGCTTGTCCCTTTGGAAATCTTGATCTAGGTTGTTTTCCTAGTAGGCACATCTCACGAACATGTCGAATGTCAGTGGAGGCAGCGCTTCTTGAACTCCCTTATGTCTGTCTCATCTTCCGAGTCTTCTTGGAGGATCAGCTTCGCATTTCACATTCCCTCCCTGTTGTTTAGCTTAGATACCCCACCTTCCGTATTCTCACAAAATCTCTTCTGTTTTTGTCTAAATGGCCCTTTCTCAATGACCGCCTTTGCCCCATTTGCCAGTTGAAGAAGAAACTTTTGAGCACCTGTTTCTCCACTGTCAGCGGGAGTTATGGTTTGAGTTGGCAATGTTGCTTCACTGTTGGGGGCTCATTTTCTCTCTCGATGTTCATACCATTCTACTAGGTGACATACTTGATCGCTCTACTCTTAGTTTCTGGCATGTGTGCAGGACAACAGTACTTTGGAATATTTGGATGGCAAGGAATCAGCAATTTGTTTGAGGGTGCTGCTCTCCATGTCACAGCTTGGGCTTGTTAACGTTGGCTTTCTATTTTATGCATACTAGTTAGTTTCGGACTGCCTCCCTATGTGGTGTGCTAGAGTCTTTAATCTTTTAGTTGTACAGACTGTCCTTTTGGATTGCTAAAGGTCTTAGCCATGGGTTGCCATCCTTTTTTACTTGTATATTTGTGAGAATACAATAGTATCATTAAGCCTTCAACGAACAAAAAACCAACAAGCCACGGAGTATTGAGACGAATTATTTTACAAATCATGTGAAATGTAATTGGTCAAAGAGAATGCCACATGACTTGACACGACAAGCAGCAATATTAATTAACCACACCCACATAAATATATTGCAAATATAACTACTATGCTATGCACAAGAAAGGGATTGTTCATGCGCGCGCGCAAGAGAGAGAGAGAGAGAGAGAGAGAGAGAGAGAGAGAGAGAGAGAGAGAGAGAGAGAGAGAGAGAGAGAGAGAGAGAGAGAGAGAGATGAATGAGGTGCGCAACAGGCATCGTTCAGGACATTCTTGCGGAATATAGCTATAGGAATGCGATTATTGTTGGGTTTCGTCAAATTTTTTTCTTTCTTTTCTTTTTGGGTGCTGGATCGTGACTTGTTTGCTCATAGATATGCATCTTTCTTTCTCTCATAGATACGTGACTGAGGTGATCTTTCTTTGAGTTTTTGTTGGCTAAGGCAACCCCCCTTCTCTCTCTCTCTCTCTCTCTCTCTCTCTCTCTCTCTCTCTCTCTCTCTCTCTCTCTCTCTCTCTCTCTCTCTCTCTCTCTCTCTCTCTCTCTCTCTCTCTCTCTCTCTCTCTCTCTCTCTCTCTCTCTCTCTCTCTCTCTCTCTCTCTCTCTCTCTCTCTCTCTCTCTCTCTCTCTCTCTCTCTCTCTCTCTCTCTCTCTCTCTCTCTCTCTCTCTCTCTCTGAGCGCAATAGGAGAATTGTCCCAAGTTACAGTTTATATTGGAGACCATAAGTTTCTTATGGATTTTATTATATTAAGAACTACAAGACAATCGTCATATAAAGTGTTATTAGGACGACCATGGCTCTACCAGGCCGATGTCATAACCCACTGGAAGAAGAAGGAGATTACCTTCAGAGACCAGATGGAGACACCAACGGGGAAAAGTCACAAAAGAATCACAATATCATGGGAAAAGGATAAGTACGAAGGTGAGACACCTAGAGTACTATCACCCCGACTCAGAGGAGGATATACTATATTTACATCCACATCCCCTTGTGGTGCACGCGTGTGAGAGAGATCTACAAGCATACAAGGAAGCATCTCAACTATCCAACAACACAAAGATGTGAACAATATGCATAACATGCACAAGATGCACATAGATATCATATTCTTTTGAGCTTTGATAGCATATTCAAAATGGTCATTTTTGCTAGGAATCAACTATGGGAGTGAGAATCAAACATCACATCAAAGACCCAAAAGATTAATTTGGGCCTACTATGGAAAATTGAGTTGATAATATCAAAATTAAGCAAGAGCTTTTGAATGGGAAAATGATTAATAACCTATTTGATTATGGTTACTAGTGAAAACATTTACCTCTACTTATATTGTGTTTGTCTCTCTCCTAGTATTTGTTCTTACAAAGGCCATCATTGCATGATAAACTATAATAATTTCACAATAAAACTCAATTTGGACCTTGCATGTCCATGCAACCTAAGATAGATAAGCCTATCCTATCTACCTTAGTTTGCAAACCTTGATTTAGTTTGCATATCCTAGGTTATGTTCCACCTAAGTGAAGCCATATATGTGAGATTAGTCATGACCTCAATGATGATCAATAGCCTAGACATTGATACATGTTTTCAAGTTGACATTCTAGAACCAATCCCCCACCACATCCCTCCCCAACCCCCATTTTTATTTTTTATTTTCCATAGCTGCTTGTTGATGTTGTTTTGATTGTTTGAACTTTTCCTTTGAAATCACTTCATCCATCTGTCCTTCATTCAGATTATTTGACATAATCACAATTTATCAACTAAATCAAATTTCAAGAATTCCAAGCACATAAAAGTCTTCTTCAAACATTTTCTTCCTAACAGAAGGTGGGGTCACACTATCACATCACCCTTCCCAAGAACTTTGTATAACAAGTCATTACCCATGTAGATATTAAGATGTATGCAATTATTCTCAAGATTTTGAAACCAATCTATAAGCACTAAATTATATTGCATGCAAGAACATTTGTAATCAAAGTATGCAGATAAATTCTTGAGGTCTTAACAAAAGTCGTGATTATTTAGCAAGTAACTTGAACATTTGAAGACTTTCTGTAGATCTCGTGTTCATTTGTTGAGCAAAGATTGTAGGCCACTTTGCAATGATGAGTTAGAAAACAACAAGCCAAAGCCACTTATGCCTGTGGTGTACAAGACAAAGCAAGAAAATGTAAGTGTGATGGTTTGTTCCAAGGATAGAACATACCTAATTGTAAGCAAAAAGAAAGTGGAGAAATCTTCTCAAATGCAATATGGTAAAAAAGATGGGAGTATTTCATAAGATTCTATAAGGAAAAAATTATTACTCTTGTGGTAAGTTTGGTCATTTTGGAAGTAGTTTAAAATCGACCAACTTATCTTCAAAAGGAGGGCATCATCTACCAAAATCAAAACCAATCTAAAGCTAGATCATCATCTCTTTGGTGCATTTGATAAAAAAAAGTGAGTCTATCATGATTGCTGGTTTGAGGTCTCGAGAGCATCATTTTAAACATCAACCCATAATAAGCTCAAAACAAATATGCTCAACATATAGCCAAAAGCCTGAAATTCTATCAAAAAATCATCTCTATATGATGATTTTTTGTCGTCCATGTTTATACTAAAAAGAATTGACAATCTCAAAACAAATCTAATTTTTTGATGTGCTTAATTGCTAGACTAGACTTTATATCTACATACAACTTACAAAAATACATGTCAAAATAATAGGAGACTAGTAGTAAATAGGAGATGTAGAAATCAATTACATTACAACAAATGCAATCATGGTAACATTTGAAAGATATTTCCCACTTCACGTATGACCTGATCATGAGAATTGTTACATGGAACTAAATGGTAAATTGCATGCAACACAATGCCACACAAAGCAAGGAGGGTGAGTTTTGGCTTGCCGGCACATCAGTCCTAAAATCCCAAAATAGCTCATGTTTATTTTTTATTCAGATTAGGACTCAAGCTATCACTCTGCATGTGCTTCTTTGAGTTGAGGAGTCAAGGCATTATTATCACTGGCTCATATCATCTTGTGATTCTAACAGGCACCAAGGCTGGTGTCAGCAGAAATAAGCAACATAGCCCAGCTTCGTTTATCACAAATACTTACTTTGCTTATAAAAATGTACCTCCATGATACATGCTCATGATCGTATTGGATAGAATTTGGTTATTGTGATTTCCAAAACAGCAAATTACCCTCAATGCAATGTCATGAGGGCTCCAACCATTGTCCTTACACATTCAATTTGCTATCTTGTGGACTTTATGCATGTGCTTTATTAACATGCTTGGAGCAACTTGAAGGCTTGAAGTATCATTTTGCCAATTTCCTTATGCAATATGTTTAAGAACTCGCACTTGTTGCATCAATGTTAGATCCTTCATACGAAACCTAGATTTTGATAATATATTTGCAATGAGTTTTTTTTCATAGTAGAATTAAGTTGGAGAGCCCAAAAAATAATGTTACAAGTATCTTGTTTATTGGTATGTTAAATTTATAACAAGACAATTAAATAAGATTGTATGATTACTTTGTTAGAAATATTTATTACTTGAAAAGATTTTAGTTTTAAATTCATCATAAGCTTTACCATAAACAGCCTTGTCATTGTTTTTAAAACTAACCACTTTCCATTTTGGCAAGTGGTGGTGTGGTTGGTTGTTAGGTAGTAATGGCATATAGGAAGGAGTCCATGGCAACCTCAATCAGCCAGTATATCAACCTCAATTCCGTATATTCAATTGCACTTGAACTACTTCACAACCTAAGCATTGCTTTCAAACTCGACAGTTCAAGGCACACACAATGTGCAAACGCTCCTTCCAAGCTTGGAAACATACTCAGCATTACTCTAGCCAAGGATGCTGAAAAAGGTTTCAGGTGTTTAGTTTACTTGATCCTCTAAAGATAGTAGTCAGTGCTCAACTTTAAGGTAATCATCTCAGAACCTCACACTCAGACGGTATGACTGGAAAAACACAGCCTCACGTGCTTTCCTCCTGGATCAGCCCAGCCTTGGATCCACAGCTATTATTTAGCATTAGTATATGACATTGCAGAGCCAGTGATAGTGTTTAGAATTAGCTCAGATGGGCATGAATAGATGGATGCTCAAACCAAGGCATAATCCACACAGCAGCATGGCCTCAGCTTTCTCAGAGTCTACATTCCACTCGTTTGAAATTTGCCAAGGAAAAAGTCCTTAGCATCCAATCGACATCATTCCATCAATTTACAGCAATATATTTTTTAGCGTATGCCTTATAGTTTGACATTTTTTGAGAGATTACTTGTCAAGTATTGCAAGTATATGGACTTAAAACTAAATGTGTAATTCTCAGGATTGCAAAGAATTATATGTATTGATTTAGCAATGTATTACATACATCAATGGGCTGATTGATGTAGAACCTAACACTGCTGCTCAGCCTCAAAAGGAAAAGCATACAAACTAAGTTTGAACAATATTAAGCCACATACAACAACATAACATGTCGCAGAGACCTCACAACAAATATCATCACACGAAAGAGGAACAAGATGAAATGAAATGAGAATTTAACTAAAGCAGATCTGCAAAGAATTCAGTACAAATTCTATATCAAACAAACCACAATAGCTGCAAAACGGTGCAAGTCACATACAAACCAAAAAATTGGTAATTCTTTGCCTACGCCTATGCTCGTGACACTTTTCAGCGTTGAGTTTCCTCTTTCAAATGAACTCATAATAGCCAGTTTATGTTGTACAAACTTGCTTGTCTATCCGAGCTAGTACCACTTGAGATTTATGATAATTTGAAATGATTGCCTATTGTGATTGTCAAGCAAATTTTTAAATACCATCCAATGTGGTGGTTCCAAAGTCATTTTTTGATTAGAGCAAACTACTAAGGTCAAGACGATTGTAAAGTAAATGGCAAACACACATTCACTCTTTTGCAACCAAATGGACCGAAGTGCATACTTAGGTCCATGAATGGATGGACTAAGGCAAAAAATTAACGACATCCGTTTTACAAACCAACAAAAATGGTAGAGAAAATACAGCAATGAATTTACAGGTCTTCAAGCCTCAATGACATGTTTTCAATGAGTGAGTTATAATTACTTTGACCATTGACAATGGGGTGGATAAAGGACACCTAGGTTCACTGGCAAGGGAATACGAGAATGGATGGCTAACCCAAGAACACTCATAATACGGTAATGTGTTCGAAACAACTAGATAACTCTTAGTGAACTGTGCCTCATAGATCAAATTTGCCCTCTTCAAAGGTTGTCAGGCCCTTGACAAGGCTAATAAACGGTTCAATGACCTACAACTAATAGGTTTTATATTGGACTCTTTTCCAACACCTTTAGGATTTACATGCAGCCTGAGTTTTAATGACTCATGGGCTGCTTAATACTCTTCCAAACCAACAATCACCAAGGTTCTAACTAGCCTTGTTGTAGCAGCAATGATTAAGCTGATGAACAGAGCACCTGGAATGGCTGCTGACTACAACAAATTGGATTGGACTTTTTGGCTTCTGTGACAACGATTCACAGCCAAGAAACTCGTCTCCTGAGCAATGATAGACGGGCAATTTAGTAGCCTCATTGGGCAGCTGTGAACTGGCTGACAAAATGATGAGGTCAAGACGATTCTAGAGTAAATGACAAACACAAATTCGATCTATTGCAACCAAATGGACCAAAGTGCATACTTAGGACCATGAATGCATGGACTAAGGCAAAAAGTAAATGACAATCCATTTTACAGACCAACAAAAATGGTAAGGCAAATACAGAAATGGATTTACAGGTCTAACTAAACGTTCAAGCCTCAGTCACAAGTTTTCAATGCGTGAGCTATAATTACTTTGAATATTGACAATTTAGTGGAAGGCAGTTCTAGGCTCACTAGCAAGAAGGGAATACGAGGATGCATAATTCATACTACGGCAATGTGTTCCAAACACCTAGATAGCTCTCAGTGAACTGTGTCTCAGAGATCAAATTTGTCCTCTTCAAAGGTTTTCAGGCCCTTCTAATTAGCGTTTGATAGGGTTAATAAATGAATCTTATTTTGCAGCAACAATAATATGTAAGCGTGGATGGTGCAGATGATGCGGTCACACCAGATGTAGATGCATCCGATGAAAGATTGAGAAGTAGAAGCAGCTATTGGCGGTGCAGTGCGCGTCGTTGAAGAGGCCGACTATCCAAATGATGGGGTGCTGCAACAACAGTACTTCGTAAGCGCAGATGGTGCAAATGATGCAGAGATTGAGGAGTAGAAGCAGCTGCTAGCGGTGCAAGAGGCCGACTATCCAAATGAGAAAGAAGATGATGGCTGCAAAGTAAACAAAGAGGAGGAGCTGGTGTTGGCCGAGAAAGGAGAGACTGATATGCTGACGGCAGAATGGAATGTCATTCTCGTCTTTTGATTATTGGAGAGAAGAGAGATCCAAAATAAATGCAACACAAAAAGAGAGAGAGAGAGAGAGAGAGACACACACACACACACACACAAAGAGATGTGCCTTGATTGTAATGGGACTAACCTCCCTCCCCATGTTGAAGCCCTCAATGTTCCACTCAAATCTCATCATGATTTATTACAATGATAGAAAGTGAAGAGCATGATTTAGGTTGTAAAAAACAGGGCACATTGTTGAATCTTGTTGAATCTTCTAAGATATGATGTGTTGCAGAGATCTCACTAAAATTGAAGTCTAGAGTCAATTATAGCTTTTGCTTTCAAAAAATTTGAAAGTCATTGCTAAGTGCTTCATGTCATTCCAAGCAACAAACCAACCGGGTTGGCTCAGTTGGTTAACTTGACATCCAAAGTTTCTTTGGTCTCAGGTTTGACAATGAAAACCAAGAAGCATTCCAAGCAACAATGAAATGAAAAATTGCTAAAGATACATTTTCATTGGGTTTGCACCACCTCGACTAATGTCTTAAAAGCAAAGTATGAGTTAACAATGTTGTAAATAGATCCAAAGGGCAAAATAAAACATGCTAAAAAAAACCAAGCAAGAGTGACCTAAATCTAGTAAAATGTGAAATTATTAGCATTTAGCTCACATTGCCAACAAATCATCTACCAAAGTCAATATGTAGGTTGGCATTTTGCAAAATAGCCTTAATGGGCAACATGGCACTCTTCAATGTGCAGGTACCATGTTTTTCCCACGATAGATTACATTAGGCATGGGAAGAACCTCTTACCAAAATTGAATTGCCAAATTGGTGATTTAATTTCCTTAACACAAGTAGTGAGTGGTTCATCTATCGATAACACATCAAGTGTATGCAAAATACTACAACCAATCCAGTTCAAGCATTGGGAGGGTAATTTCTATATGTGATATTGCTAGGATCTCATTTCTTTATGCTATTTGAAAATCTAGTTTCCTTTTGGTCCTTTCATTCCCTTTCATATAGGATGGCAAAGAAACTTAAGATTTTTACTAGCTCCAACTAAATAGGTGAAGCAATTGTATTTGTGTGTATTTCTAGTTTCCAATAAAAGGAAAAAATATTGTGGCTGTGTATATTGTCCTAATGCAATATGTATGGACTTAAGGTGAACATTGCATGAGGGAGTGGTATTGGTGCTCAAGAAAGTTTTATTGGTAATAATCAACAATTGTAAGAAAAGAAACAATGAATAACACAATTGACCAAGAACTTTTGATAAATATATTTACACTATCCATATCAAGCTTGGAGCATTGTGTTAAACATACGATCAGGGTAATGATTAAAGGTTAGTCACATTCATATTTGTGGAGTGAATGTAAAAAGTGTACATACATCTTTTGCCCAATTCAACTTGTCACTCCTACTAGAGGGTTCCGATGACTTATTTAGATGCAAAGATCGCATGATGTGTGTGTGCATGAGTGAGCTTGAGCCCACTCTTGTAAGCTCCTTCCATGTTAGTTTGATGTCTAAAGCATTTGCAATTCTTCATTATCATTGTGCACTATTACTTACTAGGATTCAGTGATAGGATGTAGATCTTTTAACTTTATTTTTCCATTTGATCCTTTTTTAATAGCATAAGTTAGCAATGCAATTGTTGAATGTCCTGTGCTATGTGCCATGCAATGTAAAGTGCAAATCTCTGCTATAAACAACAGCATCTGCTTTTGCAGATATTTTCCATTGTTTGCTATCTCACAAGAAATCCATCTTTGGAATGAAGGGAGAAGGGCCTGGGAGGATTGATCTTACAGGGAAGGAGGCACAATCTACTAACTACTCCTCTGGACCAACAACTGCCATGTCAGTGAACTCAGAGGCAAGGTCTAGGAACCTGAATTTAGTTTGTGCATCATGCAGTAGAGCCTATGCAGCAAGCTTGCATTGTTAGAGTTAATGTTTACTTTAGTACCCCTAATGTTATCATTTAGGATTAATTAGTGATAGTTTGCCATGCCTGCGTGCTATTATAGGGGCCTTCACATTTATAGTAAGTCATATTTTAGAGTCATTACTATTTATAGTAAATTTGTTTTCTGGTCATGCATGTAGGTGGGCACACTACTACTAGAATAGGATTTGCTTTTATCACTTAGAAACTCATCTGGGGTGTTTACCCAATATAGCTGGTAATTATAGCAATTAGCTTTTTGTCTTTTGCTATTTGCTTTTTGCTTTTTACCTTACACATAGTTTAGAGAAAGTATATATGTAGGCTGGCGCCCTACCTCATTTGTAATGGGACATAGTTGGAGTACATCTCTTCATCATTGTTGTTCTCTCTCATGTGTATGACTATTGTCTAACAACAATAAGAATCTTGTCTTGGGTTACTTGTATGATCAAGTCAGTTTTCTAACATGGTATCAGAACGTGGTTCAAGATTCAAGAGAACAAGGAGGTACTTCAATGAACGAAATCAATTCACAAGGAATTGATCTGGCCATCATCTTCAAGGAGAAGAACAGGTGCAGGTGGTGTCCCTAGCTAGCAAGTTTGATCTTCAACTACAACGGTGGCAGCTTTGTGGGAGAAGATCTGGTGTACAAGGAAAGAGCTGAGCTGCAAGAAGGAGATTATGGAATCTCCCTCAGATTTCACGATCAGATCTGATTGTTTTTTGCATATCAGCTTGTTGCTTGAGGTCGCAAATTTGCAAGTCATTTCTGAAATTATCCGCTACTGATCATAAGGAAGATAACTAGAATAGTTCACTGAAAAACAACAGGTTAGATTGTTGGAAAATAGCAGATCAGATCGTTGGAAGACAATAGGTCAGATCACTGAAGGACAGATCAGATCGTTGGAAGACAGTAGGTCAAATTACAGAAGGACATGTTAGATCGCTGGAAGACAGCAGGGTAGATAGCTAGATTGCTAAAAATCAGACCTGCTACAATACAAGATAGTTGCTAGAAAGAGAATATATAGTCACTAAAGAGAGAAGCTGCAGCATAGATCTGGAAAGAAGAGAGAACTAAGTGCATCCATGCATCAGGCGTCAAAAAAGGCCAAGCAAACTACGAATAGCTAAATTCATTGAAGAAGTCATTTAGGTGGGCGATTCAGAGGTCCAAATCGGTTATCAAAGGGCTGTGACCAACTGTGGAAGAGAGCAGATGCAAGATCGATTTATAACCAGGTCTCTTCTGGTTGTTCACGATAGCAAAAACCAACGAAGGAAGAAGAAGAGAGGGGCTGGAGATGGTCGCAACCAGCCCGTGCGGCAAACTAGAATCTGTCTATAGTGGATGGAAGTGTCTTGTACACGCAGGAGGTGGATTCATTGCACAAGATTAAGAAGAACCACTCGATCAAGAAGATTGTTGATGGACGGTTGAGATCACATGCATTAAAAGCGACGTGGGCCATTCGTTTTTGAAACACCATGGGATTTGATTGAAGAGGGCCTTTTAAAAGATGAAAGGCAGTTTTTTGAAGAATTATCTTTAAAAATCTTCATGGAGAAATCCAAGATTGGACCGAACTGGTGAATTTGGGACTGAAAGGCAGGAGTTCTTCATAATGAAGAAACAGCTCATTTTTGAACTCATTTCGTAAGGCCACTTTGGAAGGGCCTAACTTTGGCTAAAAGAGGGCTTTTGGAGCCAAATAAAGGCCAAATTAAAGCTATTTGCATGCAAGTGAAAGTACAGCAAGACAATCACATACAAGTGGGAGTTTATCACATGCAAGTTGAGGATGATCACATGCAAAGAGGCATGGAAAAACAACTAGGAGTTGTTTGCAATCAGGTGCAAGGTGAAGAAGGGATTCACAATAGTAGTCAGAACAAGGTTCGTCACAAAATGGAAGGGTTAACTCATAGGGAAAGCAAACTCTACATGAAACAAAGAGATGGTAGGGGAAGACAATCAGCGATCAAGGTGATGCTGAAGCTGCAAAAAGCGGCTACCAACAAGCATACTGAAGGAAGGTCAACTTCAGACGTTCTAAGATTGACAAAGTTTTGTCGAGGTTGGAATCGACAAAGGTGCAAATTCTTAAGAGGAAGTTGCATGAAAAGTATAGACCATGAGTCTATATAGATAAACTGATATTCAAGAGGATGTTTTCACAGTTTTTTATCATGGTGGTAAATGATAAGTTCATTGTTACAAGTGACAGGTGTGGCAAGCTGTGTGGTCAACATTCTACGTTGTATCGGTTTGGTTTCTATTCAAGTCATGGTAACTTGGTTGTGTTGTAGAAACTTTCTTGTCTATTTGAACTAGTATCACTTCATATTTATGAGTAATCAAAGTGATTGCTTGTTGTGGTTGTCATGTAATTCCTGGATACCATCCAAGTCATAGTTGATGAGGTGGTACCAAGTGAGATCAATTCTATTTTGAGTCGGAAAAAGGTTCTAGAATCTATCCAAGTTCATGTTCTGTCATGTGGTAGATTCTGTTATAAGACTGGGAAGCCAAGGTTGTTGATTAGCCATTGAAAATCAACAAAAAAAGGTTTTTTTTTAGCTTCAAGAAAAATAACATGATTAAAGATGGACGTACCCCAAATTTGCATATGACAAAGTGTCAGAATAAATAGATGTCAAGATGAAATGCTTTCTAGGTTGGAAAGTTGTTTGGTGCAAGTGACTCTGTGTGTAAGATAGAGGTAGGAGATTCCATGGAAAAGATCATGTCAAGTACTTTGTGTGAGAAAGTATTTGAAGGGGAGTATCAGTTACTTTGGGTGAGGAAGTATTGTATACATTTATCTTTCTATTGGGGATGCTCTTTTACTTGCTTTTTTGGTTGGTTAATGGATGATATTCTATTCTATTTGGAGTGAGTGGTTGGAATGCAAACATGAAGTGTACATCTAGGGGGAGTAGTTCAACCAAAGTCCATCAAGTTCATCACAAGTGGTAACTTATGAGAGTACCTTTTCGTATGAACTTGCTTCATATGACTTCTCAGTGTCTTGCTTTAGTCTTCATGTCTCTTTAGTGTATATGTGTGACCACCATGAGTTCAACATATCACCCGATTCCTTGACTTCCTTTGAATCAAAGAACTTTGACTCCCCTTGAATCAAATAATGTAAACATGATAACTTTTGTCTTAACCTTGAGAACTTTGCTTGAAGATTGACTCCCTTGGTCTCTTTGAACATCTTTCAAGCTACCACAAATGTAAGGATCTCCCCAACATTCATAAAGAAAAAATAATCCTCTTTGTTTATAGTAACACCATCATGATAACCATAAGTAGGAAATAGATCTACAAATCTCAACATCAAATCTCATACATCAACACCCACTTTAGAAACCGGTTCATAAGTTGTCGGCTCCACTTGTGTCGATTCCTTGAATTGAACCCATTGGATCGACATTCAAAGGAAATTGTACATCCATCATACAAAGAAAGTTCTACATCGAGTAATGAAGACATTGAGATCAGAGTTGATCATGACTTCTACATCAGAATTGAGGATCTTCATTACATGGGCTTCATGGAAGATACACATGCATACTTTTGTTATGCATAGTTCTAGACAATGTAAACATTAAGGGGGAGTGTTAGAGTTAATGTTTACTTTAGTACCCCTAATGTTATCATTTAGGATTAATTAGTGATAGTTTGGCCATGCCTGCGTGCTATAATGGGGCCTTTACATTTATAGTAAGTCATATTTTAGGGTCATTACTATTTATAGTAAATTTGTTTTTTAGTCATGCATGTAGGTGGGCGCACTACTACTAGAATAAGATTTGCTTTTATTACTTAGAAACTCATCTGGGGTGTTTACTTAATATAGCTGGTAATTATAGCAATTAGTTTTTTGTCTTTTGCTATTTACTTTTTGCTTTTTACCTTACACATAGTTTAGAGAAAGTATATATGTAGGCTGGCGCCCTACCTCATTTGTAATGAGACATAGTTGGAGTACATCTCTTCATCATTGTTGTTCTCTCTCATGTGTATGACTATTGTCTAACAACAATAGGAATCTTGCCTTGGGTTACTTGTATGATCAAGTCGATTTTCTAACATGCATTTCCAAGCTCCAATATCCTTGTAAGCCTTTCTGATTTTCAAATAACAGAGAAATAGGAACAATATGTGAACTGGGTGAGAGACTGTGAAAAAAGTGGAATACAACAAACCTTAAGGAACTAGCTACGCAATTCTAACCTTGCATTGAGTTTTAGAAAATGAGGCTATTAACTTATTTGTAAGAGTTGCAACAAAAATCAAGAACGTTGAAAGCTTACAAAAATTGTATTTAAAATTGTTAGAATTACAATTTGCAAAAAAACAAGTTGTTGTAACATATAGCATAAAAACAAAGAAAAATTTGAAATTAACAAAGCTATAAGCTTAATTGGCAGGCATACACCAAAGGCATGTGAGAAATGTACTATGAACAGAATTATAGGAGCTTGCATCTCTTTAAATACCAGTATGCCTTTAAATTTACAGGATTACATCTTAGTTTGTTGTATCCAGGCTTGCTTGTTGATTTGTAATGTCAAACATAAAACTTTTTGATCCTGTTAGCTATTTTTCTATCTTCAACAACATCTAAAACTTGAACATGAGACTGATCATAAAAAGATTGGTCCATAGAGTAGTGTTTTCTCATTTTTTTGGGTGGTAGCCTTGCATGCTGTTGCAATCGGCATCGTAGATTGCATGTTTGGCCGATGTAGACACCATGGGTTTCTTTGCATTCTATTTTGTAGATTGGATATTTGATCTTGGATGTTTTTTTGTTGATGTTGTTTCCTGCAACCGGAAATCGTATTAGTTTAATGGAAAGCTTATAAATAAAGAAGAAGATCATTGTATGGTTCAAATTCTACTGGGATGCAGAAATGTCGATCGAGAAGTTTCTTCCTGCAAGAAATTTTGTATTAATATGTAATGAGTTAAAACGGTTATTTATAATCACATATATGGAAATGTAGATGGCAACACACACTTACTGGGTTAGTGATCATTGCAGAAACTTCGCCTTCGAGAATCTCCAAAACCGTGTCAATTTGAATCGGGCCATCTGATAGCTTTGTACCGTCATCTGACAAGTGGCCCAATTTTTTTTTCCAAAATCCATTGTGATTGCGTTCAGTTCGGCACGACTCATGTCTTTCTAATCATCAATTGGAATCTTGTAGCCGAAGTAAAGATTTCTTGCTGTGTAGTAGTTCTTATTTAACATAGGATCAAAATGTTGTATTGCTGGTCGATTTGTTGTAATTGTTGTAGGGATGTTTATGGAGAATATGTTATATAGATGTTTTATGTAGAGACTTATGATTTCACATTATCCGAGTTATGTCATATATTGTAAAAAATTTCAATCTCCATATGCGTAAAATGTGCTATAGTGCCATTTTAAGTAGAAGTTGCGACGTTCTAAAGAGACGCAATAGAAGTCCAGAACCGACATTTAACGGTTCGTAAACGACATTGAGACCGGTGATCGTTTCTATAAGGTCGACACTTCGTGCCATTGTACTGACGCATTTCTATGCAGAGCTGAGTATCAATAGAGAGAAGAGCGAGTTCCTATAGCTTGAGCATTCTTTTCCTTTTGCTATCTTTCACATAATTACTTCTTATCATATGTGCGAACACACTCTATATGATCTGTGGATGATTGTGATATTGTTCTATTTGTGTCACACACATTTCTTATATTATACTGAATTTCAGTTATTCTAACATGGATTTTCAGGCGACACCAGCAAGTAACAATTCTGACTATTGTGTGCAGGGTATTAGCTGAAGCTGTTAAGCATCATTTCTTAGTAGACCTTCTTTCATTTCTGAATGAGCTATGTGTTCAGATAACGGGATTGTTTGAGGCTCTGTTTTGCTTGCTTTCTGCGATAAAGACTAATTCTCTGTGTTTGATTAAGAAAAATCCTTAGCTAATGTGATTATGCTTACTGAATCTAATTGCTAGTTGCTGTCAATTCTGACTGTTTCCTTGATGCCTGAAGAGCCTGAAAGATAAAGGAATCCTTACATCTACAGACCTTGACCAAAACATTTCATCATTGGTGTTCCTGGATGCCAATTTACCCAAATATCTTTGGATAACCAGTTATGTCGTTGTAGTATTCATTGTGATTTCTATACATACCAGTCCGTTTACCATCATATATACCTTTACCATGCAAAAGATGAGATTATTCTCTCTCTTGGGGAACGACCAAATCTTTTATACTACATGATTCATCATTTTTGTGGAAATCTATAACGACTAGGCCACCACATAATTTGGCGCCATTGCCGGGGAGATGAATTTTACCTTTTGCACTATTTTTGAGTATATTACATCTACGAATCTTTCTCATTAATACATGCCAAGAACGTACTCTCAAGCAACTATTGAACAGAAGCGTTTAGAGCATGCACGACGTTTAGAAGCATATAGGAAGTCTAAAAATTTGTATTCGCAAAATTCACCAGTTAGAGCAAGATTAACACCTGAAGCGTTTAATGATCTTTTACACGCTACTACAGCATTTGTAGATTCATTTGAGGAAACATCCGTTGAAACACCAAGTTCTACAGATTCACCTGAATCGGATTTGTCTGATTCTACTTCTGAACCAAGTTTAGAATCTTTGTCTGAGTGAAGTTTAGATTCAGATCCTCCAAGTTCATCTAGTTCACCACCATTTATTAATATGGCTAATCCAGTGCCACCCACATCTACAAAAATCAGATACGATTTCTTTAAGGGATCATCTTCTGAAGATGCGGATAGTTATTTGTCGCAATTTGAATCCATTACCATGGCAAATACAGAGCATACGGATGAGGATAAAGTTAGAATTTTGCCAGGTCTTCTGCGGAAGCAGGCTAGGATTTGGTACAGTCAATTAGTACCGAAAACAGTTAATACTTGGAACGCTTTAAAAGCAGCATTCCTTAAACAGTTTAGGGAGATAGGATATTCCACTAGATTGTTGGCTCGGCTTAACTCTGTTGAGAGAAAGCCAGAGGAATCACTTAGGAAATATACTCGTAGGGTTAAGAACTTAATAGGAAAGTTAGGAGCCCAGTATCCAGTTCCTATGCAAAATGAATGGTTCTTGGGTGGTTTGCCTAAGAAAATTGATATTGTCGACAGGGTTTGATGACTTCTTTGGAAGATGTCATTGCCTCTACTGAGAATTACAAAACTTCTCAAATTTCTCGCAGACGGAGAAATGAAAGAAAAACTAGTAAAAAGAACAAATTTAAATGAACAGAAGAATCTGAAACATCTACTAAGTCTGAATCAGAATTTGATTCAGTGGATGGCAAAGAATCCTCTGAGTATTCATCTTATTTTTCTTCTCAGAAGAAGAATCTTCTTATAGGAAATCCAAAAATAGGAATTCAGATAGAAAGAAAAGAATGGAGAAAGATGGATCCATTAATGAAAAGTGTTGAGCTGTTAACAAGAGAAATGAGTGACTTGAAAGTCTAGATATCTGATGTTAAAGCCAAGCGAAAGAAAGCAAATCCTAACGCCAATGTTTGGTGTACCGCTTGTGGGAAGGAAGGTCATTCTAAGACCAACTGTCCCAGTTTACAGACTAATTATTTAGAAGAGGAACTATTCCTCTGTCCGATTAATAATCATGAGGAGGTAGCTTATACTTCAACTCCTACTAACCAAAAAACTATGATACCAAAACAACGTACTGGTCAACAGTTTACTATTTTGCAACGGGGTGGAACACGAGATTCCACTCCACCGACCAGAGTAAGGGGTTCGTGCTACAACTACGGAGCCCCGGGTCACTATTCAACTGATTGTCCTGAACCCAGTAGATCAGCAGGATATGTGCCACTCTGTGCTAACTGTAAAGGCAAAGGGCATGTCACAGTTGAATGTCCTCAGCCACAACAGCCACGGTCTAAACCAAGGTTTGTAAATTCACCTAGGGAAGACGACCTTCGGCCATCTAAGACTAACACTGACATGATAGTAGAGTTTGAATTATTAGGTCAAGATCATCAATGGCCAGATTTAGAGGAAAAGGTAAATAAAGTAACTACAAGAAGTAGTAAAGATTCTTTAACACTTAAAGTAAGAAGAAAACTAAGGCGAAAATTGCAAAAATTACGAAAAATGCGACATAAAAAGCGAAGTTCGCAGAATAGTTAGTAAAAATTCCTAGTGATAAATAATTAAGTCTTGATAAGTCTAATGGAAGACATTATGATGTTGATATTAGTTCAGAAGCTAAGAAGCTTTTAGACGAAGAAATTAGACAAGTTAAGAAAGTGACATTTTCAGATCCAGTTATAAGTAGCGAGATACCTAGAAATCTGTCACCACTTAGAAACTGTTCTTATAATATTTTAATAAGACCTTATATTCTAGAATGCCTAATATAACTTTTACATAGTTATTAGACGATAACCAATATTATAAGAAAGAAATTAAGCAATTCTTGCAAAATAAAAAGAGAAGAAAAGCAAACTTACCAGTAATCAACTTAGGATTAGTTAATTACGGTGATGAAGGCCAACCAGAGATTCAGATAGTAATTAATGGCTGCATCTTAGATAATGTACCCAGAGATTTCGGATCTAGTGTAAATATAATGACTGAAGAAACGGCATATGAATTAGGCATTCATCATAGAATAGCACCCACTTTAAGACATTTAAGGTTAGTCGATGCAACTAGAAGATCACCAATAGGAGACCTATCTCAGGTCACAGTTTATATTGGAGACCATAAGTTTCTTATGGATTTTATAGTATTAAAAACTACGAGACAATCGTCATATAAAGAGTTATTAGGACGACCATGGCTCTATCAGGCCGATGTTTTAACTCACTGGAAGAAAAAAAAAGATTACCTTTAGAGACCAGATGGAGACACCGACAAGAAAAAGTCATAAAAGAATCTCCATATCATGGAAAAAAGATAAGTACGAAGGCGAGACACCTACATCTTCCTCGAGCTATACTACGGAGGAAGAAGGGCTTCAGTCAGTAGGGACTAAGGAAGGGGAGAGGTTAGTCACACTAAGTATACCTGCATACAGTAATAGAGTAGAATATGTAGATAGAGGAGAT
The DNA here is from genome assembly GCA_029204225.1 of Diphasiastrum complanatum. NCBI lineage: Eukaryota > Viridiplantae > Streptophyta > Lycopodiopsida > Lycopodiales > Lycopodiaceae > Diphasiastrum > Diphasiastrum complanatum. The sequence continues at coordinate 70,635,331 of CM055099.1, forward strand.
TGTGGAGTTCCAGAGATTAGTGCAATCATAGAAGATCAGACTATAGATAGAATACTAATAGACTCAGGATCCAGTATCAATCTAGTAACAAAAACAATGGTTAAAGAATTAGGATTAGAGAACCAGATACAGCCTATCACTTATCACGAAATCCATTTAGCGGACGCGACTAAATGTATACCGGTAGGTGAGCTAAGAGGTATTAACGTAATTATAGAGATAGAGACGTTTGTTATGAATTTCCTTGTCGTAGATCCAATAGATACACTACCTTATTCGATATTATTTGGAAGACCATGGTTATATCAAGCAGATGCTATTATAAATTGGTCTACCAAACAGATATTTTTTCCAGGCATTCTCACAGCCAGTCCAATAGGGGGTCACCTTTTGAGATGGGGTGAGCAGTTAGCTAGACCTGCTGAATCATGGATCAATTTCATAGAATGCTATGAGATTGATGAGGAAGAAGAAATACCGACAACATCCGAGTCAAGAGAAGTTCTGGGTGGAACCAGAGCAAAACTAACCGAGGGATGGTAGATAAAACAGATTATGTAGAAATAGAAATTAATAAAGGTAAGACTGTGAATCTATATAAACACCAATCGGACCAAGAACGTGAAGAATATATATTGCTTCTTCAAAAATACCAAAACGTGTTTGGTTGGTCGATGGATGATTTAATAGGAATACCAGTTAAATGGGACGAACATAGAATAGATCTCATTCAGGGAACAATACATGTTAGACATCGTCAATATAGATTGAATCCAAAGTACTCCTTATTAGTAAAAGACGAATTAGATAGATGTCTTAGAGCGGGTATTATATATCCTATTCTAAGCAATGAGTGGGTATCACCAATAGTTATAGTACCTAAGAAGAAGACGGGCAAGATTAGAGTTTGTCAGGATTTTAGGAAACTAAATGCTGCTACAGCAAAGGATTATCATCCTCTATCGTATACAGATACCATTCTTGACCAAGTAGCTGGTCATGAACGTTATAGTTTTTTAGATGGATTCTCAGGTTATAACCAAGTTTTTATAAAAGAGGAAGATAGATCCAAAACAACTTTCACCACTGATTGGGGGACGTATGCATATACGCGAATGCCCTTTGGTCTTTGTAATGCACTTGTCACATTTCAACGTATGATGACTAATATTTTCAAAAAAATTTAAGAAAATTTTTAGAAATTTTTATGGATGACTTTTGTGTCTATTCATCAACTAAAAACCATTTAGATGCATTAGAGAAAACATTGAGAAGATGTCAAGAGACATCTCTTAAACTGCATCCAGCTAAGTGCTACTTTGGGATGAGGGAAGGAATCCTTTTAGGACATAAAATTTCAAAGGATGGTATACAAGCCGACATCGAAAAAATAAAAATGATTTTAGAATTATTAGAACCAACCAATTTAAGAGAGCTTAGAGGTTTTCTAGGTCATGTAGGTTACTATCGGAGGATAATTAAAGATTATGCTATAACAGTAACACCTTTAACAAGTTTATTAAAAAAATCTGTTGAGTACCATTCGACACAAGACCATCAGAAAGCTTTTGATCAATTGAAACAGTCATTAGCAGAAGCCACTGGGGTTAGGTGTGGTTCTTAGTCAGAAAGATGACCAAAATATAGATTATCCAATTTACTATGCGGAAAGGCAACTTGCTACATCATAAAAGAATTATTCCGCTACAGAGCGAGAAGCATTAGGGATGATTTATTTTAAAGAAATTTAGACATTAACTTTTAGAATACCCTTTTGTTTTTCATGTACATCACTATGCATTAAAACATTTAGTGAATAAACCTGATCTTTTGGATAGAATAGCTAGATGGGTATTATAATTAGATGAGTTTAATTATGAAGTAGAATTAAGAAGAGGCAAGGATCATCAAAATGTTGATTGCATATCCCGCCTTTAAACAAAAAACCAATTAGAATCTATTTCTGATGAATTTCTAGATGAACATATAATGAGTATTCAATCAGAAACATCAATTTATAGGGACATTATTAATTTTTTACAAGACCAGATATATCCTGAACATTTTAATAAACAACAAAAAACTGTTTTTCTTTCTAAGGTAGGACCTTACACGATTGTAAATAGTATATTGTATAAATTAGGAGCTGACAATAGTCTCCGCCGATGTTTAGAACCAATCGAGACGGCCGCTGTAATAATGTGCATTACATGAGGAAGATTCGTGGGGTCATTATGCTCTTAAAAACACTGCAAATTTTTTTTTTAATGCTAAATATTGGTGGCCTACCGTCTATAGAAATATTAAAATTTTCATCAAAAAATGTGATGCATGCCAGAGGATGGGGAAACCCAGCTTTGCAACACATTGGCCACTTACTCCAATTATCCCCTTAGCACCTTTTGAGAAGTGGGGGATAGATTTTGTAGGACCTATCAAACCGACCACGCGTAAAACTCGTCGTCGTTACATACTCATTGCCACGGACTATGCTACCAAGATGGTAGAGGCCGAAGCCACAATTAAGAACGATGCTAAGACTGTAGCAAAGTTTTTATTCCAAAACATTATCACGCGATATGGTTGTCCCTTAGAACTCATTAGTGATAGGGAAACCCATTTTCTTAATCAGACCATTGAAGCCATGTTGTCATATTTTTCTATTACACGTCGCCAAACCACTCCATATAATCCAAAAGCAAATGGCTTATGGAACGGGCAAATGGAATTCTATGTAAAATTTTGAATAAAGTAATGGAAACACGTTCTTCTGATTGGGATCAGAATTTACCATTTGTCTTATGGGCATATAGAATTGCTGAAAAGATTACAACTAGGCAGACTCCATACTATCTTGTGTATGGAATGCATCCCATACTACCGATAGAATTCGAAGTTCTAACATTTCGCATTAATATTGAAGAGCGAATGGATGAACACGATAGTCTTCGGGAGCGGATGATTTCCTTGATGCAACTGGAAGAGGATCATCGTCTTTCATTAATTGAGACTGAATGAGTTCACAGTAAAAAAAAAAAAAAAATTGACCAATCCATTAAGAAAATAAAAATTAAACAAGGGGACTATGTGCTTCTGTATGATAACAGACACATGTTGTTTCCTGGAAAATTACATACCAGATGGATGGGACCGTATGAAGTTATAGAAGTTTTTAATAATAGATCACTTCAGTTAGCTAATCTCCAAGGACATTTACTTGACACTCGAGTAAATGGTTCAAGGGTGAAGCACTACTATGACTAATGTCCGATACATCAGTTTTTGAAGGCCTCATTTTCTGTCCAATTATTATTATTTTATTTTATTTTTTTATTTTTTTTACCGAAGTTTATATTTTTTGTGAAAATGCCGAAGCATGCTGCAATTGTTTGTATTGCGAAAAAGCCGAGATCTTCGCTACATTTATATTTTGCAAAAAATCCGACACTATATTGGAATATGGTGTATTTAGTGAGTTCACCAATATGGAAGTTGCGACACTTACCTTCACATTTTTCGGGATTTTACCTTTTGACACCTTTGCATTTTTCGCATTTTAACGAAGGAAGAAATAAGCTTACCAAGCGAAGCATTCCTGCAATTTGTTTATTTATTTATTTTTGTTTTTTGGACTAGACACTTTATTATTTAGTATGCATCTTCAAAATGAAGGACACGCTTCCATTTAATAGTAGTCCAATCCGCCGAATACGCCTAAAACCTCAAACACTTCAGTTGTTGTCGCTACCATTTTCCATCATTCTTGCTCTCCGAAATTGCGAATTGTTGCGATCAAGCTCTTGTCTGCCATCGCTCGTTTACATTTGCAAGCACTATGGCGATCGTATTCAAGACAAGCCCAAAGCCAGTGTTACCAATCTTACAACCACTAGCTGTTCGTGCGCGAATTGAAGGTCTTCTTCAATTCAATCCATCAGTTATTCTTACTGATCTTTGTTATGAGTTGATCCGCAACTTAGGCGAAACAGAGGAAGGACATATTTCCACAACTGTCCGCAATCAAGAGATTATAATCACAGAGGGGTTTTACTGTCGTGCCTTAGGATTGCCTATGGACGGCAGTATGCTAGTTACCAAACCAGATTTCATTGTGGAGAGCAGAGTTTTTCAAGAAGGAGCTTATCTTGAGAAACGGGGATACAAACTCTCTTACATTAGAGACCCCAATCTCAAGAGCTTCGTTCGATTTACTCTTGCTTCTATCTTTCTACCAGAGCAAGAGTACACAATTTCAAATACCAATATGGGATACTTGCTGAGAGCCTTAAATGGAGAGCAGATTGCCTTCGGACATATTGCTTTTAAGCAATTCTGTAAATTAATAAAAGTAAATCAGTTCTCTAGACTAGGTCAGCAGATGGGCATCTTATGCATGCATGCAGGTGTGTTGACAATGCAGGAGTTCATCAGGATTGCACCAGTATTACCAGGACTAGCACCATCAATTGAGGCGGAATCCCAAATGCAGACATCAAAGGCAACCACCGCAGCAGCCACAACATCATCATCAAGTCACGTGAGCTCGGTGAGGATGTCTTTGCCATCGTCCCAGTATACACCATTGACCATCCCAGAAGGAAATCAGGACGTGGAACAAGAGGCAGAGAACATTGCTGATCAAGAGCAAAATCAGGCTGAAATACCACAAGAACCAGAACCACAAGGAGCAGAGCAACTTTTTGAGGACCAGTAGGGCAGCGAAAGGCACGTCAAGGATCCAATCCTCGATGCCGAGTTATATCAACAGGTTTTTGGAACGCTACATACTCGGACAACTATACAACACCTTGCCAGCTTGGAAAAGTTATCCAGGAAGCTGGGGTCCAAGTATGAAAGAGTCCGAGCAGACCTCACCCAAACAGATGCAGAGCTGAGTGAAACTAAGGCTCAACTGGCCTATAGAAATGAGGAGCTCAAAGCAGCCAATGCGGAGCTGAGCAGGAAAGAGACAGAGCTGGAAGAAGCAAAAGGAAGGCAGGATGCCACACTTGAAGTGTTGGAAGAGATGTAGGAGCAGTCCAACACTTTAAAAAATGAGAACATCCTTCTCAAACAACAACTTCAGACCCTTCAGGCTTCCTTGCAGGAAGAAAGACGAGCACAAGCCACTCTTCAAAATAGCAATGTGAAACTGAGCAATGAACTTAGTAGTGCTCAGGTGTCATTTGCCCAACTGCAAAATTCTGCAGAGATGCTAAAGAAAGGCAATCAAATATACAAAAAACAGGCCGAAGAGGCAATACTCTGACGAATTAGCGCCGAAGTCACACTCGGTGCCTGCGTATCTCATGATAGGTACCGAATTGATCCAGTAGCATGGAAGGGAATCCAGGAGCGGATGATCCAGACCTTCCAGATGCAATATCTGCAGCCGTAGATGATTGCCTATGAGAAGTTGAAGGAAGAGCTAGAAGAGGCCAGATTCCAATCAGGCCAAATACAAATCTCTGACACCAGCAAATAACAATTCTGACTAATGTGTGCAGGGTATTAGCCGAAGTTGTTAAGTATCATTTCTTAGTAGACCTTCTTTCATTTCTGAATGAGCTGTGTGTTCAGATAACGGGATTGTTTGAGGCTCTGTTTTGCTTGCTTTCTGCGATAAAGACTAATTCTCTATGTTTGATTAAGAAGAATCCTTAGCTAATGTGATTCTGCTTACTGAATCTAATTGCTAGTTGCCGTCAGTTCTGACTGTTTCCTTGATTCCTGAAGAGCCTAAAAGATAAAGTAATCCTTACATTTACAGACCTTGACCAAAACATTTCATCATTGGTGTTTTTGGATGCCAATTTACCCAAATATCTTTGGATAACCAGTTCTGTCGTTGTAGTATTCGTTGTGAATTTTATACATACCAGTCTGTTTACCATCATATATACATTTACCGTGCAAAAGATGAGATTATTCTCTCTCTTGGGGAACAATGAAACCTTTTATACTACATAATTCATCATTTTTGTGGAAATCTATAGGCCACCACGTTTTAAAAACCCTGAAATAAGAACGACATTTCAAAAGATGTATTTAACATTCATAGTTTTTGTACTAGGTGATAAAAAATAGACATTTAGAAAAATAGAATGTTATAAAATTACAAAAGAATAGGAATAGAATATACCTTGAATTGGATCTCCATGATATTGATTGATGTATTGACCTCTTTCGTCCTTCTTTTTTTCAATGAATTTGCTTAGAGCTAAATTTGTTTGGAAGCCTTCCTTGTATGTGTTTGGATCATTACCACAGGAGTTCAATAAGAACATCTATTTTGTTGTTGGAAATATTTTTTCCGTCGATGATGGTATTTCAGAAGAAGTTTTGGAAGATGACACCTCGGCTTTTAATTTTCGGAATAACTAAAACAATGAATTTGATATTGTAGTTATTCTGAGAAAGGACATTTACGAGTCGAAAGTGAAAATGAAATTTGTATAATTACCTCTTTTGGATCATACTCAATTTCGGATGCCATTTCCTTTTCTGATAATCTGCAAATATTAGAAAGACATATTTAAAAATAAAAATGTAAAATCATACATGAAGTCAAATTAAGTGGGTAGAAATGATTATAGTACATCTTTGAAGATATGATAGTATTTCAGATATTTATGTTTCAGACAGAAATCAATATTGGTTGGAAATGTTCTGGTGTCAATTTAGTTGTTAACAACAATTTTTTACATTTTGTTACTCGAGATAACATGAGATAAACCAAGCCAGGTGCAAAATTTGATCTTATATCTAGGATGGCCTTTTCCCAAATGGTCACACCTTGTGCTTTGTGTGCAGTGATAGCATATGCTAACATTATTGGAAATGTAGATTTGTAAAATATTTTCGTATCGAATCGAATTTTTGCAAATGCAAATGTTGTTATATTGAAAAAAAAATTTCGGGTTTCAGTTTGAATGATGATTGTTGTCAATTCATGAATCTTGGAATATTTGAAGGCAGTTATGTGAGCTATGGTGCCATTGACTATACCATTTGAAATATCCAAGTTTGCAAGTACCATCACCTTTGTTCCTATAGCTAGTTTTGGAATTTGATGGAATAATGAATCATTGATCCATGTTGTCAGGTCGCTTTCTAGTGTAGCATTTGTTTTAACAGAGATTTGTAGTATATCAGAGGTAGAAAATAGTTTTTCTAAGATGAGGTTGTTGAAATAGAGCACATCTTCTCTATGAGTACATATGATGGTCGTATTATGGTTTGCTACATCAGGTATGTCGGACCTAGGAAGTACACAACTAGTTAATGTTTCATCTATTTCCAGTTGCGTGGGCTTTTGAAATCTAATTTTGTTCAGGAAATGAAGGTATTCGGAATCTTCAAATGATTTAGGTTTGCCTAATTGAGTAGGATAGTTGCAAGTGTGTCACAATTTTCCAGAATGGAGAGTTTGAAAGATGACATATTAAACAAAGTGATTCTGATTTGTGTTTACAAATGGTTGGAAGCTGTGCATGATCACCGACTAAAAGTAAGATATAATTTTCAAACACAATGCTAGATGGATTTTTTTTTAACTTGATTTATTTGATGAATTACATATGCTAAAACTTGAGCATCTAGCATTGACATTTCACCTATCACAATAGATTTTGCCTCAGATATTAATTTGTGTCGGAAATCGATTGGTATCAGATTTTTTTATGTAAAGTTGATTTATTGGAATTGCGAACAAGTTGTGGACTGTAAATGCCTGTTTTGCTAATGGAGATGCAGCTGCACTTGTTGTTGCGACTAACAAAATTGGTTGTCCTTTCTCGATACATTTGTAAGTGAGATATCATATCAGATATGTTTTTTCACTTCCTGGAGTGCCTTATAGAATACAAAATCCTGAATTTGAGCTTGTAATAATTCTATATACCTTATCTTGTTTGTCAATAAGCGATGAATTCTGCATGTTTTCAAATTCAGATTCCAAGCCCAAATCATTTTTTGTATCTTATGGCAAAGATATGGTTTGTGCATTTTCGATTGCTGAATTTGACATTGTTAATGTTAATAAGCATTTTTTTTTGTAGAAGTATATTTGACATTTCTTGTCGTTGTTCTCTTTCAAGAAGTTGTCTATTGGTGTATTCTGCGATGTAGATATCAATATCCTCCTCTTTCTCAAGTATGAACGATCAGTAATATTTTCTCCTAACAATTCTTGCTCATTACGAAAACATACGTTCTTGAGCAAAACCTTGAAAAAAAAAGGCTTATGTATGATGCACAGGATGATAGTCAATAAATCTTATAAGTTTAGTACTCCTATACAAGTAGTTTCCAGTCTTGTTTGTAACCAAAAGGAGTATTGGCTTTTAAGTTTCTTTTTCCTAAATTGTACATACTCCAGAATTTATAGAATGTTGAATTTTTCAATTGTACAGGTCTGTATGTGTAAACATCAATTGGATGGAACATCAATTGGATGGAACATCAATGTGTTATTTTGACTCACATATCTACATCTAAGATTTGGAGGAGAACTATCGATATAATGAACAGCTTCGCTTCTTTTTATCATAGGAATTTGCAAACAAGCAAATGTTATTTTAGGTAGGCTTGTTGGCTTTGTTAAGATTGATGTTGTGATTAGTTTTAACATGTTGTTGTCCATGTGTTCCAATCCTATACGTTTTGCATCTTCTATTTTCAAATTCAAATTTAATTTACAACATAATCACATAGCTTTTTATAATCATAAATAGATAGAATTGTTGTGCCTTGTAGATTGTCATATATATTGAGCAATAGGACATGGATCGTGTCTCTATTGGTTCTACCACTACTTAGGATACTTCATGATATTTTGTGAAGGCCTTTTAATCCTCTTGCTTTCTAATATTTGCTTTTTAATCTTATTGATGGCGATTATATTTGTACACATTTGTAATTCAACGTAGTTTAATTTTCAATTTCCTACTTTCATTGGTTGGTCTTAACATCGTATCCATGCCAAGAAGTATCTCCAGTTTTTTGTTTGATCTAGTATCTCATCAAGCTAGTTTTTGAGGAGTGTGAAGAACAGGCTAAATCTAGCTTGATCATTTTGAAATTTCATGTACATGTTGAAATCTCACATTTTTTGTATCATAACTCTATTTTCTCTCCCTACCCAAGAGCAACATGTTTTCATACTTAGTTTTTCATCAAGTATCATGTCTTTATGTGAATAATAGCTTTTGATATCTCTTTGGTGGATAGATGCATGCTTGTGTGCTCTTGTCTTGAAGATTGTCAAGATAGATTGGTAGCTACAATCACGAGATAGTTTCATTTGCAATCACACACTCCTTGGAAGATCAATCACAGACTTTTGGCTATCCTCACACGAGTGAAAAGTACACATTTCACAATTGAAAAATTAGTCAAAACACAATGTCATTAACATGTTTTTCATCTTTCTTTTTGACATGAGTTTATATTCTAAAAGATTTAGCACATAAGCACTCATTTAGCATCCAATACCAACTTATATTTATGTTTTCTTTCTTTTCATTTCTTGACCTATACTTAACCTCAAAAGACCATTCCAAGTCAAGCACTTAAGTCCCATAGAATTATTAAAAACAGTGATATATGTTTCTCAATAAGACTATGCAGCTTCTAAAGGGGTCATTTCAAGACACGCGTATAGAAGAGAGAAATGATGATTAGACAATGTTCAAAATGTCTTCACAAAAGCTATACCCAAGGACACACTTAAAATTTAACTCTATATAAAATCTCAGAGTTCAATCATTCCTAGATACTCATTTAAGGGGGAATGTTAAATCCTCAAAAAATTAATGATGATCTAGAAATAGCTTTGTACAATTATTCTTCATACATATGCTATAAATATTTTCCAAGTCCTCAAGTATTATCTAGATCGACAATTCAGTGATAGCTTTTGACAATTATGTGTAAGTAAACAAGTCCTAGTTGAAAATTAGATTTTTGGCTTGGATAGGATATAGAAGGAATCTAAAATTGTGGTAATTTACATGTTAAGTGGTACCTATACCAACAAATTTTGTTTGGTTGTACATTTATTGCTTGTAAGACACATTTTGTGAATCATTAAGAATTATCAAAAATACTATGTACATCAAATATGTGGGATTCTTCAAGGTAGAATATTTCTCGATATGAGAATAAACTCTATGATAAGTGTATCTCAAAGAGCTTGATTGGATTTTGATATCTAACAAAACCAAGAACAACTTAACTAGAACAGAATTCAACCAAACTTTAGGTATCTAAATTGTTTCTAGATTAAAACTTTAAAAGAAATTTGAAGTTCAAAATAGTTGGTATAAACATTGTTTTGGTATGCTTGTCTTGCCAAATGAAATACAAAATTAAAATAACTCATAGTTTTTTATAAGAATACAATTTAAGAGATATTCTTGAAGTTAAAAGTTTTCTAGAAAAAGGGACTTTATAGTGTTGCTTAAATTTCATTGAATTGTGTTTCAAAACATATCATGTGTTTTTCTAATACTTATGTGCGACTTGGGAATCCAATAAATTATGAATGATGAAGCTAAGTGTTTATGATTCACGAATCACGAATGTGCACTTGGTTATTATTATAGAATAGTATGAAAATGTGATAATTTCTAAAATAATAAGTGATTCTTGGTATTTTGTTAGACCAAGGAATTAGATAAATCTTTTATTAAACTCAAAAATCTAATTATCTTAGCTCCAATGAATATGTTGAGGCCATGTGTCTAAACAGCAATCTTGTCAAAAAAATTAGTTTCTTCTAGTGGGTTTGCTCATATTAGTAGAAAACACTCTACTACAAGTTTTGTACATATATGCTTATGTATAACTTTCAATCTAGATTTCCAAATGCAATTGCGATTGAATCTATTAAAATTCAAGAGGCTATAGATATTCTACACGAGATGCAAAAAATATGCCTATAGCTCATGGAGTATTTCCAGGACTAGAGACCGGGTTAATGTGAAAGATTTGACTTCATCCTTCTGCATACAATGGTTAAAATCCAAGGTATGGCAGTAGCAAGCAACAGCACCAATGGTTATACGGCATTCTTACATGCCCAATCACATTGTGATTTATATTGGGCAATTTATCTCCTTTCAATAATTTAGAATAATTTTTATTATGAGCTTCAATTATGGGCAATAGCCAAAGTGATGTTAGGATTCTAGTGTCTGTTGGTGGTTGGCTTTCCACATTTATTTGCTTGTTGGCCTTTGGCTTGTTTGGGCCCTCACAAGGTTATCTATTACATTCACGGACTAGTTCGGAGCAACGAGACATAAATAATAAACTCGAACACTGGAATGCTGAACATTCACATCAAAGATTATTCCAAATCCCTTGTACCGGACATGGACGTAACATTCTTCCTCCGGCCTTGACCTACTTGTCCTCAAATAGTTGAACTCAAACGAAGTCTTGTCATTAAGTCTAAACCAGAGAAACAGAATTTCAAGCTCAAATCTAGTAATTGCTACACAGATCTCGGATCATTGACTCCACAACACTTAATGCTAGAAGTTATTTGCCTATTCACAAGTACAACTCAAACTCATGGTTTGGCCCCAAAGTCACTAAGATGTTAAGCTTTTCTAATATCACCCAAAGTTGAGATTTTAATGGATTGATTTCAACTGTAGGACTTAATGAGAACCTCTTATACGAATTAATCATGATACTTATTGAATCGATCATTGCGATAACTCCTGTTTGATTACAAACTTACATACACATGCATAAAGTGCACCAGAGCAGTACCACGGGACTCTGAGACAGGCATGTCATTGCACATAGCAATTGAACTACAAAACTCCATAAGGTAAAACAAAACGAATAATGTTCCCGATGTTAGCCCGCAAGTGTGCGGGCGGGCAGGCGTTTTGGGCAGGCAGGGCAAGGTTTTGGGCAAAGGGGAGGGAGGGAAATTTGAAAAACCTTCATTTTTTTTTCTGGGCAGGGTCAGGGTGCCCATGGGGCAGCGCGACCGCTGCCCAAAAAAACATGAAGGAAATTTTTTTAGAAAAGGGTCCCGGGCAGTGCTGACGCTGCCCGGACAGCATGAGCTGCCCGCTCACACTATAATATAATAGATTCAAGAATCTCAGCATAGTACTATCATCACAGCAAAAGTTATTTATGATATAAAATCTCACTATATACAAGCATCAAACTCAACCATGACATATTGACAATAAGAATGATGTAAATCATTATAAACCTCCCATGTAGCGGACTTGATACGATAAGAAAAGACTAGAATTCATGTGTTTCAGCTTGGACTAGAATGTGTAAATGGTTGAAAGGAACTCAAAATAAAGCATTTATATTTAAAATTACTTGAACAAAAAACAGCTTGGTCATCCAAAGGCAATGTTGCACCTCCAAGCTTAGCAATGAAGTGACCAATCAACTTTCTTATAGATATGATAGCTATCTAGAACGGCTATGGTACAAATCTTAACACATTTTCTTCATGAATATCCCTAAAGTACTCGTGCTCCAGAGCTTTTCGAGCTGTTATACGTTGGCTTGGCTCCAAAGTGAGCATTTTCTGTTTGAAATGACACACATTGTAAGTCTTCTTAGTTGGTGAACAGTATTGAGCTAATTTGGACACTCAAAAGGTATATCGGGACCTACACCTATAAAATCAAATACCAAATTCGAATATCAGAACACAAACTCGAAAAATCACTAAGTGCATACATGCACTGAACAATCTAATTCTTACAGATAGTAAATCGATGCCGGGGGATTCAAGCCCAGGTACCACTGTTGCCAGATCCTGCATAAAGCAACACTCAATGCGAAAAGTCCTCTTCTAGCAGCATGCAACCGACAGTAATGCATAATGCGACAGATTGTCATAAGTTACTCATAGCCTATTCCTGCACTTTGACAGTTTACGTTACTCCATTAATGGTCGAGATAGGGTGCATCCTTTAACATCTCATATGATTATCATTTATCACAGAGAACTCACCTTAGGTGGCCATTTTGGGAATGCAGATTTATAGTCTGGCAATGAAGATACTCCTGGCCATGTTTCCTCAGTGGGTGTTCCTAGGGTCCTGTATGCTCAAAATGATTAAAATTACCTCTCAAAAGCCCCAAATGTAGGCACATTCCGCAGTGCCTTTGTGCAGATGTTGCAAATGCATCACAATTCAGAAAAAATCAGCCCATAGAACAGATTGGAGATACCAACCTGAAAATTTTAAACAGTTCGTCAATCTCTGAATCTCCAGGAAACAGGGGACGCTGGTTTATCATTTCTGCAAATATGCATCCTACAGACCATATATCCACTGGCGTAGAGTAATGGCGTGAGCCAAGAAGGATCTCAGGTGCCCTGTACCATAAAGTAACAACCTACAAAAAAACTCACCCAACAGAAAGCACTTTTTAGATCTTAGATTTGCCAGCTTGATCCAAAAAACATATCTAGCTCAGGCTACCACAGATAACTCACTTCATGAGTGAATGTCCTCACAGGAATACCAAATGCCCTTGCCAGTCCAAAATCTGCAAGCTTTAAAGAGTTTGTACGCCGATCTATCAACAGGTTTTGAGGCTTTAGATCTCGATGAAGTACTCTGTGAGAATGACAATAAGCGATTCCTCTAAGGATCTGGTAAAGGTATGTCTGCACGAAAAAAACTACATCAGCATGCAATTTAAGAAATTGGTTAATCAGTCTAGTATAATGTGCTAGTCACTATAAGGTGAGCTGATTCTAACATTCTTTACAGTGTGAACATTCACACCTACCCCAAAATTGGAAAAAAAAAGGATTAAGATTTTGGCATCCCATGAAAGGTAAGCACTTTTGGTATAAATCCAACAAAAAAAATAAAGCTAAAGTTACTCAAGAGAAGCAACAAAAGTACACCCAAGGAAATAAAGAGCATTTTGTAGGGATTCTAACTGGCGTTGCTGGCATAAAACTGATCGAGTTTGACAACAAACACTGATGCATCAGATCCTGATGAAAAAAGATATTGCCCCATTATATCTCTTTTTGAAATATCATCACAATGGTCTTCAACAAAAGTTATAGGACACTCCAAATGCCCAGTTCAATTTCTTCTCAAGTGCTGCAAGACCTCGATCTAGATACTTGTGCATACCTGCCACAAGGTCCCAATTGAAGGTTACCCACTTGAATGACCTCCCATTCACATAGCTCAATTTATCATCATTCTTCATCTAAAGTGCTACAGAACCTCAATCGAGGCCTTTTTCCCAATGAGATGCATGGATTGAGGGTTTCCGTCTGGTATTATCCCATAAGGAATTCAATAGGGTATGACTACCTCAACGACTCCTCATAAGCCAAGATATTAAAATTAATGTCACCACATAACCTTGATCACTGATGTGATCTTTATCTGCCATTATACTTCACACTTTGTCATTTACTTGCCTCCAACATTGACAAACTGATCAGTTTGAATTACATCAGAGATGGGTGTATCAACATGATTCTTAAACGACACTCACACGAAAACTTGTTTCACTTTAAAATGGTGGTGTTGAGGAACTTCTTTGTGAAGTTTTGAAATAAACTCATTTCAAATTTTTTTGGGGTCCACGTACAATTTTGTAGTCCTGAAAGGGACACTTTTGCCAAGTTGTAAGTCAGAAGTCCTAAGTTGTAACTTGTAACATAGCTCGAGCCTTGTATACAAATCACAAATTCCAACGTACATCAAGTTTCAAACTCACAAAGACTCAAAACACCAGTGCAATGGCGCATGCCGCGGAGATTTAAAATTTTGGAAAGATATCTTACCTACATCAGAGGTGTCGATGGCACGGAGGAACATAGTTGTTACGAGCTCGTAACCAGTGCCGAACCCTAGAGAACACAGATAGGTCAGATACCACAGTCAGGGTCATGTCCAGTGTACATGACCAACAGGGCAAGACAGTGTGAGTAGTGTGCCCCAGCACGGTCCATAGCCATGGCGGGCCTAACACAGCCTAGGGACCCTGTCAGCAGGATAGGGCCCCCAGTTGGGTCCCGACGTGCAGTCGGCCACGTCAGTGCCACGTGGCCGACACTTGGCAGTTGCATGCTACCAGTCCTCACACTGGACTAGGAGGGGCTTACTCTATATCAGGGAGTAGGCAAGGTTGGGTGGATCAGTTAGTGTTTGCCCTACTGTGGTGTTAGGATCTATTACACTGGTATCAGAGCCATCTCCATCCTAGGGAGTTCAGGACAGTAGTAGAGAAAGCTATCAGAAGATAGGAAGTGTTTCTCAGATTCTCAGAAAAGAATAGAGGAGGAGGATCGCTGTAGGAGCAGCCTTCAAACTTCTGATTTCCACTGAGAAATCACATTAGCAAGGAGTCAGATTCCAAGTGTAGGTAACTCGCTGAAAAAACAGCTGTTTCCCACTGAGTTGAGAGGATTCTCTATAGTTTTCCCAGCGAAATTAGAGTAGGAAGAAGCCAGCACCTTCATCGCTGTACAGTCAGAGACCTACATCCGATTTCCAGGGAAAAAGCTACTGGTTCTCAGCGAGTTGGAAGCCAAAAAGGAGGAGCAGGGCCAGCGCTGCCAGTGCTTCTGAAAATCTGGTTTTTCAACAAGTTTTTGAGCCCCAACGTCAGAGATTTGGAGCAAAAGGATTCCTACCAGATCAGCGAGTAGGAGACTTCTGAAATTTCAGAATTCAAAAGGGTTTTTGGACTTCAGATTTGCCTTTTTGTGGACAAGTTGGATTGCAATCAGACCAGCGAGCTACTATCCTCAAAAACCCGGGAAATTTAGCACCGTTTTGAAGCCTCAAACTGGCATTTTTCGGAACAGCAGGTACAGCACCTGTTTCTAAACCTCCGTATCGGGTCAGCCGAACAGAGGATGAAGAAATAACTAGGCAGTTAACAGACTATCTTGGGAAAGGCCAAATTCAGACCAGTAGTTCACCATGGGCCTCACCAGTCCTATTGGTGAAAAAGAAGGAGGGGTCTATGCGTCTTTGCGTAGATTACAGAGCCCTCAATAAAGTCACAATTAAGAATACATACCCTATGCCTCGGGCAGACGAGTTGTTTGATCAACTCGACGGGGCTAAAATTTTCAGCAAAATAGACCTCAGATCGGGATATCATCAAGTCCGTATAAAATCGGAAGATGTCTCGAAAACAGCTTTTAGGACTCGTCACGGTCATTATGAGTTTAAGGTGATGCCATTTGGGCTCACAAATGCTCCAGCTACCTTTATGACCTTGATGAACAGTGTCCTCAGACCATACTTGGGTAAATTTGTAGTCGTATTTTTAGATGACATCCTCGTTTACAGCAAAACCAGGAAGGAGCATCTAAAACACCTCAGAAAGGTGTTTCGACTGCTCAGAAAGCATAAGCTTTATTGTAAACAATCCAAGTGTGAATTCTTCGTTGAAGAAGTAGCATATTTGGGTCACATTATCTCTTCAGATGGGATTAAGATGGACCCAAATAAGGTTAAAGCCATACTCAGTTGGCTGAGACCTCAGAATATTTTGGAACTTCAAATCTTTCTTGGTCTGGCGGGATATTACAGACGATTTGTCAAGGAATATGCTCAGATAGCAGTCCCTATGACAAATCTCCTTAAGGGGAAGGGAAAGGAGTTCATTTGGGAGTCCGCACAACAGGAGAGCTTTGATGCTCTCAAAACAGCCTTAGCTACAGCACCAGTTTTAAAGGTCGTCGACCCCAATCAGCCATTTGTGGTCGAAACAGATGCTAGCGACTTTGCAGTAGGTGTTGTGCTAACTCAGGGTGGACGACCAGTTGCGTTCGAGAGTAAAAAACTCGAGCCAGCACAGACTAGGTATAGTGCCTATGAAAAGGAACTCTTTTCTATAGTCCATGCCCTTAAGACTTGGAGGCATTATTTGTATGGTGCCAACTTTGAGGTCCTGACAGACCATGAGAGTCTCAGATACCTTTGCAATCAACCTGAGCTTAGAGGTCGGAAAGCTCGTTGGGCAGAGTTGATGCAAGAGTTTGACATGTCTATCAGATATAGGCGTGGAAAATTCAATACAGTAGCAGATGCCCTTAGCAGAATGCCTATGATAAACGAGCTGAGTTTTACTCAGTTTCGTAATGAGTTACTCGAGTCCTTCAGAGGGAAATGCCAGCATGATGCATTCTTCTCTATTATCTGGAACTCAGTCCAGGACAGACAGTTACAGACTCCAGAACCAGTTCCCGGGGCTGGTGCCAGTTCATCCAAGAATACGGCAGCTTCCGTTGAGGATGATGATGAGTCCGAGTATACGTCATCAGATGACGTTGAGGATTCTGAGCCTGTATTACCCAAGCAAACCCCAGTGCTTGAGGGTCAGTTGACTCAAGGATTCAAATGGAAACAGTATTCCATTCAGGATGAGTACTTGCTCTATAGAGATAGAGTATGTGTCCCCAATTCAGAGGATTATAGGCAACAGGTCCTATATAAATGTCATGACAATCCTAGCGCGGGACACCCAGGCATACAGAAGACCTATGAGCTTCTTCGTAGGCAATTTTTCTGGCCCAGTATGAAAAAGGACGTCCACCAGTATGTAACCAGTTGCCAGAAATGTCAAGTAAATAAAGCAGAGCGTTTAAAGGCAGGAGGGTTGTTGCATCCCTTAGAAATACCAGCTGGTAAATGGGAGAGTGTCTCCATGGATTTTATAGTAGGCCTGCCTAAAACCCAAAAGGGTAATGACGCTATATGGGTCACAGTTGACCGTCTGACCAAAATGGCTCATTTTATTCCGACCAAAACAACCGTTAGAGCTCCAGAGTTAGCGAGGTTGTTTGTAGACGGGCTATTTAAATTGTACGGTCTACCTTCCGGCATAGTCAGCGACCGGGACAGTAAGTTTACTGGAAATTTTTGGAAGGCAGTATTCCATCATCTCCATACTAAACTTAATATGAGTACCACCGACCATCTACAGACGGACGGTCAAACAGAAAGGGTAAATCAAGTGCTGGAGGATATGCTTCGTGCATACGTCAGCAAGAAGCAGACTAATTGGGAGGAGTATCTCTCGATATTAGAGTTTGCTTACAACAGTACCAAACATTCAGCTACGGGATACAGCCCATTTATGCTGATGTACGGTTTTCAGCCACGCTCACCCACAGCTGTAGGGTTTAAACAAGAAAAAGTTGAAGCAGCCAGAAACGTTTTAGAAGACCTAAACCAGATGATAGAACATGCTAAGCGTAGCATTAGACAATCCCAGGATCGAGCCAGGCATTATGCAGATCCACACAGACGGGATGTGCAGTTCTCCACTGGTGAGAAAGTCTACTTGAGAGTCCCAGTTGACTCTAAAACCCTCAAATCAGGAGTGTGTGCTAAGTTGTCTCCAAGGTATTGTGGTCCCTTTACCATCAGTAGGAGACTAGGCGAGGTCACCTATGAACTAGAACTCCCACACAGCAGTAAGGTTTTTCCAGTCTTTCATGTAAGTCAGTTACGAAAAGCCTTAACCAGATCAGATAATCTGGTAGGGGACAGTGTTCTAGTTCTCCCATTGGATCCTCAACAACCTCCACATGAACCAGAGGAGATTCTTGATAGTAGAGAGACGCAGACTCGTCATACTCTATACCGAGAATATCTGGTTAAGTGGAATGATCAGCCTGTTGAGAATGCCACTTGGGAAAGAGGCAGCGTCCTTCGCAAGATTTTTCCAGACTGTCTTAGAGGACCAAGACGGTTCTTAAGGGGGAGGGAGTGTTACGAGCTCGTAACCAGTGCCGAACCCTAGAGAACACAGATAGGTCAGATACCACAGTCAGGGTCGTGTCCAGTGTACATGACCAACAGGGCAAGACAGTGTGAGTAGTGTGCCCCAGCACGGTCCATAGCCATGGCGGGCCTAACACAGCCTAGGGACCCTGTCAGCAGGATAGGGCCCCCAGTTGGGTCCCGACGTGCAGTCGGCCACGTCAGTGCCACGTGGCCGACACTTGGCAGTTGCATGCTACCAGTCCTCACACTGGGCTAGGAGGGGCTTACTCTATATCAGGGAGTAGGCAAGGTTGGGTGGATCAGTTAGTGTTTGCCCTACTGTGGTGTTAGGATCTATTACAATAGTGCCCATGCAAGAAGAGACCAACATATTGATGACGTGTCGCTTTCTTGAATCACTCCATCCATCATAGATATGGGGCATCCATACTTAATCCACGACTTCCTACAGTTTTGGTGTGTGAAATGGAAACAGCTAACATCACCGCTTCCCATGCAGGTGCCTGTGCTAAGTGGAAGGGTAGGGGGAGGTCACATGTATAAAAGAGCCTCTTGATGAATGCGTGCAAGGTCCGTGTATGATGATGCGTAAAAATTTCCGAGGGACGAACACAAACCCTGGGCCTGGCGCTCGAACTCGATGGAGCACCAACAACACGGCCAACACCTACATCCTCTGGTCCCTCACTCTCAACCTCAACATCCAATGGTGGGCGATGAGCTTAGGAAAAAGGCATGCCATGTGAGGTAGGCTTCGAAGCTTGTGACATGGGAAAAGTGACAAGCGAACATTCAAACTTCACATGTATGCGCAATGCGGGGTGCAACCAGATCAACTGCAGCAGCTGCAGCGCCGCCAGGTCTCGCCAATCCAATATCTCATGGTGCTTGTGTGCAAGCAGATATGTTGTAACCGCGCACTCCCAAAAGGTGTGCTCGAATCCATAAAGGGCAACCGCCTATACAGGTGAGATTGCGGTACCTGCAAGCCCACCTCTTTGTTCCCAAGCTGCCATATTAGTCACATGTTCCCAAGCGGGATCTCTTGCCTTCACCGTGATCCCGTCGCCCGAATCCTGATCTTGTGTACCCTAAAGTTTGAACCCTAAGTCCTAAGCTCCAACCTAGACTCCTACTTTTACTCTCCCATTTGTGACCCCTTGCTCTCTCTAGACTCTATCTATAATCCACCACTCTACTTAGTAGTATCTAGCCCTAAGACTCAACTTTCAAGTTTCAACAATCAAATTTACAAAAAGTCTATCCTAACTAACTTTTAACTGAATTCTAACTACTAAAAATTCTAACACTAACTACTAACTTCTCTTGGGCATGAACCTCGAATCAGGCCCTCACTAGATCCTGGTAAAATCCCTGGAACTGATTCAGGTCCCCAGTTGTAGAAACGTTAGGTTTCTTCAGCTCCCTCTCAAAGCATGGTAGTTTTATGACTCCTAAACTCACACGCTGCTTCTTAAACATTGCCTTGTCAAGAGGCTTAGTAAAAATATCAGCCACCATCTCTTTTGTTGGAACAAACTCGGTCTTGAGCCTGTCTTTTTCAACTAGATCCCTTATCAGGTGATACTTGATGGCGATGTGTTTCGTTTTGAAATGAAACACTGGATCCTTCGTAAGGTGTATGGCGGATGTATTATCCATATACAGGATCAGCGGCTCGTTAGTGTTCTCTCCTAGTTCTTCAAGGAATTGTCTGAGCCATGTAAACTCTTTGGCCATCTTGGCTGCTGCAACGTATTCTGCTTCGCAGGATGATTGTGCAATATTTTTTTGTTTTCTACTAATCCAAAGAACAGCTCTATTTGTTGCTATGTTGCAGCCTCCTGAAATACTCTTTGAGTCATCCTTCATAGATGCCTAGCTTGCATCGCTGTAGCACTTCATTTGGAACCCTGCCTCTCGAGAAAAACAAAGACCATAGTCCTTGTCTGTTTTAGGTATTGCAAGATCCTCTTAGCAATCTTCCAGTGTGTAGGTCCTGGATTAATGTTGAACTGGCTCATTCTAAATATTGCGTAAGCAATGTCTGGTCGTTTGTTGTCTGCCAAATACAATAATGAACCGATAAGCCTTCTATAAGGCCTTTGCAGCATAGCTTCCCACTTTGCATCGTCTCTAGGACAGCCCTGATTTGTCAGCACTGTGCCAAGAATCATTGGAGTGTTTACTCCCTTGCAATTTGTCATGTCAAAATCATCAATGATCTTTTGAATGTATCTTGACTGGTGTAGATATAATTTCCCGCCTTCAAGATCTCTGTCGATTTGCAAGCCTTGGTAGCATTTTGCTTCTCCTACATCTGATATCTCAAAGTGCCTTGAAATATCTTCTTTCATTTGTGCGATCAGAGTGTCGCTTTTTGACAGAATCAAGGTGTCGTCAACATAAGCACCGATGATAATAATTTCATCATCTATAATCTTTACATAGACGTTATAATCGGCCATTAGAGGGTGGAAACCTAAGGATCTAAGTGTGTGATCCATCTTGTACCACTGCCTGGCAGACTGTTTCAACCCGTAGATGCTCTTGCACATCCTGCAGGCGTAGTCAGTAAATGACTCACAGGTAAAACCTGGCGGTTGGTCCATGTAGATTTCTTCCTTCAGATCTCCATGCAGAAACGTTGTCTTCTCGTCTATAATATGGATTTTTCAAATTGTAGGCTACTGCATATGCGAACAATATGCGTAGTAATGTACAAGGTTGCATCGAACCGCGGCTCGGACCTCAAACCATAGTTCGAACCAGATTTTATAAATAAAAAAAAAAAAACCAAAAAGTCAAAAAAAACGCTTTGAAAAAAAAATATATTCAAATCGGCCAGTTTAAATCGGGGTGTAACCTTGGTGATGTATGCTTGACTACAGAAGAAAAAGTATCACTGTAGTCAACACCATATTTTTGTGAGAAACCTTTCGCAACTAGCCTGGCCTTGTATTTTGATACATTGTCGTCTGGTCCGTATTTGTATTTGTAAACTCATTTACATTTGACAGTCTTCCTGTTTGATGGCACGGGTTTGAGATCCCACACATCGTTCTGTTTCATGGAGGTCATTCTTCTTCCATGGCCTTTATCCAATTGTCCTTATCTGGACTGTTGATGGCTTCTTCATACGTTTGTGGTTCACCGCCGAATCCGTAGAAGTCTTCTTGAGTTGAAGATGAGTTGTCTGGTATATATCTGACGGGTTGTCTTCTCTCTCTACTAGATCTCCTTGGAGGTGGTGCGGGTACGGCGATTCCTTTGCCTTTGTCCTTTCTGTTGACGGTAGAACTATCGTGCATCGCAGGTGTTCTGGGTACAAATTGCATATCGGGTTGTTCGTCATCTGAACTGTCACTTGGTCCGTCTGTGATTCGAACATCTTCATCCTGATGCTCAAGATCCCCTCCCTCTATCGATGTTGGCAGGTTGTAGTACTGCTTACCAAAGATTTCATAGCTAACTGGATTTTCGTTGGCCTTGGTTCTTGCTTCATCGAATTTGACGTCTCTGACAGTATTGATTTCATTAGTGTCCGACAGATAGATCATATAGTATGATGAATGTGTGTCATATCCTACAAGGTATCCCTGCTCGACCTTTTCGTTCAGCTTCTTGCGGATTTTGTCAGGAATATATGCATATGCTACACATCCAAAGATACGTACATAAGTTAGATTTGGTTTGTTACCCCACCACAGTTCATGTGGAGTTATGTGAGGAACACCTGATTTGCCCGTCCTGTTCTAAAGGTAGGCGGCTGTGGCTACTGCTTCAGCCCATAGTGATCTTGGTGCCTTCGAGTAGGCCATCATGCACCTTGCTGCTTCCATGAGAGTTCTATTCTTCCTTTCTACTACACCGTTATGTTGTGGTGTGTAGGTTGCGGTCTTCCTGTGAAGGATACCACGACTGCAACATAAATCAGCAAAGCGGCTGGAGATGTATTCTCCGCCTCTGTCAGTTCGAATCTGCTTGACCTTCTTTTCTGTCCACTTCTCAGCCCAGTTTACATATTCTATAAACTTATCAAGAGCTTCGGACTTATTGTGGATAAAGTAGACGACAACAAACTTGCTGAAATCATCGATGAAGGTGATGTAGTATCGTGAGCCTCCCACAAAGAGTACGTCAAAAGGTCCACAGATGTCGGAGTGTATCAATTCCAAGAGTTTTGTCGCTTTGAAGGAATCCTTGGTGAAGGGTGTATGTGACATCTTGCCTTTGTTACACGCATCGCAGGATGTGAGACTTGCATCTTTGATGTTCACTCCTGTGAATGCTCCATGTTGGCTTGCTTTGTATAGCGCCATTGGGTTCATGTGGCATAGTCTCCTGTGCCATAGAAGATCCATTGACTCATGGGTTTGATGAGCCTGCTCTGTCGGTAGGCGTACCTTTAGATAATATAGGTTGCCTCTGTGTCTGCCTTGTGTGATGAGGGCACTGGTGCTGGCATCAACCACATCGTTTTGTCTGTGAATGTCATGCGCATGCCTGCATCTGCTATTCTTGCTACAGATAAAAGATCCTTCTGTAAAGTGGGCACGTATAGGACATCATCAAGTCTTCTGTCTCTGTCGTTGGTGTTCAGCCATAGTGCGCCAGTTCCGCTCACTTGATGTTGTGATCCATCTCCAAGCATGATATATCTGGATGAATCTGTTTGCCGAAAGTCAGCTATCATGTGTCTTGTTGTCACAAAATGTGACGTGGCTCCCGAATCAAGAACAACTTCTTGAATGTCGGCTTGTGACGTAGCACATACATCTATACATAAATAAGCGGATGGATTGTTGCTTGCTCTCTCCTCAGCCATCTTTGAGGACTCTGGTTCCTCTACATGCAACGAGCTATTGGAGGGTTCCTTCCTGCTTAGGGTCTTCTTGCTTCTTGGGTTCGGATAGCAGTCTACTGCTGCGTGACCCTTCTTGTGATAGTGTACGCATTGAATGTTTGGATTTAACCAACATGTGTCAATGGTGTGTCCATCGCGTCTGCATCTAACGTAGAATTTCTTGTCGCCACCTTGCGGTCTGTGTTGAGTAGGTGCCTTCGATCTTCCTTCTTTGTCGCCTTCTCTCTGCTGACTGCGATCTGGTCTTCGAGATGACTCCCTTTAAGATGAGGCTTTTCTTGCGTTGATCTTTACCGTTGTATAGAGCTTGGTCAGATTCTTGTCTGTCGTCGTAGTGCTCTCTTGCTTCTACTTCTTCCTTGATCTCGCTTATTGCCTTCTCGGAGTCATTGCAGGATCCTTTGCTAGTAGAGTGCGCATTGTTTGGAATGAACTTGGTAGCGCGCGCAAGAAGTACGTTAGCTGCTTCTCTTGTGAGACTGCGTGCTCCATGTCGGCGTTATGCAAAGAGGGGAATAGGTTCTTTATGTTTCTGATAAATGTTGTGAGGTCTTTGCCATTCGAGCGTAGGTATGTGAGTTCCAAATGCATGATCTGGCTACGTGACTTGGTCTCAAATCTTGACTTCAACGCGTCCCATAGTTCTCGTGCATTTGATATTCATGAGAGATCGAGAGTAATGTTGTCTTCGACGGAGGAGGATATGACAGTTACTGCTTTATCATTCTTCTCCTTCCATTCGCGAAGCTCCTTTCCAGCATTGGCTGACATTTCTTTGGTCCCGTCCACCCAAGGCCATAGTGCTTCTCCTCTTAGGATAAGCGATGTCTTCACTTTCCAGGCCAAGTAGTTTGACCCATCTGCCTGAAGAATGGTGTATATCTTCGATTGAATGCTGCTTATGGACGACATTGTATTTTACAATGTTTCAGCTAGAATAAGGGTCTTTGCTTGTTATCCATCTGGTCTTTGAACCTTATGGGCTTTGAGTTGTCAGACCGAGGCTCTAATACCACTATAGGAATCGTGAGAGGTTTTGATTCGCTGATTCTGCTGGTGTAATCCGGAGAGAGAGAGAGAGAGAGATATGCTCTGAGTCTCTTCCGATGTGATCAATCAGTGAGCAATAGTCTTTCTGTGATCTCGCTATTTGGAATACATTGTTCTCTAGTAGATTCTTGATATGCCTAGACAGAGTCGAGCTCTTGATTGTAGCTATTGCTTCTAATTAAGATCTATCCTCTTCCAAAGTGTAGACAGACACTGCTGACCTACTACTGATTTAGCTAAGATAAGCCTTTGTGCAGAAAAACAAATGATAGCTGGTTTTGTAACAAACATTCGATAAGCATAACGCATTCAAAGATTATACACAGTAGACAAGAGACAAAAAAAATCTGTTCGATTTCAGTGATTCCTTTGAGCGCTGTTCGCACAGCACGTCACCGCAAGAGAAACTCTATCTCTTAAGAATCAAAGGTGAGTGTCGCTTACTAGCGTACACTTCTATCTATCTCTCTATGTGTGTGTGTCCTTGTTGGACTGATCAGCTCAACTCGTCTTGCTTACTAGCAGACGGCTTTTCATCCTCACATTCATCAATCAATCACTCAACCTGTCTAACCATCCTTCTCCCGTTCATCCTCTATATATATGGAAGCGGTGATTACAAGAACTACTTAAATCACTACCAATGGCTTTCGGTTTGTTGTCTCCTTCATCCGTGGGGTTCTTCTGTCTTGCTGGTACTTCGTTGATCTTGAGTCGTGAAGACGTGCCGATTTCGCAACCACCTTTGCAGCCGTAGACCAAACTGTCATTGGTTGAGCTTCGGTCTTCACTTGTACCACAAGTGTTGTTGACCTGCGGTTCCCTTTGATCGTCTTTGTTCATCATCCAGACGTTGCGGTTTGCGGTTTGCGGTTTGTTGCGGCTTGCGGCTTGTCGGGGCTTTGCGGCTTGTCAGGCTAACAAACCATGGACTCCAAATGATTCTTCAATATGATTCGTACTTATAGATTTTAAAAAGCAAGCATCTACTAAAAGAGGATGAAATTTAGAAAAGGACTCTTTCAAAAACAATGAGGGAAGGATTGATATATCTACAATAACAATATGACCTAAAGAAGGATCACAAAACTTCAAGAACAAAGCTTATTAAGGATATAGACAACTTTTTCTAAAGATTTGGACCAATATCAGCATAATTAAAGGCTTTTTGTCCTATAGTTTTAACATATTTCCAAGCAATCACTAGATAATTCCAAATTTTCTTCACAAGGAGGAAGAGCATTCATAACTTCAGGCTTTTCAAGAATAGAGCTCAAACTTATTTTGTCAAGATCAAGCAAAGTAAAAGTTGTGATGTGTATCTTTACTAGAGGTAAAAAATTTAGTTTTAATATTAGCTTTGAACTTTATAAAGCGACTTAAAAGAGCTATAAGTTGATAAAAGTGAAAATGTGAAATACCAAGATCATGACAAGACATATTTTCCAAAGTATCGAGCAACTAAAAAAGGTTCTTCCAGTTTTATCTATTAAACATACCCAAAGACATAACACGACCCAAATAAAGTAAGCTCCTTATGTAATCTATATAAGTAAACGTTCTAGAGACAACACTACTAGGGGGTAAAAAGTTAGAGTGCTAAACATAAGACGAGGAGAAGGGGAGGAGGAGGTGCGATCGCAGCTTGTGGAATGTAGCAATCTAGAGGAGGAGGTAGATGATGTGATAAGGGTTTCCAAACTTTTAGACCATTGCGAACGTAAGGTGTTAGATTTTTAGGTTTCGAGTAAGCTCTCCACAACATGGAAGTTTTTTTGGCAAAGTTTCTACTCTTTCGTAACTTGGACTTGCCCTCGAGATTATAACCTTTAGGAAAAAAGGAGTGAAGAGTTCTCATTAGAAAAAGTTCACGAACCCATGCTACTTTGAAAAACTCTTTAAATATAGAAAAGCTTCCAGCAATGTGCTCAATGGGAAAGACCCTAAGAGACTCAAAACCAATTTGGCTTTAGCATACAAAGGTCTTAACTCTTCTTTGGGAAACTTAGAGAGCTATACACTCTTCTAGCTTCTCGAATATGTTCTTGAAAACGTACAAAGGTAGACCGATAAGTTTTGGGTTTGAGTACTTTTATTTGTGTCTTCACAGAGCAGCACTTATTATGCATGGACAGTGTTAGAATCCCCATCGTCATTCCAGTCATTGCTAAGTTCCATAAGCCATGGTGTCCCATACCACCATGCCTTACCCTCAACCCTCACCTACCTAGATCCTGAGGCCTAGAAAATCGTCCTGACCTGACCGCCAGTGGAAGAGCTCTTCATTCTCCAAGAGAGAATGCATGACCATCAACAAGCGGTAGTTGTGCACACTCACACGGGTCCATAACAAAGGGTCACCGCGCGCCTGGAAAACATTGGCACGTGGCACCCAAAAGACCTATAGCTCCAAATCAACGTTCCATCCCATAAATGGGACCGTCACCTCAAACTACCTATTGTGTGCCGTTATGGGTACGTAACATTCCCCCCCCCCCTTAAGAGTCTCCTCCTAAAGGGAGCAAACCAGGGAAGTTCAGTCTTAAATAGTCGTCTCTCTCCCAGGTGTCCCCATCATTTGACATGCCTTTCCAACGTACAAGAAATTCAAAAACCAAACAGTTTCTCAGTTGGTGACGACGAACATCAATCACTCTTTCAGGCACGTTAGGCACAAAGGTAGATAGATCCTCCAACTCAACCAGTTCACCTTCCGGAATTAGGGAATCCTTCCAACTAAGTTGCTCTTTCAAACGGATTACATGGAAAATAGGATGAACCCCAACCCCAATCGGAAGATCAAGATGATAAGCAACAGGGTTGATTTTCTTTACAACCTTATAAGGTCCACTATATTGTGAAGATAGCTTATGACATTTTCCCGTCCGAAGCACCTTTAAATCCTTAGGGATTTTAAGATACACCCAGGTTTCGACTTCAATTTCCCGAGATGAGCGACCGCAGTTAGCATAAAACTGAGCTCTATCCTTAGCAGTTTTCATGCTTTCTTTGGCCACTTGCAGCATTTCTTGCATATTTTGCAGGAAATCTGCTGCAGCTTGCACCTTGAGACCATTGAGTCCGACCGAAACTGGAGAATGCGGCTGTCGAAGCCATACATCAGCATAAAAGGACTGAATCCGGTGGCACAATGCTTGGCACTATTGTGAGCGAACTCAACCATTGGGAGATACTTTTCCCAATCAGACTGTCGGTGAGAAACATATGCTCTAAGCATATCTTCCAAAATCTGGTTAACACGTTCTGTTTGCCCATCAAATTTTGGGTGATCTGAAGAACTAAGACTAAGAGTTGTTTCAAGTTTATCAAATACTGACTACCAAAACTTCCCAGTGATTTGGAGTCTCAATCACTAACAATATCATTCGGCAAGCCATACAATCTCAACAACTTTTCAACGAATAGCTGGGCTAGTTCAGATGCCTTGACAGTTAATTTAGTTGGAATAAATTGTGCCATGTTGGTTAGCCTATCAACCACCACCCAAATGGCATCGTGAACACTCCGGGTTTTAGGAAGTCCAATCACAAAATCCATTGAAATACTTTCCCATTTCTTGCTGGGAATTTCCAAGGGATGTAGAAGACCCGCAACTTTGAGTCTTTCTATTTTATTTTGTTGGCATTGTTCACAACCTTGAACGTATGCCTCGACATGACCTTTCATCTTTGGCCAGAAGAAATTATGCCTGACAAGGTCAAGTGTCCTCTATATGACCGTGTGACCAGCACAAGGATTGTCATGACACTGCTGCAGGATTTGGGCCCGCAAGTCCTCCCTATCCGGCACACAAACCTTTCCCTTACGGAAAAGCAAGCCATTCCTTATGGAATAGTCTTCAAGTATCTTATCATTTCAAAATTTATTGGGATCCTGCATTCCAAGGTCAACACTAGATCTAGAATATCCGTCTAGACATCTAGCCAGATGCGACCGAAAAACCCATCGGTTCGGCAAAGATCCCCAAGTGAAAGATACAAATCAGATTGGATCTCAGCAAAGCATAATTGATTAATCTCTCCAATCGGACTCAAGGCATCAGCAACATTGTTCGACGTACATTTACGATATCTAATGTCGAACATGAACTCCTGAATGAGTTCCGACCATCTAGCCTTACGGCCACGAAGGTCCTAGGCATCACAAATGTACTTAAGAGATTGGTGATCAGTTATCACCGTAAATCTGGCACCATAGAGATAATGCCTCCAAATTTTTAAAGCGAGAATGACTGCAAAAAGCTCCTTCTCATAGGTAGAATACCTCGTCTGAGCAGGATCCAGCTTCTTGCTTTCAAAAGCAACCGGTCTACCATCCCGATAAAGGACCGCTCCTACAGCAAAGTCGCTAGCATCCGTATCCACCACAAAGGGTTGATTAGGATCAACAATCTTTAAAATTGGAGCCGTAGAAACACAGTGCTTGAGAGTTTGAAAACTCTCATTTATTTCATCAGTCCATGTTATCAATGGACTTTTTCTGCGACTACATTTTTTCTTCACCCCCTTAAGAACGTTCGTTAAGGGCAATGCTATTAAGGCATAGTCCAAAATGAACCTCTCAAAAAATCATGTGAAGCCCAAAAACGATTTCACGTCACGAATTGTTTGAGGTCGCGGCCATTCTCGTACCTTACGAACTTTGTCATTATCGATTTCAAGACCTTTATCAGATATGACATGGCCCAAGTATTTGAGTTTTGTTTGGAAGAACTCACAATTCGACTCTTTAGCATAGAGCTTTTCTTCTTTCGCCGCAATTCTAGTTGAAATTACTTCGGAAGCCCAAAAATGAAATGTAACTTTAATAAGATAGGATCGATTCATGAGGCGAATCGAGGCAAAATCTCTTGGAACTCCTGGATGTAGGCATCTAACGGCCTAGCACCCATCTGCACGATGGCAAAACACCGCCAATGCTCAAAATCATCCAAGACTGGTAGGAAAGCCATTTTAAAGGCTTCCTGGAAGACATCCCATGTGGAAGGGGCACCAGCCCTTTCCTTCAAATCCTGCCACCATGTAAACGCCTTTCTGCTCAAAAACGTGAGGGCAAACGTGATCTTTGTACTATCAGACAAGTCGTGCATGGAAAAATGGCTATTCCACCGATCGAGCCATGACAGTACAACGTCAGGATGCCAGTCCTTTTCGCCCGAAAATACTTCCGGATTAAACATAGGATAACGGACAGCAGACCGCGAGTGCGTTGAAGAACGCCACTCTTGCTTGGACACAACATGCATAGATTGCATCTCCAGGATTTGGTTTTGGAGTAGATTCAAGGCCTGTACAAGCTGATTGGTGTTTAGGTCAGGAGGAGGAGGAGGTGGTGAAGACGGTCCTTCACCCGAGGGCACAACAGGGTCCAAAGCGCACCAAGGTAAAAAAAACAAAGGAGAAACCGCAAGAGCTTCGCTACAAAGTGGCTTAGGGAGCTTGAGACAACAACTCAAGGAGACTAGGCCACACAAGCTCCTCAATGGTAAAGATGGAGCGTTTACCCCCCACCCCACACCTTTTTCCTTCCCTTTTGGCCTTGCTGGGTGGCGGCCCATATGGACGCCACCTAGCAAGCACATGGGCCCAAAAACAAGTGGCATCCCCTTATGGGGGCCACCTACCCTCAAAACACATGGCCACCACCCTCCCTATGCCCGATAAGCCATGATGTCCCATACCACCATGCCTTACCCTCAACCCTCACCTACCTACATCCTGAGGCCTAGATAATCGTCCTGACCTGACCACCAGTGGAGGAGCTCCAGCTCATGGAGATCCACCTCTACATAGTCCAGGTGGGGGCCATCTCCGACCATAGGAGTCACGCATCAACATGCGGCAGTTGTGCACACTAACGTAGGTCCATAACAAAGGGTCATCGCATGCCAATACGACATTGACATGTGGCACCCAAAAGACCTATAGCTCCAAATCAGTGTTCTGTCCCATAAATGAGACCGTCACCTCAAATTACCTATTGTGTGCCCTTATGGGTACATAACACTTGTTAAAAAGAAGAGGATAATCAATGTTTGACAAGCACAACATTAACGAAAACTCCCACAAGAAAGTTGAAACTCAGAAATTTTATATTTATTTACTGCTCACACATGTGAGCAGTACAACCTATTCTTATGTGGTATCTCTCTTGCTAACCTCACCTCCCTCTGTACTGCATTTTACAGCATCCAATTAGGTGCTCTACATCAAAAATTATCATCGTCGGAAGTCGGGCAATTTTTAGTTCAAAAATTGGCAAAATTTCGATGAGGTTATGATTGCATGTCAAAAAGTAAGAACTTGGTTGCTTTCTTTCTATTAAAAATCATTTTCACATCACTCTACATGTTTAGGAACATAATGCAATGAATTACAATACTTTTGTGATTGAAATTTCCTGCTTGAATGCAATTTACATAAAATCTAGTTAAAAAGTGAATTCTAGAAGTTGTAAATGCATTCACGTGTTTTTCTACCACCATTGCAACAACAATTTGTACTAGCTATAGGGACCTCAAAATTGAAATAATTTTCAATTTTGAGAAAAAATTTATTGAATCACAATGAAAAAGATCTATTCTCTTTAACATGTTCTAAGCAAGAAGCTCACCATACTTTTATCAAACGAGAATTCTTGGCAAAGTCTGGACAGGAGTCCATGTGCTTTTTGAGATCCAAATCCAAGTACTCAAAAACCAAATAGAGCCGTTTGTCACTATGGACAACATCTTGTAATCTGCCATAACCAAATTATATTAGAACTATGATTGAGTCTATCAACCCATCTTAAACGCAACTAATCAATTCAATCGAGTAAAAAACTTGGTCTTTCTTTCTTACACTTAACCAATATCATAAAGGGTTAAAGCTCAACAATGGCATTTCCTCCAGAAGCATTAATAGACGCATGTGTAGTTTAAGACTTCAAAACTAAGCTCATACTAAGGATATGTAAGAACCTTGGAAAAGCCTCACTCTCTCAAATGTCAAGATACACTCAAATTGAATATGCCAACATGACATGTTTGTATCAAAAATATTGTTATTCTAAATGTAGATGTTTGCAATTTTTTAACCTCAAAACAAACTAATTCGAACAAGGTATCATGAATAGCCTAAAGCAAAAGATAAATCATATTGCAAAAATGTTATAGTTTCTCTGAAACCTTAGTTAGGCATGTCTTGAATACAATGGTGGTACTCATTTGCCTTATTCCAAGAAAATTTGGTCCTCCAATAACTAGTGAGTTCGTTAGTACTTCCTTTTTTCTCCATGAGGCCAAGAGTTCTCCAATTTGCCACACAACTAAGGACATACAAGAGAAAAAAAATTCCAGAAAATTTGAGGTTTTAAACAAGGTCTCAAGTTAAAGGCAACTAAAACCTACAAATCATTTCAATATTATTAACCGACAAAAATCTAGCATATCCTAAAGTATGAGAATGCACCATGAAATAGTCTATCATGTTAAGACTATGCTTTACATGCATGTGGCTAGGCATGTCATTACAAGGGAATGGTTTGATAGACATACCGAGTGTGTCCAGGAATCGGGAGGCCTAAGAAAACCAAGACAACTAATAGCCTTGACTCTGAACACTAAGATGAGATGAGAGTAGCATGTGTTTAACTTTCCTCACAAGCCTGAAACTCTCTAGCTCAATGGATATATATATATATATGATGAATTGGAGTATGGCATCTGCCATCAAGGTACATGGGCGGGACCACAAACTCTACAAAGATGATCTAGTGTGGATTTGAGGGCTTAACATGTACCATACGTGAAAGCATAATGATCTGAAGTCGTGAAATGCTAGCCCAATCAAATGAAGTAAGACCAATGCACCACATTGTTGTTGCATATAAGGTTGTAGGACAATGTTGTCAAAACGCCAACACTTACTCGAAGCATCTCGAATAAACTTGCGGAAACATAATCTGTCCAACTGGACAAGTGAAGAATGACCTTTTCTCATGCCCACGACTAATCTCAGATAGTCAGTCCTACTAGAGGTCAGTAAGCCTACCTCGACCCGTAAGTTAATTATGATTATGAGGGGTTTGGGGCCCTCATGTGCATATAGTCATAATTAATGGTTCAAGGCCTAAACTTATGATGGTGGATTATTATGAGTCTATCAGTGAGTCATAGGGGAACTGGATGATGTGGCCCAGATAGGCTGCATAGGTGTCCAATGAGGTGTCATAGTGCACTACTAGTACTTGGAGGGTATAAATATACCCATTGGGCTCTCATTAGTGGATTCTTGATTGTGTGATTAGTAGCTACATGCTGCTAGTGTGATTCCTCCTTCCCTTGTGATAGATTGATCCATAGCTTGGGGTCTAGATCCGTAAGATCTAGATTTGGTTGGGTTGGTTTGTCCATCATCCGATTCCCTTGTGTTGCTTGTTTGTGGCTTGCTTAGTGTTGGATCCTTGTCAGTGGACTTCATAGAGGTATCAAAGCCAAAACTAAGCATTTTTGTCGTGGTGGAAAACTCGAGAATAGGCCAAAAAAAGAGGAGACGGATCGTTGAGTTGGGGTCCCGATTCTCGGATTTTCTTTGGAGCAACAATGCTATTGAAAGCTTGGTAGTGATTTAAGTTTCTTTCCGTAATTTCACATTTTTCGAGAGGGATCAATTGTAAGGTAAGTGCACTACCAAAGTTACGATTGGTTTATTTTTGCAAGCTTTTGAAAGTGAATTTGAAAGGAATTTTAATTCACCTTGCCTTTCAAGTTTTCTTTGAGTTACTCTTGCTGGTTGCTTTTCGATGAAAGGCAAATTTTCAGCCGGGCAAAAGCTGAAAATTGGGGCCTTCGAAAAGCTGGAGCTTGGAGTGTTCTATTCCTATGCAACCTAAATTTTCTTTCTGATTGCACTAAGATTATTGATTATGGTTTTTTCGCTTGAAAGAGTGCTTCTTTGGTTCACTTGCAGCCTAGTTCATTGGTGTGTTAATGGGCTGAACTTATGTGATCAGCAGTAACAATTCCAGTTTTGGTGACTGTTCTTTTGTTGAGCTGTAAGGAAAATAGAAGTTATGATTTGCAGTTACTTAGTGCTTTGATGGATTGAAAGGCTGAGAACCGTTCATTAATAGTTTTGTTTAAGGAACTGTTAATGTTCTCAGCAAACTAAGAACTATTTTCTTTTGGTGAATCTTTGTCTCTTTTATCCATAAGCATGCTATCTGCAAAGTTTTAGACAGAATCCAAACTTTTACTGTAGGTAGTACAGTGACAGAATCAAGAATGCACGGTTTCCGTATCCTGTTAAGCAAAACGGAGGCATTTGGTATCACTATCATTGATCTGCCCTCGGGTACACACCAGTACATTAGACGATTTTTATACATAGCATATCTCGACCGTACTTGGTGACGCCAGTTGGGAGTTAAGCCTGATTACTACCGGATCCACTTTTTGGAGCTGGATGTTGTTCTTCTTCTAGTTTTACCTCGATATTTGTCCTCAAGATTATCACACTGTCTCCGTTTACTTTGGCACAATTCAAAGTCTCCTCACACCAGTTGGCTATTGAGACAAGCAAATTCCGGGGTACACCACGAGAGGAGAGATTATGCCTGCTATGTTCTTTACATGAGATAGAGTCCGAGGAGCATTTCATCTTCACATGCCCCATATATTATGCGATTAGAGGGAGATATCACTGCCTATTCCGGGACATGCCTACTACACTCAGATCACTAATTGCATATGAGGACCCTCCCTATGTTGCACTTATGCTACGACAGATGGTCTTGCTGCGTCAGGATATGTACCAGTCAGCTCACCAACCACATCTTAGCTCTCGAGCTCAGATTACATCTTTCTTCTCTAGGAGACGGCCACACCGAGACCTCAAGTCTAATGACGATGATGACGATACACCACCTCACATATATTAGAGACAAGTGTATCGCTCACAATCATGTGGCAGCTCGCACTTCCCGCCTTGTCATGAGAGCACACAGTTCTCACCCTCCTAGCGACGGTCCATATTACCTCCTGCTACAGCTTGTATCACATCCTTTTTCAGCAGCAATGCTAGATGATATGACTCTATTCTTAGCAGTTATTTTGCTCCCATTCATTGACAGCTTGCAGTTTGTAGTTTATAGTTATATTGTTCATCTTTTATGCATAGTTTTTTCTTGGAGACTTTTATATACACTCCCATGGTTACCACATAGACATGTACTCTTACTGGTCTTATATGCCTTTTGGCATGGAAAAGACATTAATAAAGCTTCTTACGGGGTTATAGCACTCTTGATCATGTCCTCACTCTACGTACTATCATTGAGGAGGCAAAGCATATGGGAAAGAAGGTATTTGCTTGTTTCGTTGATCTCTCTAAGGCCTTTGATACTGTTCCCCGTCATCTTTTGATCAGCAGACTACGTCAGCTTGGCTTTTCCGACTCTATTCTCGCGGCAATGGTTGCTCTGTATGAGAGAGTTCTAGCACGTATTTGGCTGGGTACTGATTTGTCTTCTCCCATCCATAGCACTGTTGGCGTCAAGCAAGGCTGTCCACTATCCCCTCCGCTGTTTGCACTTTATATTGATGATCTTGAGCGCCTCATTCGTGAAGAAGGTGGAGATGGTTGCCCGCTGGCTCATTTGCTCATCCCCATTCTGCTTTATGTTGATGACATTGTCCTGCTTTCTCCCTCACCAGAAGGGTTGCAATGTCCCTTAGAGGTCTTACATCGGTTTTGTGTTGCTTGGGGTCTCTCTGTTAACTTAAAAAAGACGAAGATCATGATTTCCAACACCAATTGACAAAGCCTTCACAATTATCAATTTTTCTATGACGGCCAGGAAATTGACATTGTTGCCTCTTATACTTACTTGGGAGTCCTGTTTACTGCACCCCTTCTTGGTTTCCGCCAGGCTGCATTTGCGCACATTTCCTCTGGTCTTTCAGCATTGGTCTAGTTCGAGCGTGGTTGTACAATAAATCATATTTTTGATCCCGCTACTAGATGCCAATTGTTTCACACACAGGTGGTTCCAGCAGTAATGAATGCCTCCCAGATTTGGTTGCCAGGACTTTCTCTTAGATTGGGCAGGCATTTCCCGCATTCAGGCCACTATGTAGGGTCGCATGATACGTGCCAAGACTACCACCCCTCATAATATCCTATGTGCTGAGTTTGCTACTCCTCCGATCATCCTCGAGGGCTTTTCTGCCTTATTCTTTTTCTTCAGCAGATTCAAGAGATTCGTGCATCTCACCCGGATAGATACATAGTTGTTGCGGTCTATCATGGATCTTCCTCGTGGTACGCATTCATATATCCGAGGCTATTTATTTCGTCGATATATGCAGAAGACTTGGAGCTCCCTCCCAACTTCCCGCATTCGATTGAGCTATTACGAGACACACTTCCTCTCTCTGGATCCTTCTGGTTTGCCATTGTTGCCGCTCTATCTCTCACAGCCCCTACCACACGGCCTGCGCTATCGTCTTGGGCAGTTGCGCATTTCCTCTCATCAGCTTGCTATTGAGGCCGGTCGTGCATGGGATATCCCCCGGGAGCGTCGTCAATGTCGTTTGTGCTCGTTGCAAGAGGTGAAAGATGAAGCCCATTTCCTCCTCAAATGTCCGTTGTATTATGAGATACGGGAAAGGTATTATTGTCTCTTTCGCGATGGCCCGCATACGCTTCGCAATTTTGTCTCCTATCTTGATGCTCGTTGCTTGGGACTTCTTGTTCGTGAGATGCTTACTCTCCGTCAGTCTCATCTGCCTGTACCAGATCACCTGGGGTTAGACTCCCAGCAGCTGCTTCTCACTGGCTTCTTTCGGACTTGAGCACATGTTGATGACTCCGATGATGGGATTCCTATCGCTGTGCCACCGCGGAACAAGCCCAGATGTAGTCGGCACTCGCCTCCATCAGGGCCCACTGTACGCTCCACTAAGCGAACACTTCACACTTACTTTCGCTGATATGTACTTATTCTCCACCTGGCCCGGGTTGCGGGCATTGGTACTTTTTCTGTAGTTCCTCTGTTATACATGGCCCGGGTTGTGGGCTTATTTCACTTCTGCTTCGCAGCTAGTTTATAGCATTTTATGGCCATGTCCTCCTATGGATGATGCTCCCACTGTTGCTTGTACATATTTTCTTTTTGGTCTTATGCACCCACGGGTGCCCAAAAGACGTTAATAAAGCTTTCTTTCTTTCTTTCTCTCTCTCTCTCTCTCTCTCTCTCTCTCTCTCTCTCTCTCTCTCTCTCTCTCTCTCTCTCTCTCTCTCTCTCTCTCTCTCTCTCTCTCTCTCTCTCTCTCTGCTCGCGGCCAGTGGTAGAAGCCCAAGCTCTCTTTTGTAGGGAAAGGGAAAAGGGGGAAGTTGTTTATACATTTAGAAAGAATTTAACTTTCTAAATGATTCATGTTAAGGTGGGGGTGGGTGTTAACAAGAATTGCTTTTCCTAAGATTTTTTTTTCCAAAACCTTAAAAGATCTTGTTGGGCTAAGAATTCGTAAAAGCAATTATAAATTCTTAACGACAGTTATAATTACTTGTCCCACCATGAAACAGGGCACAATTGTCTTTCTCTGAGCCGCGCTCCTGGACACCTAAACTCAAGAGGCTCACACTACACAGTGGACACGTGAGTCGTGACAATGCACATTGAAGATCATTCATGAGGGGATCTTACGCAGTGCCGAGTGTGACAATGTGGCCACTCACTTCATTGCGATTCAAGAAAGACTAGGACTTGAAAAAATAACAAATGTTATAGAAGTGTCATGACTTATAGTTGAAGACATTGAGATCATCCCTGACTGAATCGTGTATGACAGGATCATGATAGGCAATCTCAATGTATGTGCGCCATCCCTGTCGGAGCTCTGCATCATGTTAAACAAAAAGGTTTGGCATAATTTCTCATTTTGTTTATTGGCCTATGCATTTGCAAGATTATTGGTATAATTTTTCAAAAAGCACGATATTGTCTTAAAAGCGGAATTTTTTGACATTGCTTTTTTATTAGCAGTTATACCCAAAACCATGTTGTAATAAACGAAAAAAAATTTCATTTTTTAGGCAAATGGTAACTGATGAAGTTCTCGTTGTGGGGTACGATTTTCCTGTTTCATTGGAGATTCGCCCGGTTTCACCCAATGGGGGTGATCCTCTGGACTCAAACTCATTGCTACACACTTTAAGCAAAGCAGTATTGGAACTCCATCAAATTAAACAAAGAGACAATCAGATGCAAAATTTGTTTAACCAATTACAAACTTCAAATTCGCACAACTCTCTCTCTCTCTCTCTCTCTCTCTCTCTCTCTCTCTCTCTCTCTCTCTCTCTCTCTCTCTCTCTCTCTCTCTCTCTCTCTCTCTCTCTCTCTCTCTCTCTCTCTCTCTCTCTCTCTCTCTCTCTCTCTCTCTCTCTCTCTCTCTCTCTCTCTCTCTCTCTCTCTCTCTCTCTCTCTCTCTCTCTCTCTCTCTCTCTCTCTCTCTCTTTATGTCGATGACGTGGTATTGGTCTCACCGACCAGAGAGGGTCTACAGAGACAGTTGGATTGCTTACATGCATTTTGCACCAGATGAGGCCTAGGGGTGAACATTGGGAAGACCAGGGTTATGGTCTTCAACACTTCTCGAGCATTCATGCAACGACAGGAGTTTACATTTGATGGACAGGTTCTAGAGGTGGTCCCTTCTTATACATACCTAGGGATCCTTTTCTCAGGTCCTACTTTTAGTATGAGACAGGCCGCTACCACTCGACTGGGGAAGGGGCATGCCTCCCTTGTTCAGCTAGACCGATTTTGTTTCAGGAAGTCCATCCAGGATGCTCGCAGTAAGTGCCGCCTCTTTGATACCATTGTCACCCCCACGGCTCTATATGCGGCAGAGGCATGGTGCACGAGCCTCCCCTCTTCACACTGGGCCAGCCTTTCACGATTACAGACCACCATGCTAGCTCGGTTGATTCGAGCAAAGCCTTCTGTCCCACATGAGATTCTTTTGGCCAAGTTTGCAGTTCCACCTATACAAATCGAGGCAGCTCTTCAGCTCATCACCTATATTCAGAGGATACAGGCACTGCCAGAGATAGACAGACGATACATACAGATTGCACTTTCATCCTCACAGGGCCTTCATGATCAGGGCTATAGACTATCATGGTTCTCTCAGGCATCTCACCTCCTACTTGAGTCATTTGGTATCTCCATCACTGCGCTTCCCTCGGGTAACCATCAGTATATCAGACGATTTCTCTATCGAGCATACCTAGAGCGAACTTGGAGCAGCCAGTTAGGAGTTAAGCCAGATTTCTACCGGACCTACTTTTTGGAGCTGGATGTATCAGGGACCCCAGTCATGCCACGCTACTTGGATTCAGGGCTATCACATTGCCTCAGCTTCACACTGGGACAGCTCAGGGTGTCTTCTCACCAGCTAGCTATTGAGACGGGGAGGTTCCATGGTATTCCCAGAGTGGAGCGGATTTGCCAGTTGTGCTCCCTCGGTGAGGTGGAGTCTGAGGAGCATTTTATCTTCAGATGCCCGGTATATTATGAGATCAGAGGGAGATATCACTACTTGTTTCGAGACATACCTACCACTCTACGTTCTCTCATAGCCTATGAGGACCCACGGTGTGTCGCGCTGATGGTACACGAGATGTTCATATTGCGGAGAGATCTACACGGGACATCCCAGCACATTAGATCTCAGTCATTGATCACTTCATTCTTTAATAGACGGAGATCACGTGTCTCAGTACCCGAGGATGATGACTACTACGACGACGAGGATGACAGTCGCTTACATGCCCACAGAGATCAGAGACGATGTACCTCCCATACTGCCAGGATAGCCATAGTTGTTTTCTTTGTTTCAGTTTTGGAGACGTTCTATGCGCTCCCATGGTCACTACACACTTGACATGTACCTCATTAGTCTTATATGCCTTTTAACATGGAAAAGACATTAATAAAGCTTTCTTTCTTACTTTCTTTCTCTCTCTCTCTCTCCATGCCTCCTCGCCGCCGCAGCCCTAGCAAGCAGGGCACCACCTCACCAGCCATGTCATCATCGACGCCAGACACCTTGCCATGTCATCATCGCAGGTGACAGCGATGCCTGCCATGCAGGCAACAGCGCTGGCTCCTCCCCCTCTGCTCCATCCTTCTTCTCAGCTCCCTACTCCCCCCTCTTCTTCCATTTCATCATCTTCTTCTTCTTCGAACTCCAATGATACTGATTTGCCCATTCCTACTGCCATCCTCCCTACTATCTCCCAAGAAACTACAATATCGCACTCATTCCATACACTCCCTCCAAATCAACTAAGGTTGACCAAATGAAAGCAGATTTCCAACTCATGAAACAAGAACTTTCACAGCTGCAGGGAATAGTGGCCTCTCTAATCAAAGAAAAGAACTTGTTGCAGTCCAAAGTTGCCTCATTGGAGCAAGTGATCAGCACTAAACAAGTTGCAGCCTCGGAATCAACTACCATCATGATACGGGAACTAGAACACAAGATTGAACATAAAGAAGAAGCCCTTCCTTGGGCGGCAGTACTGAAGAAAGGCACCAAGCCTAGCGCTCCTATTTCCTCAGTCATCTCAACCACCATTTAGGAAGAACGATCAAGGGAACAAAAGGCCCACAACATCAGGGTCCGTGGGATACCAGACACACATGATGCCATTGCGGAAGCTAAGAGGTTTCTCGAGACTACACTAGGACTGGTGACATATGGGCATGGGCATTAAGTTGCTGAGCTTGCTGAGTTGATTGGACTTGCAGACTGATCTGTTGTTGCGCCTGATGACAAGACTTGTTTGTTGCAGTGTGCTACTTTGCTCCCCACACTTCAGTGTTTATGGATTTGGGAGGTGATCCTTTTCAGGCCCTTTCTAACGGCATTGCTAGACTCTCTCTACAAGGTTACATATTGCTGGCAGGGGACTTTAACGCAAGCACAGCCTCGCCAGACTGAGTTCTATGCTAACACACTCTCTCTTCATCCGTTGGATACCTCTTATGCCTGTTATTCTCAAGACTCATCAGCGACGGTTACGTGGCAAACTCCATGCAAAGAATATCATGTGGCGTAGTCGACTTGGCCCGAATCATGCATGACAACATATTCGTCTGAATACGGGAAATAGCTGCCCAATCTTGGAGACAAAGACCTAGTAGCCAAATCTCGAAACCATACATGACACCTGTGTAGCAAAGAGCTGGGATCTGGTAGAAGGATCAAAAACATGATTTAAAGTACAACCTCTCTCAAACTAGACCAATGCAGAGTGACCCAATGAAACCCTTTTAAAAGCAGCCTGACGGAAGCGAAGCAATGGCGCCATGAATAAGACTCCCAAGTAGGTATAAGAAGTGACAATCTCAACCTCTTGTCCAGCGTATAGAAAGTGATAGTTGCAAAGACTATGACAATTAGTGTTTAAAATCAAGACCTTAGTTTCCCCTAGGTTGACAGACAAGCCCCATAAGGTACAAAAATGATGTAAGACATGTAAGTGACGCTACAAACCATCCGGGGAAGAAGAAAGAAGAACAATGTCATCAGTATAAAGAAGGATAGGAATAATCAAGTGAGCAAGCGAACAACCTTCCCCACCTTCACAGATAAGGCGCTCCAAATCATCTACATACAGGGCGATAGAGTAGTGGACAAGGGACAACCTTGCTTAACACCAACAGTGCTGCGGATAGGAGCAGACAAATTAGACCCTTGACGAAGCCTTGCTATAACCCTCTAATACAAGGTAATAATCGTTGCAAGCATAGAGTTAGGAATATGAAGTTGCCATAATCTCGAAGAAGAAGATCTCGGGGAACTATATCAAAAGCTTTCTGCAGGTCGACGAAGCAAGCAGAAACTTTGCGGCCCGCATATTTGGCTTCTTTGAAAATGTTGCGCACGGTGCACATGATCAAGGGTGCAGTAACCGCGGCGAAAGTCGTAGCAGAGAGTCCACGTGAATCAGCCTCCATAGAAAACAAGCGATGAAGGACGGCGCCAAAGACTTTAGTGACAGTGTGGTTGATCATGATGGTCCGGTAGTTGTCAACTTACATTGCATCACCTTTTTTCAAAATGGGGCGAACGAGGTTGGTTGCCCAGGACGTAGGAAGACCATCAGTAACAGAGCGATTGAAGCAATGTGCAAGAAGAGGGGAAGCAAGTTGGGCCATGGGTTTGATGAGTTCAGCAAAAAGGAAATTGACATCAAGAGAACGGTGGTTGTGGAGCTGACGAATAACATCTTCAACGATATGGGGATTGAAAAGGTCACAATGAAGTGGGCGGGGAGACAAAAGGAGTGGGGGGTGTTGGGTGGTATAGAGGTGGGTCGCATGATCAATCCAGGACTGGAGAGGGATGGGAGGAATGGTGCAAGACTTAGGAAGAAAAGCCCTCCAAAAGGTAGCGGAGGAGGCTGAGTGTAAGTTGTGAAGTAGTTGGGCTGAGCGAGTCGTATTGTGTACAGCTTTCTTGCGGTGTAGGAATGTGCGATACTGGTTTTCAACCAGGGAAGAGAGCAAAAGTGAAACGGATCGGACGTACTTGAGATAGGTTTGGAAGGAAGAGCAAGATTTGTCATACCATTTATTATGTGTCCTGCAATGAGCAAAGTTGCGGCGGGTGGGAGGGGAGATGACTGCAGCAGCAGAGAGAGAGAGAGAGAGAGAGAGAGAGAGAGAGAGAGAGAGAGAGAGAGAGAGAGAGAGAGAGAGAGAGAGAGAGAGAGAGAGAGAGAGAGAGAATTAGAATTAGAATTAGAATTATTATTAACGTCTTTTGGTGCCCAGGGGCACATAAGACAAAAGAGAGTACAAAATGTGAGAAGCATTGTCCGCATAAGGACTTATTTACCAATGAAAAGACAGTAAAACTAAAACTAAAATATCGATCTCTCTGTCTCTAAGAGAAAAAGTATCCAAGCTTGACCACCAGCTGGTGAGGGTACAAAGCAAGAGCTTAACCACCTGCTCCGCGGAGGGAACTAGCTACGAGCAAGCCGAAAGTAATGAGTGATGGTAGTAGTGGGTCGTGATGTAGGCTGGTGGGAGGCGTATGAAGATCTAGTAGCACTGGATCGAGCCGAAACTCTCTGTGTCTTCGATCTTCGGACGGGGACGTCAAAATCCGCAACCGAAATATCCACTCTGTCTCGCTTCTGGAAGAACTGAGTAATGTGAGCCTGACTGGAATCCATATCTGAGAGCGTAGGTAGA
The DNA here is from genome assembly GCA_029204225.1 of Diphasiastrum complanatum. Classification (NCBI taxonomy): domain Eukaryota; kingdom Viridiplantae; phylum Streptophyta; class Lycopodiopsida; order Lycopodiales; family Lycopodiaceae; genus Diphasiastrum; species Diphasiastrum complanatum. The sequence goes on from CM055099.1 coordinate 70,678,312, forward strand.
AGTGAAGCTCGTAAAATATACATCTCTCTCAAAAGAAGACCCACACATCTAGCGTCTGGATACTCGAGGAAGGAGCAGGGAATATCTCGGTATAAACAATGGTATCGTCCTCTAATCTCATAGTATACTGGGCAGCGAAAGATGAAATGAAACTCATCTTCCACCTCCTGAAGAGAACAGAGCTGACATATCCGCTGCAATCTGGGAGTGTCTGTGTATCTACCTGTCTCGATAGCAAGCTGATGAGAAGAGACTCGAAGCTGTCCTATACGATATCTCAGACCAAAAGATAGAGTCTGTGTAAGATAAACTGGAAGAATAGGCAAGCCCGAAACGTCCAGCCGTAAAAGATGTGTGCCATAATAATGTAGCTTGACCCTATCTGGATCAGGATGTGACCATATAGTGCGTATGTAGCTCCGGTAGATCTGCTGTCTGATATAAGCATGGGTTCCATTCGGAAGATCAAGTGCGGATAAACCCCAAGTCTGACGAAGGGCTGAGACACTGCGATACCAAGAGTGCTTGGCTCCCTGATCCGCAATGGTACAAGATGAAGTGAGAGCAGCAACAATGTATCTGGAGGTATCTAGATCTGATACCCTGTGAAGAAAGGTGATGATCTGAAACATAGCACCAACAACTAATGGAGGAGAAGCAAACTCGGCTAGTATGATATCATGTGGTACTGAGGGCTTAGCCCGGATTATCCTACTCCAATGACAGCTTCACTGGGACTGTGCCTTTGCCCCTCCTGATGTGTAGAGTTATCTCCAAGGCATACTTGTTGACCATCACTCATTTTCTCATACGTGTTGAAGCAATGTCTATGAGGTGTCATGTGCTTTGAGGCTCCGGAATCAATGACACCAAACGTGGATTCAGATGATAGGGCTGCAATGAATAGATCAAGTCTTCATAAAAATTGTTCCTCCTCATCTCCTCTTGTAAAAGAAGACCACATAACTCCCCAAAGGTTAGGAGTCCCTCCTCAGCAGAAAGGAACATCACATAGTCTTGATAGTGGAATGACCAACTATTCAAGACTATGGAAACAATACTCCTATCACTTATTGTCTCTCCCACAAAAGGAAGTTGGTCCACAAAGTCCTTGACCTTTGTAATGTGGTCATTATTGTTGCACCTACCTCGGTTTTGTAAGTAACCTGTTTTGCAAGTATATGAGCTTGGCTGAATCCACTGTTTCAAACATATACTTCGAAATGCCCCACGCTTCCAACCCTTACATTACAAATGTGAGGAATGATGTTGTCTTTGACTGAAAGATTGATCACCCTATGAGCCTTCTATCTCCTACTAAGGCAGTCCTTCAATTTTAGGTTTAAATGTAGGTACAGGCTCTCTACCTGTACTATCTCCCAACAATTCTTGTCCATCAACGCCATCTTGAACTTCCATACCCTGTAGTTTGTGCCCAACAGATTGTCCACGCTAAGATGTTTGCTCAAACAAAAGCTTAGCCTGAAAGGAATCAGAAAAGAAACAACTTCTAGCAACTAGTGTATCACCCCAAACTAGGGTATGTAGCCACTTCAAGGCAACCCTTCATCCCTTGCTTTTGACGTTGCCACTTGGTATGGCCTTGATAGCACAAGCACTAGACCCCACGGATTAGAAACCAAAAGCCCCTATAGAAAGTGTGCCATACTTTTGTGTAAGCTCCTCCAAAAGTGTTACGAGCTCGTAACCAGTGCCGAACCCTAGAGAACACAGATAGGTCAGATACCACAGTCAGGGTCGTGTCCAGCGTACATGACCAACAGGGCAAGACAGTGTGAGTAGTGTGCCCCAGCACGGTCCATAGCCATGGCGGGCCTAACACAGCCTAGGGACCCTGTCAGCAGGATAGGGCCCCCAGTTGGGTCCCGACGTGCAGTCGGCCACGTCAGTGCCACGTGGCCGACACTTGGCAGTAGCATGCTACCAGTCCTCACACTGGGCTAGGAGGGGCTTACTCTATATCAGGGAGTAGGCAAGGTTGGGTGGATCAGTTAGTGTTTGCCCTACTGTGGTGTTAGGATCTATTACACTGGAGTGTAATAGATCCTAAGAGTAAGCCCCTCCTAGCCCAGTGTGAGGACTGGTAGCATGCTACTGCCAAGTGTCGGCCACGTGGCACTGACGTGGCCGACTGCACGTCGGGACCCAACTGGGGGCCCTATCCTGCTGACAGGGTCCCTAGGCTGTGTTAGGCCCGCCATGGCTATGGACCGTGCTGGGGCACACTACTCACACTGTCTTGCCCTGTTGGTCATGTACGCTGGACACGACCCTGACTGTGGTATCTGACCTATCTGTGTTCTCTAGGGTTCGGCACTGGTTACGAGCTCGTAACACTCCCTCCCCCTTAAGAACCGTCTTGGTCCTCTAAGACAAAGTCTGGAAAAATCTTGCGAAGGACGCTGCCTCTTTCCCAAGTGGCATTCTCAACAGGCTGATCATTCCACTTAACCAGATATTCTCGGTATAGAGTATGACGAGTCTGCGTCTCTCTACTATCAAGAATTTCCTCTGGTTCATGTGGAGGTTGTTGAGGATCCAATGGGAGAACTAGAACACTGTCCCCTACCAGATTATCTGATCTGGTTAAGGCTTTTCGTAACTGACTTACATGAAAAACTGGAAAAACCTTACTGCTGTGTGGGAGTTCTAGTTCATAGGTGACCTCGCCTAGTCTCCTACTGATGGTAAAGGGACCACAATACCTTGGAGACAACTTAGCACACACTCCTGATTTGAGGGTTTTAGAGTCAACTGGGACTCTCAAGTAGACTTTCTCACCAGTGGAGAACTGCACATCCCGTCTGTGTGGATCTGCATAATGCCTGGCTCGATCCTGGGATTGTCTAATGCTACGCTTAGCATGTTCTATCATCTGGTTTAGGTCTTCTAAAAAGTTTCTGGCTGCTTCAACTTTTTCTTGTTTAAACCCTACAGCTGTGGGTGAGCGTGGCTGAAAACCGTACATCAGCATAAATGGGCTGTATCCCGTAGCTGAATGTTTGGTACTGTTGTAAGCAAACTCTAATATTGAGAGATACTCCTCCCAATTAGTCTGCCTCTTGCTGACGTATGCACGAAGCATATCCTCCAGCACTTGATTTACCCTTTCTGTTTGACCGTCCGTCTGTGGATGGTCAGTGGTACTCATATTAAGTTTAGTATGGAGATGATGGAATACTGCCTTCCAAAAATTTCCAGTAAACTTACTGTCCCGGTCGCTGACTATGCCGGAAGGTAGACCGTACAATTTAAATAGCCCGTCTACAAACAACCTCGCTAACTCTGGAGCTCTAACGGTTGTTTTGGTCGGAATAAAATGAGCCATTTTGGTCAGACGGTCAACTGTGACCCATATAGCGTCATTACCCTTTTGGGTTTTAGGCAGGCCTACTATAAAATCCATGGAGATACTCTCCCATTTACCAGCTGGTATTTCTAAGGGATGCAACAACCCTCCTGCCTTTAAACGCTCTGCTTTATTTACTTGACATTTCTGGCAACTGGTTACATACTGGTGGACGTCCTTTTTCATACTGGGCCAGAAAAATTGCCTACGAAGAAGCTCATAGGTCTTCTGTATGCCTGGGTGTCCCGCGCTAGGATTGTCATGACATTCATATAGGACCTGCTGCCTATAATCCTCTGAATTGGGGACACATACTCTATCTCTATAGAGCAAGTACTCATCCTGAATGGAATACTGTTTCCATTTGAATCCTTGAGTCAACTGACCCTCAACCACTGGGGTTTGCTTGGGTAATACAGGCTCAGAATCCTCAACGTCATCTGACGACGTATACTCGGACTCATCATCATCCTCAACGGAAGCTGCCGTATTCTTGGATGAACTGGCACCAGCCCCGGGAACTGGTTCTGGAGTCTGTAACTGTCTGTTCTGGACTGAGTTCCAGATAATAGAGAAGAATGCATCATGCTGGCATTTCCCTCTCAAGGACTCGAGTAACTCATTACGAATCTGAGTAAAACTCAGCTCGTTTATCATAGGCATTCTGCTAAGGGCATCTGCTACTGTATTGAATTTTCCACGCCTATATCTGATAGACATGTCAAACTCTTGCATCAACTCTGCCCAACGAGCTTTCCGACCTCTAAGCTCAGGTTGATTGCAAAGGTATCTGAGACTCTCATGGTCTGTCAGGACCTCAAAGTTGGCACCATACAAATAATGCCTCCAAGTCTTAAGGGCATGGACTATAGAAAAGAGTTCCTTTTCATAGGCACTGTACCTAGTCTGAGCTGGCTCGAGTTTTTTACTCTCGAACGCAACTGGTCGTCCACTCTGAGTTAGCACAGCGCCTACTGCAAAGTCGCTAGCATCTGTTTCGACCACAAATGGCTGATTGGGGTCGACGACTTTTAAGACTGGTGCTGTAGCTAAGGCTGTTTTGAGAGCATCAAAGCTCTCCTGTTGTGCAGACTCCCAAATGAACTCCTTTCCCTTCCCCTTAAGAAGATTTGTCATAGGGACTGCTATCTGAGCATATTCCTTGACAAATCGTCTGTAATATCCCGCCAGACCAAGAAAGATTTGAAGTTCCAAAATATTCTGAGGTCTCAGCCAACTGAGTATGGCTTTAACCTTATTTGGGTCCATCTTAATCCCATCTGAAGAGATAATGTGACCCAAATATGCTACTTCTTCAACGAAGAATTCACACTTGGATTGTTTAGCATAAAGCTTATGCTTTCTGAGCAGTCGAAACACCTTTCTGAGGTGTTTTAGATGCTCCTTCCTCGTTTTGCTGTAGACGAGGATGTCATCTAAAAATACGACTACAAACTTACCCAAGTATGGTCTGAGGACACTGTTCATCAAGGTCATAAAGGTAGCTGGAGCATTTGTGAGCCCAAATGGCATCACCTTAAACTCATAATGACCGTGACGAGTCCTAAAAGCTGTTTTCGAGACATCTTCCGATTTTATACGGACTTGATGATATCCCGATCTAAGGTCTATTTTACTGAAAAACTTAGCCCCGTCGAGTTGATCAAACAACTCGTCTGCCCGAGGCATAGGGTATTTATTCTTAATTGTGACTTTATTGAGGGCTCTGTAATCTACGCAAAGACGCATAGACCCCTCTTTCTTTTTCACCAATAGGACTGGTGAGGCCCATGGTGAACTACTGGTCTGAATTTGGCCTTTCCCAAGATAGTCTGTTAACTGCCTAGTTATTTCTTCATCCTCTGTTCGGCTGACCCGATACGGAGGTTTAGAAACAGGTGCTGTACCTGGTACTAGGTTTATTACATGATCTACCTCTCTGCTAGGTGGTAAACCATGTGGCAAATCTTCAGGAAAAACATCTTTAAATTTAGACAATAAAGTTTCTAATTTACTGATTTTCTGCTGAATAGAACTGGAAATAGAAACTTCAGGAATAAACTGAAAGTCACATAAGAATACCTGATGGTCTTCGTCTCCGATTAGCTGACAGAGCTCTGAACTGCAGACCATAGGGCTGTTGGGAACATCATGCTCCCCATGCAACTGGATCTCTCGGCCTTTATACTGAAAGCTGAGGGTGTTCTCCTGATAGTTTCTGTGGAGGGAAGGTCCTAAACTGTAGAGCCAATCTCTCCCGAGAACAATGTCTGTTCGATCCAGGTGCATTATCTGAAAGTTTATTTGATCTTGGTACCCCTGAATACCAAGATTTAACTTACTTACCATAGTTTCCCATATTTTTTTATCTTCACCCTTAGCTAATGAAACTATGTACCTATGCTGACTAGGTACTTCTGGTAGTTTAAGCTTTTTAACCAGGGTGTGGTTGATGAAATTATGGGTTGCCCCATCATCAACCATGACTCTTACTGACTGGTTACCAACTTTCCCATGCATACGTACTAGGTCATGCGGCCCAAAGCTGAAGGGTCTCGCTAGCATTGCAGAGGTCAGCTGGCAACAGTGTTCATGATCTTCATGATACACTTTGATCTCGGAAGCTGCCGAGTCACTGGGGAAACATACAGTCTGAACAAGATGAACTTGTTTTTTATCTTTCTTATCTTTTTTAGTGAAAGGCCCCTTGGGACACTGTCTGACTGTGTGTCCCTTGCCCATACACACAAAGCACAAACGTTCTTGTTTGGCTTTCTCAAAATCATCTGGTTTTAAGGGCTGTATGTGTGAAGGGCGTTTCTGAGGAGCTTCACCTTTAAATTTCTCTTCTTTCTTTCTTTTTAAAAATTTCTTTTTAAATTGAAAGTCTTTCTGAGGAAGCTGCTCAGAAAGTGGTTGTTGTCTCGCTCTCTTCCTACCCACTGAATCATCATAGATTTGAGCATATCTGAGAGCTTGCTCAAGGGTAGTAGGCGAGTTTCTCTGGACCTCTACTTTATATTCATCTTTGAGGCCACGGACAAATCCCCTGATTTTTTGATAGTCATCCATATTTTTAATCTTTAAAATTGCCTCTCGATACTGCGAGATATATTGGATGAGGGACTTGTCCATTACTGTTCTTTCCCAGGCTTCCCAGGCTCTATCAAGTTCATTCTCTGGTAGAAATTCTCTTAGGAAAGCTTCTTCAAAAGCTTTCCATGACCGGGGAGTCTGCCCAGTCTCCTGGAGATTTAACCACCACTTATAGGCCATAGGCCCTAAAGAAAGACTGGCCTCAATTGCTTGCAAATGGTCAGGGGTCTGTTTAAGAGCATGAATGTTCTTCCATTTGCTGAGGAAGGTTTGTAGAATATCTGCATTTCTATCCTTCTCTTCCCCATTAAAAGTAGGAGGCTTTAAATCTTTAAAAACACTGGGGTGAGACCGTAAAGTCTCACCCGAAACTGATGGAAGTGGAGAAGGGGATAACTGAGAAGTGGAGGGAAGGCTTCCTTTCGCGGAGCTCAAAATCAAGTTTTTGAGTTCAGCGAACGAGTCGTCTACACTGGACTTGAAATTGGCTAATGCCAGCTTCAGTTCATCCACTTCTGTTACCAATTGGAGGAACTGCTCCTTGGTAACCAGTTCGTCGAGTTCTTCGGCGAACTGTTCCTGTTCTTCTACTTCCATGGGTTCCTTCCCTTTTCTGTAAGCCAAGGCTTCTGTTTCAAGTTCGTCGAAGCCTCTCTCCTGGGGTTGATCAGGTCCCTGAGGAGTGGTCATCTTCGAAACTGAAAGAGAGCTACCTTAACTTCTGAAGGAAAAAAGTCTAAAAGACTAATTTACAACTGTACAAGGGAAAGGAAAGATGACTTAGCTGTTTCTGAGGACTGTACTTCCAAAGAAAGAATCAAGAAAAGCCCTTTCAGCTCTTCCTCCACTGCTTTCAGATCTGCTGTCCGGAAAAATCAGAGATCAAGGTACCAAGAAAAAGAAACAAACTTCTGATCGTCTTGGCCCCTTCCCTCGCTGTCTGAGGTGTATACTTTTTGCTCCAAAATTCTCGTTTTAGGACCCAAAACAGTTGCAAACTTGTGGTTCCTGCCAAAGACCTTCAGCGCTGGACCTGCACCCACGATTCTGTCTCAGATCCGCTCCAAATTCCAGAAAATTTCACTCCAAATTCGAAGTTTCCACCCAATTTGGCAGCGCTGGACCTGCTCCACGTTTTCTATATAAAATGTGCTCAAAAATCCACAACTGATACATAAAAATCAAGGGTAAATCCCTGATTTTTCAGCGCTGAGCTTCTACAAGGGATTGTGCCTCAAACAACTGTAAATTCCCAGCAAATTTCAAGGATTTGAAAGCTGTTCCTACAGCGATTTTCCTCCTCAATTCTTTCCTGAGAATCTGAGAAACACTTCCTATCTTCTGATAGCTTTCTCTACTGCTGTCCTGAACTCCCTAGGATGGAGATGGCTCTGATACCAGTGTAATAGATCCTAACACCACAGTAGGGCAAACACTAACTGATCCACCCAACCTTGCCTACTCCCTGATATAGAGTAAGCCCCTCCTAGCCCAGTGTGAGGACTGGTAGCATGCTACTGCCAAGTGTCGGCCACGTGGCACTGACGTGGCCGACTGCACGTCGGGACCCAACTGGGGGCCCTATCCTGCTGACAGGGTCCCTAGGCTGTGTTAGGCCCGCCACACTGTCTTGCCCTGTTGGTCATGTACGCTGGACACGACCCTGACTGTGGTATCTGACCTATCTGTGTTCTCTAGGGTTCGGCACTGGTTACGAGCTCGTAACAAAAAGGTCCACCCAAAACTCAACCAGAATTAGAAAGTTCTTGGATCATCCCACTCGCCTGGCCAACAACTCTCCAACAGTACAAGACTCAACCCGCTCTAACTCCTACATATCAAAAGCAGCCTCCTACCAGATTGAGGCGCTCGTGGAAGATGAGAATCTTCTCAAAAATCTAAGTGCTGAAGTTTCTCACTCTCAAACTCGCTGACTAGACAACTTGCTCTCATACCATGATGAATTGCGAGACGTACCTATAGAGTATCTTAACTACAATACTAGAGCAACCAAAAAAGCTTGAAAAACTTAGCTATGGAAAACATCAAATGCAAGGAGAATAGCAAAACCAAAAATTAGAAGAAATGAATTGTTAGAGAGAGAGAGAGATATGAAAGAGAGAGGGCATGGGTCTTCCAAGTCCATTGTGAGTCAAGCACCTCATCCACATACTTGGCCAAGTAGCTTACTCATATGGCGTCAGCCATATGAGTAAGCTACTTGGCCAAGTGGGCCACTTGCACTAACTTATTTAAGTTACAAATAGGAGGTCCCATGTATTTAATTAATGACATGCCCCATGAGTAATGTACAACTTAAAACCTTAATGCTTTGCCAAAGAAGTAAAATAGGCATCGCACTTCCACAACTCTAGCGTCATGAATAGCCTCAAGAGAATATTAATGAAATTGATAGTTTTTGGCCAAAAAGCTTCTTGCTCTGATCTCTACATGCAATCACTGACTGCCACCCTAAGGGAGTCCCAGTCTCCTAATGGTCTGCACAGAGCCATGTTGAGAGATTTTAAGTCTATTGTGTGCACAACTCAAATTCACTACAAAACATTTTGCCTTTTTCACACAAGAATTTCACATACTTCGCACACTTCGTGCTCTCAAACTAATGCACCCTCTTCACAATGTTTCACAAGCACTTTCTTGACATTATGTAGATATTTTAAAAGCTTTACCTCACTAGGTTTGGTCAAAAAATGAGTGAATACTAGTCACCAAAAGTCTGATAGCTGAAAAAGCTCAAAATCTGCAAAAGCATCGTATTTTCTTTGATCTTAACCGATTCTCTCATCATTTGAACTTGTGCATGCTGTCTCACTCCCTTGTGTTGCTTAACATCCAAGTCTCTTTAACCCTACTTGACAAATGAAGCTTGAACCATCAAAAAATTAATCTACTAATTTCATTCATACTTATCAATTACAAGCAAAAGTTTGTAAACCTAAAATAATCACTGGCTAATAATGAATAGTAAACTGCCTTAGTTTTGTAAATATGTAGTAGAAGAATTTTTCAAGTGGCTCATTGAGCTCTCAAAAAGCCTCCTAGAGTATGACGAGGATAAAACCAAAAGCTGCATCAAAGAGTCATGTCCATCAAATAATCCAAGAGAATTTCAACCATATTTTTCAGTTGTGGAGTAAACTTGAAAACCAAAGAGGTGTTTGCAACAGCAGTAATTGCTGAGAATTTATGAATTGAAGTATACCTGACAATATTTCCATGCTGCATTTCCTTGAGAAGAGAAATTTCTCGTATGGCTGTGCTGGGAACACCTTCCTCCTCCTGCTCTAAACGAATCTTCTTCAAGGCAATAGTCTCGTTGGTTACTCGATCCCTTGCTTTATAAACAACTCCATAGGTGCCTTCCCCTATCTTTTCAACCTTTTCATACTGTCATTATTCAAACAGGATAAGCAAACTGCTTCAAAACAGGTAAAGCATGATTTAAAATGACATGAGTAAGAACACAATCTTAAGGAGAAAACCCAAACATATGGCTTCCCCAAAACAAAGGCACAATTTGAATTAGTCTCTCACCTGTTCCATTGCAAGATGGCTTGGTTGATCAGCTCTGCTCCCTTTATCCAAGCAACAACAAACAACGCAGGGTCTGTTGTCTAACACAAACTCACTATGAAATTTCTGATGATACTGTAAACAGGATGTACAACTATAACGCAATCATGCAATTGCAATTAGAGCGCTCAAACACAGAAAAGGCAGGAAATCATGGTGTACAAAGATCGAAACAAGAAAATGAAATAAAGTCGGAAAGGTAGCCGATGACTGCGTTTAGTAGCTAGCATGTTTGAAGCAGCCAAAAGGAGTCAAGCGGCCAACTTCAGAACAATGGCCAGATTAGTTAACACAATCTAAACTACGAATTCGGAGGCTGAAAAGTTGCTCGATTAAAGTAATAAGTACAAAAATGACAACAGAGTTTGAGGAATGAGAAGAGAATGACGGAGAAATTAGAAGCAGGAAGTGGATTTGCGAGGTGATAGTGCCACATTCATCAAATACGTCAAATGTGAAATCAAACGGTTCAAATACGACAAATATCGAATAAAATGGTTCAAATGCGAAGCTCAAAGCCCATAAAACAGAACTAATCTCAAAATAAATGGTTCAAATATAAAGGCATATAGCGAACACAAGTACATTAGAGAGCTGCTATAGGTAGAAGTTAGAAATATTAAAAGAGAAGCAAAATTCTACTAACGTCCCTATAAAAACAATATTATGTGAGCAATGTGTTTGATACTCGTCCTTAAGCCTATAATAAAACAGCAGTGCATATCGTAACTTGTGTATTAGTGTATCTCCGTACAGGCACTGCGTTTGCCGAAAAGGTTCACCAGCCGTTTCAACACAGTAGATGCTCACAGCACAACGTCACAATAGCAACACCGTAACAAGATCATGTGGGCAATGAGTGCCCTATTATCCGTAAGCCTATGATAAAGCAGCAGCGCATATCATATCTTAGGTATTGGCGCGTTTTCAAGTAGGCACTCCGTTTGCAGAACAGATTCACAACCCGCCGATTAACACTCACCGCACAGCACAAAGGAATTACAAGACGAAAGCGAGGAGCTCTGAGGAAGGATTACGTAAATGACGATCCTACATTACAGTTCGACTATCTAATCCATAAGTTTCTGGCATAATACAGGGTGTTAACCCGCAGATCCGCGCTAGATCTAACAGTTTGAAAAAGAAAATGGAATCTAACAAGAAAGCGTGAGTAGAAAAAGCAAGAAATGGATGAAATGCTCTTCTAGGCCATCGCCAGTTTTTTGTTGCAAAATTTTCATGAACACGTTGTGTGAGAGAGAGAGAGAGAGAGAGAGAGAGTGCGCGGCCGCGGCGGGAAACGTAGACGAGGCGCCACAGGCAGCAAGCAACAACGAGGAGGAAAGGATCATAAGATGGTAGCAGGCGGTGGGTGTGGTGACTCGTGGAGGATAAAGTATCTCCCATAGGATTTGAAGGACCTGTCCACGAGGGGAGGGTCTAAACATATGGTGATTAAACAAGTTCTTTTTTTGGACTTGTCTTGGAAAGGCAATACTATATGTTTGGTTTGTTAATGGAATTTGAAAAGAAGTTAATACTAAAAGACAAACAAAGGTCTCAGATGAAAGACTAAATTTTTTTAATTACGACCTTGGCTTAAAGGTCCAACTACCCCGCATGTAAGTGATCATGCATGCATGGAAAATAGCAAATGAAGAAACGGCATGCAAAAAGAAAGAGCTAAAGGTGCATATCAGATGAAGAAAACTCGTCGCAAAGCATGGCATGATCGTCGTTTACATAAGAAAGATCTGAAGGAAGGAGACTTTGTCTTGATGTACAAAACGAAATTGATCAAGGGAAAATTGAAATTCACAGGTGAAGGACCATACAGAGTTGAAGAAATTATATCTTATGGAGCTATAGAACACCTTGACGGATAAAAATTTGATACCCCTATGAACGGCAGCTTATTACGCAAGTTTTGGCAGCCTGGTCGCCCAACATGATTGAAGATCTGATTTGTTATCATTATCTAATTTTGCAATTTTGTTGTTCTCGATTTTCTATTTTTTACTTTTTTTAAAAAGACTAATAAAAATAAAATAAAAAAGTGAAACAAATAAAAAGAGAAAAAATGTTGAGCAAAAGTCAAAAAAGTCATCAGATCAGAAAAAAGAGGAGGAAAGTATTTTAAGAAATCAATTTTTGAAAAAAAAGATGACGTAAAAATCACTATCAAGGACAGATTTTGATTTAAATAATCATATTAGCCTTTGTCGAGTTGCCAGATGATAAATTTGTCTGAAAAACAAGGCAACACTCTTTTGGGCGTCTTGCTGGGTAGCGCCTATTGTATGAGAAGTGCGCTACACCATGCATTCAATTACAGGATCTAGATACGCGGCTATCGATCACAGACATTGCAGCAATCAATCAGACAACAATAGATGTAACACAATAATCAAAGTTGGGAGCACATAAAGTATTTGTATTTTGATTTGTTTGAGAGTAAATCGTTCAGTGTCTCGCTCGTTGGCGGTCAAACGCTCCTCTTACAATGCCATGTTCTGCTACTTGTATATTTTCATTCGCTCTCTCTCTATTCTGAATTCTAACCTATACTTATGTCCCACGATGTGAGATTACAAGATAGATTAACTAAGCATTACAAGAGTGGTTTATGCTAAGTCGTCCCTCTGGTAACATTACTTTGGCAGCTGAGCGTGATAGTACAATGCCTTCACGCTTGTCGAGCTGCAGTCCGCTAACTCGACTTGTCCGATGTTTGGTTCTGCACGAGGTCTTTAGCACTTCGGGTACTTCGACTTCGGTGACTTCAACTTCGGACTTGTCGGTCACTTTGATGTCAAGCACTTCGGTGACTTCGACTTCGGATGCTTCGACTTCATCTTCGGTTAATGGTGCATGAGCCCTCGTCGATTTATGCGACTTCAGCTAATGGGTGCATGAGCCCTTGTTGGTCACTTCAGTGACTTCAACTTCGACTTCGGCTTTGGTTGCAAGAGCACTTCGTCAGTCACTTCGATGTCGATGACTACGGTGACTTCGACTTCAACCACTTCGGGGAATGTCAAGGAATGGTTGTCTGAGTTCACCATTTCCAACACTCCCTCTTGAACGATGCAACCTTTCTGCTTATCCAATTCATATTGATTTTTTGTGTTTTGTAAACAGTGGCTTGTCCAACGGCTTTGTCAACAAATCTGCAATCATGTCTTCTGATTTTATCAGACACTAAGCTCTCCTTTCAAGATCAGATCTCATTACCTCATTTGCCACCTTCGATGCCACCACATATTCGGCTTTGCATGAGGATTGAGCTACGAGTGTTTGTTTCTTGCATGTCCAGCTGATCGTTGCTCCACACGCTATCGAACGTCCACCTGTCATTGACTTGTTGTCATATTTGCAACTCGCCCAGCTTTCATCACTATAGTGTTGCAACATAAATTCATCTTTAGTGGAGGACGGAGGCTGGAGAAAAGAAAAATAACAACGAAACTAGGGCTTTTGTTTATGAGGTAGCCGTTTGAAATCTTAAGAGCCGTTGAAAAAAGGGGCCCAGGGTTTAGGTGCCAGGTTTGTGACTGTTTGGGCTCCTAGGGTCTATTTTTTAAACATTTTTTAAGTGTTGTCATCATTCAAAATTTGTTTTGTGTACTACCGGGATTCACAGTACACATTTCCAAAATTGCGTACAGGCTCACGACTCTGAACACAACAAGAGCACTACAACTTTTTCAAAGGACCTGGTGCAAGGAATATAACGCGTATGATTTCTATCAGTATTTTATTGTTTGACGCTCATTTTTTTGAGATGACTTGGATTGGGACCTCTATTGTTTTGTTGCATTGGAAAGCAAACCATTCTTGATCAAGTTTTCCCGATTACAGAGCAAAGATTTTAGATTTTGCTCTGTATTTTTTTTTTTTCTAGAGGTGGCTCTCTTCTTCAAAATAAAGGCTTCTAATAATATGTCCCACCGCTTTAAGTCATTTTTTTGTAGGAACATAGACTTGTACCTTACTATGGAATATTTTGAATATACGGAATAATGTGTGCAACTATGTAGTGTGCTTCAAATGAGGTTGGTCTTCACGAAACAAATATTTGAGATTCATGAATTGAGCATTCCAACAAAACATGACAATTTCACATTATCATCAGATTGAATTTTCGTGGACAATTCATTGCTTAACATTGTATTTTTGACCAAAAACATATCAAATTTTGGAAGTTCAAGATACGAACACTGACAAATGTGCATGACAACTTTGAAATCATTCTAAGGATAACACATTATTTTACAATAAAAAATTAGTATGCATTACTAGAGAACAGAGATTTGTATTGCATAATGTTTGAGAATAATGAACGTGAGTGTTTGAGAATGTATTTTTCTAGCTTACATTTTTCCTTGTATAATCAAAGAAAAAATCGACGAACTTGTTAGAGCAATTGTCAAAACAAGATCATAAATTGAGCGGGATACAAGCCAGTTGATTTAGTTGTCATTAGCCCAGGGCTTGACCAATAGTCAATATGCAAGGGTGAGTACACACTAGAACTTAGAGTAGACGATGAAAAATCAGATACTCATAACTCTATTTGTTTAGAGGGGTGTTTTTACTTCATCAAACATACCTATTTTACTTGTCCAGAGTTCTCATTGATCCCAGTCTGTGACAGTCACATCCAGTTTAGGTGGCCTCTTATTCCAAGAATAGTTGACACTTATACAAATGTAGGTGAAAGTATTATCGGTTTGTCATCTTGGTCAAAAAGAATGGAATCAATACATTTAGTAGAATATACAAGACACGTTGGTCAATGCAAAATTGAGTGGATAGAGTGAACTCCCTATATATCAAAAAAATGCTTGATAAGAAATTATCAAAACATCACACTTAGGCGAAGTATATAGAACTACGATGATCTTGAAATTATAAATTTTATTGAAATTTATTGTATGTATTCTGGTTTCCTCACATAATTCACTTCTCAACTAGCTTGTTATCTGCTCAGGCCTCCAAAGACGACATGATCAACTTTTCATTTTCCTAGGGAACTACTATAAAAGCTTTGTCCATTTTGTGCTTGTGCTCCATCCCATTAGACCTTTGGACTCTCGCCTTTTTTTCTTTCTTCGAACGTTTTCTTCGAACTGGCATTCTCTTCCACTCTGCTTTTGAAGAATGAAGCCAAAACATAATCTATTGCCAAATAGAGCTTGAATTCAAATCATTTTGATTTCGGATCAATTTTTGTTGTATTGTTATTCTTGTGCTTTCTATAAGCTTTGTATATGTAAGTATCTAGTATCAATAAGTATCTATATGTTTTTGTATCTTTCTGGCAAAAGTTTAGTTTCAACAATGGTGTGCAGCTTGTTCTTGTTGCATGCAGAGTTCCACTAAATTGTGTGACGGGCAAGAAAATGGAGGCAACAATCGAGTTTCCCATGAGTACAATTGCAACTATTACATTCCTCTTGTTAGATGGCAAATATGTTATCGACAAGGGATACCTAGAAAGGAGGCTAGGGGCTTTATATATATTGGGTAGCTTCAATGTCGTTGTATCAGTAGATGGTGATGTACCCTTGTTGATTCCAATGAAGGAGCACCTGGACATAGAGGGCAATGTTCAGTTCATAGTGGATGCATCAATATCATGCCACTACAATGTAATTAGCCTGCAAGAAAAAATAAATGACAAGATAAACAATACAGCTATTCCCATAGGCAGGTTTGGCATAAGAGAACACTCCCACCAGCCAACCTATGGTCTGCAAAATGAAAATGGAGCATCACAACCTATTTTGTTGGACGAGGAAACTACTGATGTCGAGTTTGATTTGAACACACCACTTTTTAGAGAGCATATGCAATCAGCAACATTGTCAGTAGAATCAGATAGTCAAATAAAATGCTATGAACAAGTTTCAATTGAAGTTGATGATGATTTTGCATCCATTGAGACCAATAAATCTACTGGATTGGAAGGAAGCAGTGTCATTCCCATGATTATTTCACAAACTCGATCCACGCTACTTTCTAGACTGATTAAACAAATACCAACATGCATGACAGTGGAAGAAATCCCTAGATTTTATGATGGAGACATAATGTTTGAATTTTCTCCCACATTCAATAAAGTTAATTTGATGAATGGCATGGAGCAAAAATTCGACGGGCACACGTGGACCAAACCAATAACAAGCAATGTGGCTTTTGAGGGGGTGGTCTGAGTGAGTTATTGTGCTGGGGTCTTCCAATGTTTAAGTGTCTCTTGTCCCCACAAGATAAACAGTGGCCACCGCAATAGAACCTTCTATAAAGGTTTGCTAAAGAAAAAATGCCCGTTAGCCTACGTGGCAGATTTTGATGGAAGCATTACTTGTCATTTCTGCAAACGACATGCAACATGTGTTGACACTTGCTCTTGTATTTTGTACTATGTCATGCCAAACAATGAGATACTCACTAGGTTAATGATACACTTCGGAAAACATTTACATGATGTGCAACCCGGGACATCAAAGAGGAGTATTGAAAACACTAGACTGTTGGTTGAAAGGGCGGTAAAGGTTGACAAAAATGCTGGAGCACGAAAAGTGCAGATGATGATTGCAAGAGATTTGATCTCATCAACTCTAACAAAGCCTAATCGCCTACCAAACAAGGTTGTCGGAGATCTGGAACTCGGAAACTTTTTGGATGAGTTGATTCCTCTTGTCCAAAATA
The DNA here is from genome assembly GCA_029204225.1 of Diphasiastrum complanatum. NCBI lineage: Eukaryota > Viridiplantae > Streptophyta > Lycopodiopsida > Lycopodiales > Lycopodiaceae > Diphasiastrum > Diphasiastrum complanatum. The sequence continues at coordinate 70,695,086 of CM055099.1, forward strand.
GAAGGTACATCATCCTTAATAAATAAAATCTTTGTTTTAGAATTTCTTTTTTGGATCCCTAAAACAATTTCCAATCTATGGTGTATATGTGTCAGATTACATCGGATGGTTTCCAAGGCGAAGAACACAGTCATGTCTTTAGGAGATGGTTTGGACAGTCTTCTACACCTAAAGAAGAATTCAATGTATGACTTCTTTCACGGTAGCAGATTTCCAGGACAAGGTTCTTTAGAAGACCGTTGCTTTGTTTTCAAAATGTCTACGAAGGACCTACTTCAGGAGTGGATCTAGTAAATCGAATGCGATGAACAAGCAATGGAGATCTCAATGCTTGGGTTCAATTTGATCACACCAGAAGAGTAATTGGATGGTCAACAATGGCATGCCACGTCTACGACCCAAGGTATCTCTTTTATGTTCCAACAGAGTTGGACAAAACTTTTTCCAATTTGAAGAAAACTTTACAAACATGCTCTTGATTGTTTTGGTTCAGTGTACAAGAGTTGTTGAGCATAGCTACGTGCGAGATGAAGGAAGAGGATACTGAGGCACAAATTCTATTTTGGGAGATGCTCGACATAGTCATGAAGCGTTATGGTCACGACCATGCTAACTTTCATGGATTCATGGCAGATGAGGCCCAAGCAAACTGGAGGGCAGTTCGAACAGTGTATAACGGGGGTGCAAATAATGTCATGAGTGGTCGTGAAAGGTCATGCCTATTTCATTGAGAACAAAGCCTTGTGAGACACACCAATGCATATGTTCCAAAGGATCAACAGGCTCATCCCAAGTTATTATGCGATAATTGGAGGACTTTCGCAACCAGGGATGAAGCATTGGAGCACTACAGGTTGATTAGGCAGTGGTGGTGGATAGCAAAAGTGAAGGAGTGTAATGTCCCAGCTTTGGATAGTTGGTTGAGCTGGTGGAATGTTAGAATTGCTCATTGGGGCGATTTCATGGCAACAATAAATTGTTTATATAAAACAAGACCACAAATTGTAATTTATCCTCACCACAAATTCGAATTGATAACCATAAACCATTTTTTATGTTAAATTCTAAAATATTTGTGTTTGCATTTGATAGGTGTTGGATAGTAACGCCGCTGCAAATACTCCACGAACCAATTATTGGAATCCAAACATGGTAGCTGGCTTGCTGGAGAGGGGCAAAAAGATAAAATATTCTTGTACAATGTAGCTGTCTCTGACATGGCAAATGCTCTTTTGCAAAGTGCAAAACAACATGCATATATTATGGGAAAACATTTGGGAGCTGGACCAAGCTTGAAGAATTTAATTGATAGAAGCTCATCAAAGCATCCATTCAAGCCTACAACATTAGCACAAACAGTTCAACAGGTTGTCATCGGCACTCCAATGTATCACAACAGGGTCAATTTAGAGGGCGAGAGAGAGACTGTGCGACAGAAGAGAAGGCCTTCCTTGGTTGTGGATGTAGAGGATGATAGTAGTCACAGACTTGAATTTGTTCATGTTACCAAGGAACTCAAGGAGCGGGGCCGCCCCAAAAAAATTATATTTCAAGCAGAGTGAAGTGTACCTGAACAAGGTATAGAGGCACCATCAACTTCAAGGGTTCCCCCACAAGAAGGTGACTCCGTGTTCCAAGATAAGCAAGAGATGGTGGAACGTAAAGTACACGACACCTTTTGGGCAATAAGGAGGACTAACAATGGTAGTCGTGTGAAGTGTCTCGGCTGGATATCCAAAAGTGGAAAATGTAATCGTGCAATAATTCATCGAAAGGTACTCCCGCGCCATGTTTTTTTTCAACACGAAGCCATCCAAATGGGAAGTCCCGACAAATGTTTTGGTTTTGTAATACTGATTGCACTCATTCTTGGAACCCAGACAAGAGCACTAATCCAACACCAGCAAAACTACCAAGCATATGGCCTGTCGCTGAAGGAACAAAGTTGGTGCAATCAGAGGTGGACATGTTGACTGCTGCAGGATTTCAATTGAAAGTGAAGTCAGTTAGTGTAAATAGTGTTGCTGGTGTTCCTGTCCCCAAACAAGCGAATGGTCCTAGTAGAGTAGAAAATTCCAAAACCCACAAATACAAGCGACCAAGGCATAGGACAAAAGTATCAAAAATAGCACAAGCATGTATAGAGAAAGCCCTGACCATGAGTGCTTTTGTGCTGACAGAGAAGGTAGTTAAAGAGTCACAACACAAGATTTTTGAAATTGAGACTGAATCTTCTCTGCAAGTAGGACTTCGTTATAATGTCCATATAAATATCAATCCCTCATGCACTTGTCCAAACTTCCAAAAAAGACTAGCTGAGAGAAAGCCATATATGGCTTGCAAGCATATATATTTCATATTTTAAAAAAATTTGGGCTTTGATCAGCTAAGCAACATGTTTATTCATCAAGCTACTTTGAGTGAAGCAGAGGTCTTCCAAGCAACTACTCGTGGGAGAACGTACCCATAAACATGACAATGGTCCGCTGTTATGTTGTTGTGGTGTTTTGCATAATCATACGTTTCCCATTGCTTATGTAAAAAAGCCCATGACAGCTTATGTGAAAAGGGTTGTTACTGGCGACATGAGCCAAAATTCAGAAAAATAACTCTGTTATTAGGCATATTAATGTTCACCACCTTCTTCTTCTTTTGTTTATCTTGCGCAGTCTCTAAAACAGTAAATTTGATGTCCTTATGATTCCTTGAATTTAAGAGTTTTAGATCATACTGAATTCTACTTTTTTCATGTTACATAGTTGTTTGCACAAATGTAAAAGGATATGATAGGTTGATCTATTGGGTCCATGAATGTTTCTGCAGTCTATTTTCAGTATGTCTGGAGGTAGCAACATGAGCAACTTCATAGATAAGCAATGATTCCTAAGCCTAGCCATATTTTTTGCTTCACACACCATGAAAAAAAAGACTACCATTGCAAAAGATGCTTATGTGCTAAGGAATGCAAGATTGGCAAGAGACTAGCAACAAGACGGAGAATGTCATTTTTTGTATCTGAAAGTTTTGTGTCTTGAGCATACATGACCTTTGAGGCATGCAACGAAAGCATACATGGAAATTTTCAAACCCATGTAAGTGTACATTTTTTATATAATAAACTCATTGCAAAATAATCAATATGAACAAATTCACATCTATGGGAAATTGACATAAGATAGGCCATAAGCAATTATCAAGGCAAGCCTAGACTCTAATATCTAGTAACAATAACCATGGGCAACCTCAATGGTTTCCCCAACTTATGGCTTATATTGACAATGAAGAAGTTTTTAAAGAAGGGAAGATGGAAATCTTTTTTCTTGCTTTCTAATTTTTGCTATTAGACTAAATTAGACAAATTGAAATGTAAGCCCTTTTTTCTATAGTGTGAGCAGGTTTTGGATTTAATTTAAAATAAGTGTGAGCAAATCATCTATTTATCGTAAATTAAGCACAATTATATCACCGTAAATCCTAAATCATGAAATATCATGATGTTCTCTTGATCTCCCATATTATATCTCATTCTTCCAAGTAACTGAGCTAATTTATACTACACTAAGAGTTGTACATGGGACCAGTTGTATTTAGACATTTACTTATGTGCTTAGACTTCTATTTATGCTCAAATATTTTGAAGAATCATACTATATCATAAAGGCATGATGTGGCTAGTGGCATAATCTGTTCCCAATTTTAAGGACAACTTCCAATGCATTACCATCCTTAAAATGGCGGGGGCCTCTTTGTTGTCAGAAAATACATCTATTTCTCATAAACCATTTCTTGAAGACATGGGTATCTCAATAGAGTTACGCTACTTTTAGATGTGAAATAATGTATATTTCATTGGAGTAGATATAACCTAGACATGTTATATTTCACTGATATAGAGATACCTTATACTTGCATGTAGAATGGAAAGATCATTTAATAATATTGCCAAAAATAGCTTATAGTAGGTGGACTCTACTAGTGGAAAATGCTCGCTTCGAACACATAAAAGCTCGCCAAAAAATCACACCCATGTATAATAACAGCTATGATGTCCCGAAACAAGGTTTCTCTTCAAATTATCTTGGACAACATGGATTTGTGTAAGATAAACGGTTCTTACAAAAGGATTAGAATGGCACGGATCTGTCCTGATACCTTGTAAAAACCATGGAAACCTCACCAATAAGATGTAGCCTATCCGTTACAAGGTCTTAAAAATCATGGGTTGGGTATGGAGTTACGATAAACGTAAGTTCATTCGTAACTACATTATTCAACCATGGCTTTTACAAATGTATTACCCATTCAGTAGTTATATCAGATTATGGTGAGATAAGACTAGAAAGCATGGATATGCTCAGGAGTATGGACAGTGCGTGACGTTTCTTAAGTCACCAGGGTTAGCATAGCATGGATTTGCTCTAACACTTGCACACGTGTCCACACCATTTCTTTTAGCAATAAGCAATATATACGATGAAAACTATTCATACTTATGCTTTAAACGAAATGATAAGTAGTATAACTTCTTTTGGACATCGATAACAACTAATGCTCAACTATGACACATGTCTTCCCCACGATACTAACTCGTGCGATTTTTGTTAAAATATCACTTCCAACTTGTTGTACCTTGTAGATCTCAAGTTATTTGAGCTTGATAGGATCTCACACATGTGGAGTCTGTTCCCACATGTAAAAGAATGTACATAAGTCATTTTTATTAAGTTAGATTGATTTTAGCTTGATCTACACTAATGTGAAATTGGCCTTTGAGTAGAATCTTAAAAACGGTCAAATTGGTCAAATAGATTGGACTTTGTGTAAATAGATTGGACTTTCATGTGAATGAGTTATTACTCACACATGTCAAGATACCATTCACACGTGTGGATAAGCTTCTATAAGATAAGATAGGAATATTCCATTAGATCCTATTTCTAGGGAATATTCCTATAAATGTGGAAGACTAGTTTTTTGTTTTCTAGCCAAAGAGAATAGTCAACTTTGGGAAATGAGCACATATGGCTCCCATTGGTGGATCTGGATGACTAGGCACTCTTCACACATGTGAAGGCCTGCTGGACAGTACACAGCTCGTGGATGTACTTGATCTATAAAGAGATCAACCAAATCAATAACAAGTTGATGTGAGACTGGCAAATTCTAGTTTTGTTGTGATTTCCATATTTGTCTTGAGTTTTGATGAATGAAATGCATTTGTAAGTTAATGTACTTTACTCTTTGACAGGCCGTACTGGTACTGTCCTCCACACGTGTGAGGTCGCCATCCATGTGTTTGATCATTTGATCCATTGTTCTTGCTTAAATCATAGTGTAAAGCATCTAGATCAAGATCTAACATCTAGAACTTGATAGATCTTTGGATTAAGCAATCAATAACTCTTAATGATTGATAGTACAATCAATATTTGTCCTTTTTCTCTGAAAATTGACAATTTTGTGTTGTGGGATGGTGGCAGGTATTAGCTGGACGTTTTGAGAGTGGTTATACTATATAGTGTTTTACAGTACTATATTTTACTTTTCAGCTTTACTGTACCTTGTTGGTTTATGAATAAAGGCTTCAAAGAATTTGGTCTTGCTTTGTCAAGAGGAACTATGTGAAATTGTGTATCTCTCTGTTTGCATCCTTGTGGTGTAACTCCGACTATTCGTTGGTTGGGATAGTACTAAACTCTTATCTTTTATCCGATTTATAAGCTAACAAAGGTCTGTTTTCATGTTTTAGTCTAGAGGGTGGTTTCAAGATGCTGCTCTTCTGGGTTATCGGGAGCCCCTACCTCCACCTAACCATTTTATTCAGATGCTGATTTGTTGTATGAAAAAGGTCGTAATGATGCATTCTTTTATCATTGACACTATTAGGGCTACTTGTTCTTCTGTTGGACCTGAGGATAAGGTTTTATGTTTGACTGATCTCTTGGGGACTTTGGACTAGGTTAAGATCTATCTGAAATCTGTTAAAAAGAAGGATACTTTGAGTCTGGTAGAAAATTTGTATGGCCAACTCAATGAATTTGTCGAAAGCTTTGAGGAAGATGAAAGATTTTTTGATCTACATATTAGGAAAGTCTTTGTTTGTCTTGAGAATGAGAATGATAATTCCTCTGCTGATATGAAACCTACTCCCTTAGATGCACGACTTTCACCACACCCTTTGGTCTTTTTAGATGAGCTTGATGAGGACAGTGCTTCATAGTTGGAATTGTTTTCTCAAGATATCTATGATATTGGTGATCAATCTGTATTGGTTCACTGGAAAGGAAGGACAGAGTAGCGCAAAGAGCGACCTACCTATCAAAAGGCTGAATCAGGATAAACATCCTTGTTCTTCTAAATAGAGCTTATTCCACAATTTAAAAAATTCGACAGCCCCCCAATCGGAATGCCATTCCTCATTCAAATACCCTTTAATTCCAGGAAGAAAATAATACTCCAACATCCATAATTGTTCTAAGTTTCGAAATTGGGACATTGTAGAGAATACCCTCCTTTTGAGATGTAGAAACGTTCAAGATATCTTGGAGGCAACACCAATTTGTAGGTGAACTTTTGAGGGGCAAGGGGGGGGGGGGGGGGGGGGGGGGGAGTGTGGAGAAAAGGGGCACACATTTTTGTTTCAAACTCAACAAAACATGTTGTCGAGTGTATTTTGTGTAAATAAAAAAATAAGAACGATAAATAGAAAATTAGGTGCGTGGGTTGTGGCATCATGTGTGCGTATTTCCATAGCCCAATGGGCACATGTAAAATATTGTATCACATATTAAAATAGACGGGCGCTTGTGCACCATAGATCTAGTTGTGTTTTCTTTAAAGGGCTGGGATTTCAATCATTCCCACAATGAAGTAGCCAATAGAAGCACAGGTGCAAGGGCCTCTCCAAGAATAAAAAGGCACCTCTTGTACTCATTTTCATGCTTAATAGAGAGGAGGAGACTCTACCAATTTGAGCACTCAAGCATCCTCATGTGCTTTGTTATGTATCTAATGCTTTTTGTGGATGTTAATACTTTCTATGGTTTTTGCTACCTTCATTGTTTAGTGAGTTTAAATGGTTTTACATTAGAAAATGGCATTAGCATATGAGTAACCTCCCTCTAACTCTCTCTCTTCTTGCCCTATTCTTTGCTATTATGGATGCAAGTGTGGTTAGTGTTAGGTTGGTGGGGTTAGAGTAGTGTTAAGATTAGAAAGCAACTAAAGTAGACAACTAATCTAGTTAAAGATCTATCATATTGGAACTAACCCTTTTGACAAGTGGAGGGTTGCTCAACTACTACAACTACAACCTTATAGTGGCGTCGTTGCTGGGGATAGTCACTACTAACTAGTTTAGTTATTTTTAGTCGATTTTGGTGAGTTAGGAGGGGTTTTGGAGTAGTTTAGAGAGGATTTTTCTTGTTTTTCGAGTGTTGATATGTTTGAAGTTAGCAGAGGAGGTGTTTGGAGGTAGTGGAGACCTAAAACAGCCTCTAAGGGATTGAAACATTAGCATCTAAACCAAAACCCAAAAAAACCAAAAAAATCTACATTTTTGAAGGAAAATTTGAGGAAAAAAAATACCATCAGGCTTTGATTTCTTACAAACGACTGGAAAGTAACCTTCACACATCTGACTATAGCCTGAAGACATAGTCCCAATCTTGCATAGGAGTAAACGAGAGTTACTTTCCAACAGATTTGCAAAAAAGTGAAAAATACCAAAAAATACACACCAAAAACCATTAGCCAGCTAAACTGATTTGATCCTCAGAGATCTAGATTGCAATCTTCTCATACACAAGATCCACTATCTATGGACTTCTCTGACAAATGAATCTGAGATCAAGATGATCAATACCAAGAAGAGTTGGAAACCTAGCACCAAACTTCCCCAGAGTTACAACTGCACAAATCGAAATTAAAACAGGACCAGTTGTAATGGAGCATGTTACGTCTATGTCCAGTATGTAGGATTCAGAATAATTATTGACATGGATAGCTGGTCACTCTAGTGTATATGGTTATTGGTTATGCCTCGTCATTTCGGACTTGGTCGGTAAGGTAATTAATAATCATATGAGAGCCCAGACCTATAATTGGACATAGGAGCACTTGCATGGCGTTTGACTGTTATAATGCAAGAATAGGAGGTCAATTGCTATTCTAGGTTGCATGGGGATCTTAAGAGGAAGCAGAGAACCACAACTAGTGGACAGCCACATGAAATCCTTAACAAATTTCACTATTCTTTATTACAGTTCTTTACTCATCTATAGTAAAACACTCAAAGAGCATAAGAAGCATCTTAGGACTGTCTTGAGGATTTTGAGACAGGAGAAGCTTTATGCTAAAGAGTCGAAGTGTGAATTTTTTAAGAAAGAACTGTTATATCTGGGTCATGTCATATCCTGGATGGGAATTATGATAAATCGGAAAAAGATTAAAATTGTTCTGGAATGGCCAATTCCTAAAGCTGTAAGAGAACTTAAATCTTTCTTGGGGTTTACAGTTTTCTTCCGTAGATTCATCTTGGATTATTCGTTGATTGCTGCACCTCTCAACAATGCATTGAAGGGGATAATTACTCGAAAGAGTAGGCCGAGTTCACCTCTCGTGTGGAATGAGGCATTGGATGCAAGTTTTAATAAACTTAAAGAACTAATTGTCTCAACACCAGTATTAATCATAGCAGATCTGGATAAACCTTTTCTAGTTAAAGTGGATGCTAGTGATTATGCGGTTGGTGCAGGTATGTTACAAGAGGGGAGGCCAGTTGCTTTTGAGAGTAAGAAATTGTCTGATGCATAGACTAGATATATGACTCAGGAAAAAGAACTATTTGTGGTGGTGCATGCGTTGAAAACGTGGAGACACTATCTATATGGTAGTCAGTTTATAGTGCGCTCAAATCACCAACCATTGAAGTATTTCTGTAATCAGAAAGACCTTAGGGGTCGAAAGGCTCGATGGGCTGAGTTGATACAAGAATTTGACTTTGATTTCAGATATATTAAAGGATCATCAAATCAAGTGGCAGATGTCTTAAGTCGGATTGTTGAGGTGAATGAGTTGTCATTCACATAGATCACTATTGATTTCTATCTTTCATTTTGAGGTCTTTATGAGCAAGATTCTCATTTTGGACCTATATGGCAAAGAGTTTTGAGTGGCTCTCAATCAAAAATTGATTTGCAAGGTGATTAGTTGGCTATGAAAGATAAGAAGGTAGTGGATGATTTTTCCATTTGGAATCGGATTCTGTTCCGAAGGGAAAAAGTGTGTGTACCAAGGGTGGATGCATTAAAAAAAAAAAATTATTTGAATGTCATGACGCACCTTGTGTTGGGCATCCAGGTATACATCGTACTCTAGATTTGGTACGAAGGGACTTTTTTTGGCCAAAGATAAAACCTTTCGTAGAATCATATGTGTTGAACTGTGATCAGTGCCAGCAGAATAAATCAGAACGCTTAAAGGCTGGTGGACTATTACATCCATTGGATATTCCTTCTAAACGATGGGATAGTATTTCGATGGACTTTGTAGTTGGTTTACCGAGGACGAATAAACAGAATGATGCAATTTGGGTCATAATTGATCGGTTAACAAAATTGGCTACATTTATTCCGGTAAAGACTACAACTAAAGCGTCTGATTTAGCTCAAGTATTTGTTGAACGTTTGTTCAGGCTATATGGGTTGCCATCTAACATTGTTAGTGATCGGGATCCTAAGTATACAGGCAGAGTTTGGACAACAGTGTTTGAAAAGCTTGAGACGTCTTTGAGCATGGGTTCGACTGATCATCCGGAATCCGATGGTCAGACTGAGAGGACTAATCAGACAATGGAACAAATGCTTCGTGCATACGTTTCGCTTAGGCAATCTTAGTAGGAAATTTATCTTCCATTGATTGAGTTTGCTTATAACAATAGTAAGCATTCGGTTAATGGGTATACTCCGTTTATGCTTATGTATGGATTTCAGCCTAGATCTCCGATAATGGTTGAAACTGAGTCGATCAAAATTCAAAAAGTAGCGGATTTTTTGTGTGAAATGCAAGAAATGTTACAGTTAGCTCGTGAAAATATTCTAAGTGCTCATGATCAGGTAAGACATTTTGCTAATATGAAAAGATCACCTCAGGGAGTTTCAAGTTGGAGATTGGGTGTATCTTAGAATTCCGAAGGATTCTAAGGTAATGCGCACTGGGAAGCATTACAAACTGTCTGCTAGGTACAGTGGACCTTTTAGAATCTTGAAAAAGATTGGATCTTTAGCTTATCGATTAGAGTTACTAGAGGGAACCAAGGCTCATCCTGTGTTTCATGTAAGTCGTCTGAAGCTGAGTTTACATGAGGGAGATCATGTTGGTTATGGTACTAATCTAGATTTGTTTGAAGACTTATCTGAGAGGATTCCTCTAGAACCTGAAATGATTCTTGATACAAGATCCAAGCGATTGCGAAATCGGGATGTTATTGGGCATCTGATTTATTGGAAAGGATATTCTGATGATGAGAATTCATGGGAATTAGAAGGTAATATAAGGAAGAGTTTCTCGAACTTTGAGTTTTGAGGATAGAAATAAAATAAGGGGGGAGGTATGCTACGGCCCTAATGGGGGGTTTGTACCATTAGGGGGCTACTTTAGATGTAGGGGCCAAGCCTATTTTGGGTAATAGCTAAGTAAGACCTTAGGCTATGCCTTCATGCGGTATAGGCATGTGTGTTGCTTCCTAGTATGGGATAGGATGTACATGCACTATGTCTATGTATGGGTCTTTGCTATTGTGAGTTAGGGGTACCTACATGCAGTGGACATGCATGGGAGTTAGGCATGAGTTGATAGCACACTTACATGTGGATTCATTGCATGGACAGGCAGGGGAGGGGCTTTTTACCCCATCCTGTGTCTATTTGATTCATTGAGAGTCTACGGCCGTTATGCTGTCGGATTGGTAAGCGCTTCCTATCATTCAGACTTGCCATACTCCCTAGTGCTCGAGGGCTAGATCGAACGGTCTAGGATTGGTTGGGACGGTTTCGTCCACTACACTCCTTTATTGTGTTCTTTACGCTCATTCTCTATTGGAGGTCTTGGGGGACGTTTTAGTTGGAGTACATCTCTTCATCATTTTTATTCTCCCTCATGTGTATGACTATTGTCTAACAACAATAGAAATCTTGTTTTGGGTTACTTTTATGATCAAGTCGGTTTCCTAACAAGCTCAACTCTTTGATGCTCATAGAGAAAGTTTGCAGTAGAACGAGCGTCATCATTGCAAATGGATCTAGATTCAATCCATTTGGTACAGTAATTTGTAGCCACAATGATATATCTGGCTTGAGTGTGCCTTGCAGCGGGACTAATAGGGCCAACATAATCAATTCTCCATTTCTAGAAGGTTTGATTAGTTGTGATAGGGGTGTAAAGGCATAAAGTCGGATTTTTGGGGGCATTTTGTCCTTTGACAAACATCACAGGCCTTTACGTAGTTGTGGGTATCTTTGAAGAGGGTTGGCCACCAAAATCCAGCTAAGAGGATTTTCTTGGCGGTCGTTTCAAAAGAGAAATGACTAGCTCCAAACCTTCGTGTGTTAAGGATATAACGAAGGTTATTTCACCTTCAATAAGTGTCATGTGCCAAATCCCAAACTAATAGCAATAACAATTAAGTATAGCTAATAGCAAGAAAAGTACAAGACCATCAAGATAGCATATCCATAGAAAACTAGAAACATGGAGATCACCATTGAATCACATTAGCAATGGAAGAAAGAGTACGATCAATGTAAAATGAGCATTGATTCATGTGGATAGGGCACATGAGACCTAGCAATGGATATCCCTATGGTTCACATACACAAGGAGGAAGCAAGAAGCTCTCACTTGCAAATGAGCCAAATGATTCACAAAATGATGTCTCTTGCCTGGTTATAGACAATGCTCTTACTTAACTAAACATAATTATCTTGAGGGATAGTTAGCCCTTGTTAAGTATTATTTAAGCTACATGGGGCCCTGGATGGCCTATTATCCTTATTAATTACTTTGGAGGGCCTAAAGAAAAAATCGCCTTGTTATTAAGACTAATAGCTCCTTTTGGGCCTACAAAGCTTACAATGGATATTGTATTGCCTTGAAAAGCACTGATGTACTAGAAGTACATGACACTCTCCCTACTTAAAACATTTTTGTCCTAAAAAATGAAGATGCTTGTCTGATCAGCTTGATCGCCTTGGTTAAGTAGTCATGATTGAGGATGTTTAATTTAAAAATGTATTGCCTCATTACAAATCCAAAGCTATCGGATTGAAGCCATTTTGCTAGCTTTAGACTGTAATCCTTCTTCCCATGAAGGAAAAATGATGGTCGAAGAAGAGGTTGATGAAGCACCATATTCCTTGTTGGCAACCAATCTGTATGGAATGGACAGAGTCTATCACCTCAATATCCTCTTTTGTTTGCTTCCTCAACATCATACTAGCTCGGATGCTTATCCAATTCCCTTGGATTCTTGTTTTTGTCTTGCATCCGACTCTTCTGTCGTAACTGCCAATCCATGTTGTTTGACCAATTTGATGAAGAAAACTACAATTGTGTCACAAACAATGATAGTCATGAATTGTTGTTCGTATATAAATGCTCCATATGAAGTAGTCGACACTAAGAATGACACTTGTTTGTACAATGAAGCATTTCTCTGGGCATACCGTTGACCAAAATATATTACTTAAATCTGGACAAATTTTCATTCAAATTTGGCCAAGACAAGTCAACTCCATTGAATTGTGCTTTTGCCAGTTTGGATTTTAAATGAAATTTACTTTCAGAATTTGGTAAATTATAACTGGCCATGTATATGTTTGAAGCATTGATACAGGAGATCGTATATGTATTGTCAAACCATGGAAATAACAATTTTGCCATTCTGATTCTCCCATTGTAGAAAACCGTTGTTGACATTACTCAATCGAATATTTATCTTGTTAAAACTCACCGAGCAATGCAAACTTCTCCAAAGAAACTGATATAGATTGTTGGCATATTTAAAAATCAGTTTTCAATAGAGTGTTGATTGATTGAGAGAACATTTCCAATCATTATTCACGTCCATATTTTCCAAATATGCATGCAAATTAGATACTGGTTGTTGAGTTCTAGAGAATCCATAGATGTCATGTACTTTTAGTACATCAGTGCTTTTCAAGGCAATATAATATCCATTGTAAGCTTTGTAGGCCCAAAAGGAGTTATTAGCCTTAAGAACAAGGCGGTTCCATCTTTAGGCCCTTCAAAGTAACTAATAAGGATAATAGGCCAATAAGGGCCCAATATAGTTTAAATTATACTTAACAAGGGCTAACTATCTCTCAAGATAGTTAAGTTAAGTTAAGTAAGAGCATTGTCTATAACTAGGCAAGAGACATCATTTTGTGAATCTTTTGGCTCATTTGCAAGTGAGAGCTTCTAGCTTCCTTGTGAATGTGAGCCATAGGGATTTTCATTGCTAGGTCTCATGTGCCCTATCTACATGAATCCATGCTCATTTACATTGATTGTACTCTTTCTTTCATTGCTAATGTGATTCCATTGAGATCTCATTGTTTCTACCTTTCTATGGATATGCTATCTTGAATGCTTTGTACTTTTCTTGTTCTTAGCTTTACTTCCATTGTAATTGCTATCTGTTTAGATTTGGCACATGACATTTCTTGGTATTAGAGCATAGATCCATGATTCATGATGATTCTATGTGAATTCCATTAGATTTGATGAGTTTATTGTTTTTGTAGCAACACACTTGCTAGTTTTTAAGTTTGAATTTTTTCAATTCTGTTCAGACGAATTTTTGACATTCAATTTCATTTTTCATTTCTAATTTGATTCCATATTTGTAGAGCTTTTTTCAGCTTTAAGTTGCACCAATTTTCAAGGCATTTGGATAGGAGATGCAAAAGTTATTGCACTTTTCCCAAAGGCTATCAAAATAGGTGACTAGAATTTTGTCTTCACTTGATTTGAATTTTTCAGATTTGATCTGAGTTTTAATTTCTAGTTTCTTTCCATACGACTTTAAAGCATTGTCTTAGCTTTGATCTGATCCATATGGCAGGTCATTTGGATTAGTATCCAAAAAGTTATGACAAATCTTGATTTGTAGCTCTAGTTTTGTTAGTTTTTTTTTCTTCAAAATTTTCAGTCTTGTTTTGTGATTAATTTGACCTATAAAGTCAAATTCAATCATTGATTTGATACTATACTCTGATAGAGCTTGTTGTTAGCTTCTCATAGGTGCTGAGTTTGTTTGATTTGGATCAATATTGAGAAAGTTATGATCAAATTTGTGGAGATGGGTCAGAATTGCTAGAATTTTGAAAATTTTTTGTGGATCTTTTCCAAGTGAGAGAGAATCACTCCAAATTTTCAGATTTGAAGTTTAATTTTCGTTGTAAATTTTTTTCACATTTTTCATTTTGAAGTTTGATTTAAAAAAAAAAACCAAAGCAAACCAAACCATAACGTGACCTTACCCTAACCTCTGAGTGACTAAACCTAGCCTAACCCTAAATCACCCCTCCGTGTACCCTAGGTCACCTTTTCTCTCTCTTCTCTCCTCTCTCAACTATTCTGGTTACGAAACAAAACATACCCTAACCATACCCTACCCTAACCTGACATTAACTTTACCCTGCCCGCGCCCGTTACGCTGACTTCCTCAGACCTTCCTCCACATCTAAGTATCATTTACGTCCGAGTATATCAGATACGTAACAACTGAGATGTATAGCTTCTTTCTTGGATCGCTCGTCTGAAAATGTCACGTAACCAAATCCTCGAGATCTGCCAGTTTCACGATCATTAACAACCTTCGATTCGACTACTTGTGCAGTTTGAAGGCATCCTCAAGATGACGGTAGCCCAGACCAGACCACCAACAAAGCACCTGTATTCCCCAACAACAGCTGCGGCAGCCATTTTTGTAGATAACCCAAGAAACAACACCAATTCTTCATAGCAAGCAGCTGCGACACAATCGTCTCTCTCAAAAAAAAAAAAACTGGGAGCATCCAAGCGTTGGGCAAGCTGCGAAGAAGACAATCTTTCTTGGTATCAGATCAATGATGTTGCCAATTGCCTGCACAGCGAGAAAATCTTCTGAGGGAAAGCGATGCAATGCATTTGCAGTTTGCGGATTTAGCTAATTGCAAACCTTCACTTCACATTGCCCACAGCCTTTAAAAGGCAGGATACAATTAGTGCTATACAATTAGTACAATTATAGCATCATTTGCTGGATCCGGACAGCAATTGCAGATTCCACCACGAGCAATTTCCACCAATTTCTCATTTGGTTTAGTCAAGCAGTCCAAAAACAGATATTGGTCTCGCGATGTACCATACTTTCCGATGAGTTGCTTCTGCCTGTTCTCATTTGTAAACAATTATCATCAGCTACTTGAAACGTCAACCAATCGGGTGAATTGATCGATGGAACGTCAGCCAGCAGCAAGCAAGCAAGTGAGCGAGAGACAAGCCTTGTCTCTTCTTGTTACTAACACCCAATAGTGAAACTTGTCTCTACCTCTCTCTCTTCTGTCGAGAATTCACGTTCGTTCCTTCGGTCGACATTGATCTCTATAACGCTTCGCTTCGGTTACCCCTATTCTCTCCCTACCCTACTTCGGTTACCCCTAATCTCTCCCTACCCGTTTTTCTCTCTCTAAAAGCCATCGGTTGAGATTTTCTCTCCCTACCCCCTTCTCTCTCTCTAAAAGTGCATCGGTTGAGATTTTCTTTCTCTAAGTGAGTAGGTTGAGATTTTCTCTCTCTACCTCTTTTTCTCTCTCCATGAGTGCTTCGGTTAAGATTTCCTCTCTCTAAGTGCATCGGTTGAGATTTTCTCTCTCTACTCCTCTCTCCTTCGGTTACTTGCTCTATCTCGGTTGACATTTTCTCTCTGTACCCCTCTCTCCTTCGGTTACCTGCTTTATCTCTCTACCCCTATCCGTTATCTCTTTTCTCTCTCTAGCCCGATCCCTTATGTTGTCACAATTTTTTTGTTTGAGAGCACTCAAATGCACCTCAAGAGCAACCGATAAAAAAAATATTTGCCGACAGTTTTCGGATTTTTTTTCACGGTTACAAGTATTTTAGTCGAGCACTCCAATGTTTCATGGATTTCAAAGTGTTATCCATTTCAATTTGTAAATTTTTTTTTTATACCCCCCCTTCTAAGTTGTATATAATCCATTTTACCAGTTTTTCTTTCAATTCCGTAACTTCCTTGTTTGAGCTCAGATCCTAGTGTTATAAAAACAAAAAGTGAGCAGAAAGATGAGTCTGACACTACTAAGTTATTAAAATTGTGTCATTATTACTTTTCAAAAATTTTCAAAACCCCTTTTTTGAGTTAGTTTTTTTTTTCGTGTTTCCATTAGAAATTTTCAAATCTTCATATCATCTCCGTTTTAGATTGGATTCAAATGCTGTCAAAAGGAAAAAATTGTTCGTGGTGACAAATTGAACACAACTGCTACTTCATTTTAATTTGTTACACTTGCCATTCATAGCCACTTTATTCTTCGAGGACTCAGAATCTTTAAGTGAGTGGAGAAGAGCAATTTTACCAGCTTGTAAAATATCATTTTGAGTAAATTTCAAATGGTGAATTCATAGTCCACAAGTCTTCACTAGTCATTAATGATGGACCGTTATAGCCAAAACATTCAATTTCCATCTATTGATGAAATACAATCTGAAATTGTACATTACAACCTTGTATTTGATGGACAACCAAGTTCAATCAACACTGATGATTGGTTGACTGAATTAAAAGCTTATTTTCGTCATCGCCATTATTCTGAAGAAGATAAAATCTGTTTCGCTTCATTGTGCTTTCAAGGACAAGTTCAATGTGGGATACTCAAGCACATTCAGACACAAAGCTTTGGAATCAATTCAAAATTGCTTGCATCGATAGTATTACCAGATTTTATGAGAAATCATTCGAATCTCTCAAACAAACTGGTTTTGTACAACAATTTAATCAAATTGTTTGAACTACTATGTGAGTTTCCTTCAAATGCCTATAAAGAATGTGCTTCAACCAACTCTTTCCAAATCCATTTATGCCGCTAGTTTTATGGAGTTGCGCAATATGATGGATCGTGCACTTGCTCTGGAGCACTTATCTACAAACCATATCAATGAATGGTGGAAAGTCACCGCTCAACGGAAACCTTATTATTACAACCAACGACTGTCTGAATACGTTAGTCCTACCTTTGATGGAAGCATTCACTCCATTAATGTAGACAGTTGGCTAGAAGATTTGGATTATAACTTCTACTATAGTGGAGGTATTGATGACAGTAGTATGGTTTTCTTTGCCTCATCGGGTTTCCAATGACGTGTTCAGTCATGGTGGAACATCATTCACGACTTCCTTCCTGAGAACTGGTTAACTTTCAAGAGAGTTTATAGACATATCTTCAATCGATCTGACTTCATCCAATGGTGTTCTTTGGACCAGACAACTACAGTTGCTGAGTACAATAGAGAATTCCAACAAATGGTCCCAGTATTCGATTATGGAGAAGTATATTTTGTACAATGCTATATATATGGCTTACAACCTCAATATCGAAGCATTGTAGAAAACTATCTACAAACTACCTCTCTCCAGCCTGGGTTCCGATTTAGGGAAACTATGGAATATGTTATAAAGTACGAGCAACAAGAACAAAGATTTAAGTTGGAAGCTGAAAGGAAAGAAGAACAATCCAGATGGTTTGAGAAAATGAAGATGCGGATTCAGAAAGTGAGTGTATACACTAAAGCATCAGTGGATCGACAATCGCATGTGAATGAAAGGGAAGAAACTTCTGAAGATGAAGATGATTCCATCAATGAGTCTGATGAGCAAAGTGATAACGACGAAGCGGATGAGCAAAGCAAGGACAATGAGTTAGATGAGCAAAGCGACAACAAAATTCAAGTCTCAGAGTTAGATACAGTTGTGGGCAACAAAAGTCCAATTCAAGATTTTGATCAAGTTACAATAACAGATGGTGAAAATCAGATTCAGATGAAAATCAAGATTTAGATCAAGATCTGAAGATAATTGAACATCCTTTTGAGTTTCACTTCGACCATCAAAGTTCGAAACTTGACCTACATCAATGCCTTAATCTGTTCAATGAACAAGCAACTATGGATCGTCAGATTGAGAATAAGGCATTAACCAAACTTTCAGATTGAGGACTATATGACACCAATATTCCATGATTTGAAATTGAGTGGTTATTATCAGGATTTGATTTATGAACCATGTCAAATTGATATGGGAGCTTTTGAGAACAATTCTATTTTTGACAATGATCTAAGGGAGTATGAGGTATTCAACATGGATACTGGTAGAAATGAAGAGATTTCATTAATCCATGGAAATTCTACTTGTATCAATACTTTGGATAATTGTTCAACGTCTCATGGATCCATTAGTCAAGAGCTTCAAGTGACTTTTGTTGGAGAACCTTACTCCTATGGATTATCTAGAACTCGGAAGCCAAATTGTAATTCATGTGCATATTCAGAATGTATGGATGTGAATAAAAATTGGGAACATTCTCTCAGTCAACCAACACTCTATAGGAAGCTGATTTTAAAATATTCCATCAATCTATATCAGTTTCTTTGGAGAGGTTTACATTGCTCAGTGGAGTCTAATGTGATCAATCTTCAATTGAGTAATGTCAACAATGATTGTTCACCATCAATGGTTATTTGGAACAATTGAAACATCAAATCCCTGGTTCAACTTTGGAATGTATTTTCATTACTTGGGATTGGTGCTTCAACGATTTATATGGGCGACTGCAAAATTTATATTTCGAGACGAGATTCCATATTTGAGGTCAATAAATTCAAATATTCACTCCACCTATGAATGAGGTATTGACCAAATTTGAAGAAATATATTTTGGTCAACAATATGCCTAGAGATATGCTTCCTCATATGACCGAGTTTCAATATTCATGTTGACTACTTCGTATAGAGCATTTATATTTGAATAACAATTCATGACTACCATTGCTCATGGAAGAATTATAATGTTCTTCATCAAGCTGGTTAAACAACATGGATTACCAGCTACGGTAGAAGAGCCAGATGCAACACAAAACCCAGAATACAAGGGAATTGGATAAGCATCCAATTTGTTATGATGTCGAGGAAGCAGACAAAAGAGGGTATTGTCGTGATGCACTCTATCCCTTCCATATAGATTGGTTGCCAACAAGCAATATGGTGCTTCATCCACCTCTTCTTTGACCATCAATTTTTCCTCCATGGGAACAAGGATTACAGTCTGAAGCTACCAAAGTGGATTCAATTCGACAACTTTGGATTTGTAATAAGACAATAATTTTGTGGACGACACATACTCATCAATCTTGATTACTTAACCAAGGCGATCCAGCTGATCGGACAAGCGTCTTCATTTTTTAGGACAAAAATGTTTAAGGGGAGTGTCATGTACTTTTAGTACATCAGTGTTTTTCAAGGCAATATAATATCCATTGTAAGCTTTGTAGGCCCAAAAGGAGTTATTAGCCTTAAGAACAAGGCGGTTCCCTCTTTAGGCCCTTCAAAGTAACTAATAAGGATAATAGCCAATAAGGGCCCAATGTAGTTTAATTATACTTAACAAGGGCTAACTATCTCTCAAGATAGTTAAGTTAAGTTAAGTAAGAGCATTGTCTATAACTAGGCAAGAGACATCATTTTGTGAATCTTTTGGCTCATTTGCAAGTGAGAGCTTCTAGCTTCCTTGTGAATGTGAGCCATAGGGATCTCCATTGCTAGGTCTCATGTGCCCTATCTACATGAATCCATGCTCATTTACATTGATTGTACTCTTTCTTTCATTGCTAATGTGATTCCATTGAGATCTCATTGTTTCTAGCTTTCTATGGATATGCTATATTGAATGCTTTGTACTTTTCTTGCTCTTAACTTTACTTCCATTGTAATTGCTATTTGTCTAGATTTGGCATGTGACAATAGAAATAAGATTCTCCAATAGAAGCCACTTTGAGATTTTGTAAATGGATCCATGAGGCATTGAACAATAATCCAAAGTATTGATACAGGTTGGATTTCCATGGAGACAGAAGCTCAGATTGTCGTGTCAATGGCAGTTAATGAAGGTTCTCCTGGAGCAATATCCTTGCCTTTGATGTCAATGAACCGATCCTCGATAAAGACTGTATCCCGACTATACAAGATTTGTTGGGTATCAGGATCATATAGTTTGTATGTATTATCAGATGAAGTATATCCAATCAGGATGGTCTTGAGACCTTGGAAGTCCAATTTCTTCATCGTGTCTTTCAAGATCTGCACGTAGGCAACGCATCCGAACACTCTTACATTCTTTACAAAAGGCTTAGAGCCTGTCCACACCTCATGGGATGCCTTGCCTGAGAGGGCCTTGGTCGAACATCTATTCCGGATGTAAGATGTAGTGGAGACAGCTTCGGCCCAGAATCTCTTGGGCAGCGATGCATGCGCCATCATACATTTGGCTGATTCAACCAGGGTACAATTCTTCCTCTTGGATAAGCCATTAGACCGAGGACTGTAAGGAGTGATGAATTGCTGCTCAATGACTTGGCTTTGACAATACTCCTTACACTCATTAGAGATATATTCTCCACCATTGTCTGACCTTAGGGCCTTGATCGTCCTTCCAGTCTCCTTTTCTACACGCTCCTTGAAGATTCTGAAGCAGTTGAAGGCTTCTGATTTTTTCTTTATAAAGTACACCATAGTCCTTTTGGAAAATTCATCAATAAAAGCTATAAAATACTTTGCATCCTTCAGCAAAAGATTTTTCATTGGGCCACAAATGTCTTAATGTACAACGTCTAACAATCCTCTAGCAGTATGTTGATGGCTTGATTTAAATGGTTTCCTAGTCTGTTTATCAACTAGATAGTCTTGAAAGATAGGTAACTCGACTTTATCACGAGGATAGTCGAGATCAAGAATAATAGATTGTCTAGACATTTGTTGTACATCAACATGATTCAAGTGACCAAGTCTATAATGCCAAAGTAAACTTTTATTTGCATGAGTAGAAGAACTGAGCGCCTGACTAGAGGTAGAAAAACAATGACTTAATTTGTACAAGTATCCATGCCTCTTTCCGAGTGCTAGGATATTGCATGTCCTATCAACTACTTTGAATTGATTACATTTGAATTCTACTCTATGTCCTAGATCTGTGATTTTGCTTATAGAGGAGATTCATAGATAAATTTGGTACATACAACTTTAGAGAGTAGCTTAGATTGATCATTTGTAAAACTCAATCTCATAGTACCTTCACCTTTAATAGCTTGTGTACTATTGTTGCCAAGGTGAACATATTTATTGGTACTGTAAGGTGTATAGGACTTGAAACAGCCAATGAGGCTGGCCATGTGCTGAGTGGCTTCGGAATCTAGGAACCAAGAACTGTCATCAGATGCTCCTTGATGGTTGGTCATGAAGACATCATGAACCGCTTCTTGAATAGGCTGCGGAGCTTCTGTAGCTACATTTGTCACTTGATTCGACTAGCCCTTGCTATTGTTCTTTGCTTGCAATATTCAAAAGTCTTGAATTTCGTGGTTGTTTCGCTTGCAGTATCTGCAGAACAACTTATTCTTCATCTGCGGATCTGACTATTCTTTGTGTTGTGTTGGTTTTTGGTCTTGCTTTGATTGCTTTGGACATTTCTTCTTCTTCTGCTTAATCGTGCTCTTGTTGGTGTATAAAGTGTGAGAATCAGCTGAAGAATTTGAGGTTTTGTTCCTCCGCATGTCTTCCTGCAACAACATAATAATTACTATCGAAAGAGTCAGTTATGGATGTGTCGTGATGATCATCACCCAGCTGTCACATGAGCTTGACAAGCTTGTAAGCAGTTGCATCACAGTGTCTTGATCATCTATGACAGATCTGACAGCGACCATTTGTTTCAACAAGTTCTTGAATTGATTGATGTGATTCTGCAAGGAATCACCATTCGTCATCTTGGGAGAGTAAAAATTCTTCCTGAGACGTAGCTTGGAAGCTATATCTCGTACTTTGTATAGTGTGCTCAAGATGTCCCAGACTTCTTTCGATGTCTGGGCCTTGGATACGTGGCCGATCTGGATATCTGTAATGTTGAGGATGATCAGCGCGAAAGCCTTTCCATCCTTCAGCTTCCATCTGACGATTGCTACGAAATCTGGGCCTTGGATACATGGCCGATCTGGATATCCGTAATGTTGAGGATGACCAGCGTGAAAGCCTTCTTATCCTTCAGCTTCCATCTAACGATTGCTACGTCGCTTGCTTCGAGTTTCTCTACTTCACCTGTAACAACGTCATACAATTCTTTAGCCATTAGTACAATTTTCATCTTAAATTTTCACATATGGTAATTGGCTCCATCAAGCTTGTCCATGATAGGACTGGCTTTCCCTTCGGAATCCATGTGGAAGATTAGTTTAGAGTGAATGGGAAGGGAATATTTTGGGAAGATCCTCCGAGAATATTCTACGAAATATTAAAAAAAGAAAGAGAACCATAGGTGAGTAGAATAGAATGAATACCACCTTCACTTATCCTTTCTTTTCCATGAAATAAGATCCACAAGGACTCGGCCTTGTACAATGAAGAAGATCTTCTTGGACATGCATGTTGAGGATACTCCTCCTCAAACCTCGACCCCATCACAACTTGATTACTCACCATAGCAATGACTTGTGATGCATCATGAGATATTGTGCTCTTGGCCACTTCCAAGATAGAAAATATATCTTCAAAATCAAGAAAATCTCCATGCTCAAACACCTTCGAGATAGAGAGTGTAAAGGCTATGTAGCCTTCCTTGGTGGATAAGCATCCAACCATGATCCATAGACTTGGATCTCCATCCTTCTTTCCTTCCAAGAAACCACATGCAAAGCAATAATTTTCAAGAATACTAAGGTACACAACCTTAGGCTTATAGCTGAACAAGACTCCATATAGTGCACTCCTTCCATTAGCTTCATAACTCCATAAAGTTTTGCATGATGGAACATACACATGCACCATAAAACTTGAAGAGACAAGACATAGCCAAATGTAACTTGTGAAACCATCAATAGTACATGCAAAGCAAGAAACACCTTCCTTGCTTACTGATAAAGAAAGATGAACATCCGAATGTTCCAACTCCATAGGATGTTTTGATGTAACTATGACAACAGAAATTTGTCTTATCCAATTCTATCTCAGATTGAGTACCAAAACTGTGAATGATGAATCATGCATGCAATATATTCAAATCAAAAAATGTCCACTCGGGTTATGAGTCTCTCCCTACCCTCTTTAAGAGCTTATAACTCCTACTAGGAACATCAGAATGAACTGAAACCTATTGCATTGGAAAGAGGACTCTTTTAGCTTTCCAACAAGCTATAATGTCAGTATCTTTGGATTCTAACATAGAGGAGATAGAGTCAAATGATGTATTCTGGTTTTCACACATGTGAAAAGTCAGAATTCCGTACATCCTCTGTTCTGGACTGAAAATGTCAGTTCTAACATCATTCACCAAAAAACTGTTCAAGAAAAGATAGCAAAACACTGCTAAACAGCTTCCTAGCTTCAATTGACATAAAAATCTTCATACATCTGATGTTAGTAGCATTCAAAGCATGGTATGGCTTTGATACCATGTGAAAAATCCAGCAACTTCACATGTGTGAGAATCCACAAGAAATGTGTGAATGATCTTGACCACGCTTTGTGGTGGCACACAGAACATGTGTAGAGCAATCCTGAAATCTACCAACAGATTTGAGGATAGAGCACAATCTAAAATGCTACAGATCAAAGCAAAACTAATTTCTCACAAATAGAGAGAATACATAACCAAAATAATGTATGAAAAAGACACCAATCTCGAGTTAGAGAGAGAATATCAAAACAAGCAAAATAGCATGAGATCCAATTTTGACATCATGACATTACCAAAGCTTGATTCATCATTAGATATGAATGAGAATGATATGTACATATATAGGAGAGCCAAATTTTGTGGTATCATTACCCCTTCATGAACGTAGCCAATTTATTAGATTTGCTTTTTTGAATTACCATTTTTTCACTTTGGCTTATCCAGCTGACCTTTCCATTGACATCCTTCACCCTATGACCACCACCATTGCATTGCCACCATTAAGCTAGTGTAAACGTCTCCTCAACCAAGACATTTCTCCCTTGCAAAAGCATGTGAAGCAACTGCAACCACTGAATCTAACAATGCCCTTGTCGATTTTCACCTTGAGAGGCCCCCTCCAAGCGTCCCTTGAGCTTGGTTAGTTCAAACTTCCAAAAAGTTGAACCAGTAGACATGAACTATTTCACCATGTCCGTCGGCATAATGCGGCACCATGCCTGGCTCTCTCTTGTGGTTGGCTTCCCTCTCTCAATTTCTGCCAATTAAGAGTTTCACGACACCTCATTGCAAGTTTTCCTCATCTCCTAGCTTTCTCCAATGCAATTTTACTCTTTTTGCTCTCCCTCACGATATACTGTGCTTAGTGTCGGAAAGAGGTGTGCAAAAGATAGGTCGAAATAAAAAAGAAACGAATGAAAATAATTCGAGTGTCTAGAAAGAAAACATTTCATGCATGGCAGAATAAACTATCTTCCTCTTTTTCAATGCATGACTACGCCTATCAAATTCAAACAAAAACAATAGTGATAGAAATCACATTCGATCTTATAGTAACTAACTTTAAAATCATTAGTACTACAGTGATTACATAGCCAAACAATAATGCATTGAATTATCAGACAAATAATTTGTCACGAAGAACTATAGAAAACGCACACATTCTGAGACGAAACTGGTATTGATTCAGTATGAAAAACAAAACATAAGTAAATGAGTACAATAAGTTGCAGATCGAGGCCTCGTACTCTATGTTATCTCTGAGCGGCTAAAATGAAAGTCTAAATTAAGCACAATGCTGATAAGTGGTAGTGCAATAGCAATCTCTAAAACAACTCTAAGAAGTGAGCTAGAATGCTCAGGAGTGTTCAAGATCGCAGGATTGAGAGAGAGAGAGAGAGAGAGAGAGAGAGAGAGAGAGAGAGAGAGAGAGAGAGAGAGAGAGAGAGAGAGAGAGAGAGAGAGAGAGAGAGAGAGAGAGAGAGAGAGAGAGAGAGAGAGAGAGAGAGAGAGAGAGAGAGAGAGAGAGAGAGAGAGAGAGAGAGAGAGAGAGAGAGAGAGAGAGAGAGAGCCAACTATTCAAATGTTTTTTCATAACTTGAAAAATGTACGAATATGAACATCTATTTATACCAAAAAATTAAGTCATCAATTGCAATTGCCAGTTGGTTGGTGTCCGCTGGCATCCATCTAGTTCCTTCTCAGTGATTGCTGATAAGTGGTGGAAATTGGCCATAAATAGTAAATGAACTGAGACTGTCACTCTGTAGAAATGAACTAAAACTGCCACAGGCAAAAAAGGTGACAGTATTGAGATTTTGCGAAAAAGACAACAGTGTCCTTAAATCCCATTTAGGGTAGCCCTACACTTCGCCAAATCATTTCCTTAATATTTGAGGCACTTTGAAAAAGCAAAAAATGCGACTTTGCATATTTACTTGTAATTCCTGACACGCGACAATGTTGCTAAAATGCAAAAAGGCAACACTGCTTTTGACTCATAAATCTTGAACAGGTTAAAAATGCGATATTGTTGTTAAATTCCATGTATTTCTGCAGACTGTATAAAAACACTTATAAATCTGTAGACTGTGTAAGAACACGGAAAAATCTGCAGAACTGGATAAACAATGGATGAAGATTAAAACCAATTAGTCGATTAGTAAGAAGGAGAATAATCCAACACTCCCCCTTACTCTAAATCCTTGAATGCCTTGACCAAACTTAGTTCTAACTTAAGCTTTTTCCTATGGCCTAAACAGGCTCAGCACAAAATTGGTACTATAATCAAGATGAAACTGAGCGTACAGATTGGGAGACTGTTAAACGAGCCCTTATTACACGGTTCAAACCTCGAAAGTTTATGGAAGACCCTTTCCTACTTTTAAGTAAAATTAATATGGGAAAGCGAGAAATGGTTCGAGATTACATTGAACAGATAAAACATCTCATATCTGAGTGTGCACTTGAGCTAATTAACAAAAATGCCATGATTATGTGGTTTTTGTCAAGTTTACCTAAAAGAATCAGACGTGAGTTGAAACACCATAATGCATACGCACTTTTGCAAAATGTTATGGATGATGCAATTTGGAAGGAGGATGAAGATTCAGACGATGAGCCAAATATCAGTATGTTGCCTTATACTGCAGGGCAGACCACTACGACATCCACCACTATTGCATTAACGAATGTCAACGCTACTACAAAAATGATGCTCAATGAGTTTGAGAAACTCGGGAAGAACCAGCAAAAACAGATGAAAAAGTTGCAGTCGCAATTTGATGAGAAGATCAAAGCATTGGAAGATTTCCATGGACAAGCAAACAAGGAACCTGAGAAGTTTGCAAAGCCTTTTCCTACTAGGAAAATGTCTGGTGTTCTATTTGTATAGAAAATCACACAGTGAATGAGTGTCCTCAATTTAAAAAAATGAATGTAAATCAGTATATGCCATTTGTGTAATTCGCCTGATCATGAGATTGCTTTTTGCAACTTCAATCCTCGGATAATTCAGCAACGGTATGCCGAGATGGGATACCGAGAACCACATTATGGAGGAAATCCGCCAGCTAGACCTCGACAATCTGTTCTTGGATACCCAAAACGATTAGCCTTACCTACCCCACAAAAGCACCTCGCTCCTCCTGCCAATTTGATGGAACCAGAACCTTACAGAAGTGTCAAGCAATGGAACTATGGTAATGATCAAGAAGGTGGATCTTCAGACCAATATGCTATCTATGTTGTCGCACAACAAGAGGCATCTAGAAACTGGAGCAGAGCATCACTTGGATGCTTTGCATGTGGAGAAAATCACAGAGTTGTAGAATTTTTAAATAAAGAAAATTTGTACCATTCTGTCATGACTGTGGTTATAGGCATTGCTATAAGGAGTGTCCAGCAAAACCAAAGCCACCACCGGCTGCAGCTCCTATAAATTTATAACAATCAAGCAAAGACCAGTAGCTCAGAATAAACCAAGTGTATCATTGATGGTGGTCACCAACGCATAGAAGCAGAAAGAACCGGTAGCAGATCCAGTACTTGCTGATTCTATACCATTAACTGATATACCAACAGCATCTGGAGTCTATCCAAATCTTCATACAGAAAAAAGAAAATATCAAGATATGAGATAGTGGATTAAACATCTGCAAGAAGAATAAGAGCTTGAAGCTGCTAGAGCAACAGCTGAAGTTCGTCCTTCACCATTGCAGTCATCGGAAAATTCACATACAAATATGAATGTTCAGTTGCATCATCATGAAGAACCCTTCAAGATGACTGAACCGGAAGCACCACAAACAGAACTGCTCATGAATATTTTGTCTAGTAAGATCAATATTTTGTTGGGAGAGTTTCTGAAGTTGGTGCCAAAAGTAAAAGAAGTATGAGCGCGACTTTTCCATTAAGCTAGTTGATCGAACAATAATTCATCTGCGAGGAATGGTTGAAGATATACCTGTCAGAATTGCTGGAGTACAATTCGTCATTACTTTTGTAGTAATGGACTTATTAGAAGCACCAAATGTCTGCCGAGTCCTATTGGGATACCCATGGTTACGAGTTGCGCAAGTAATTCATAACTGGGGTACCGGGAAATTCAATTTTGAAAATTGTGAACATGCAGTCAAGGTTGATCCTGCAACTTGGACTATCAAACTAGTGGTTCAAAAAGAGGATGATGATTCATCAACAATAGATCATACTTGTGACCGACCAAAAAAAAGTTTGGGAGCTCATTACGATTCTCAAACCGATACTGTCCACTGGAATGAAGCTCTTGCAACGATTGACTGTACAGTAGGATATATGTGTCAACAAGATAATCAATCAAATTTGAGCGAGATTTCATTATGGATTGAACCTTGCATACACCGATTATGTTGTCATTGAATGTGTTGAATGTAGCTTGGATATCAACGGAACCTATACCTGATCTAATTGAAGATAAACTCATTCATGTGAGTCATGCCTTGACTTATGATGACAATGCAGAGTTTATTGATGAGCAGATTCTAAATTATATGGATCCAACCAGATTTGGAGTGCGTAATATTTCTGATGAACCAACAATAAAACCGTCAAAAGTAGTTATATTGAAGGAAGACAGGATCACAAGATCAACAACGAAAAAACAAGCTAAGCAACATTATAATACGATCCTGGAATGGGAAAATCCTCCTCAAAAGATTGATTCAAAGAATGTGCCACCCTTATTGGATAAAGGCAAAGGAAAAGTCAAGGATGATTCTACAAGTCAGAGTTCTAGCAAGACATCATCGTCTAGGAAGTCTTCACCTTCAAAGAAGAGCTTATCTTCTTAGAAGTCATCACCTCCACAAACAATTCTTGCTAAGAAGGCTAAGCGAAGATCCAAGACAAGTCTTTTTGACAAAAAAAAAAAAAAAACAAGCAGATGTAGTCCAGCATGACATGCCTGAACATTTTAAATGTTATATATATTGGATGATGTGGTTATCATGTTGCCCAAAGCACATCGTGAACCCAAAGAACAGTGCCAGAATCGAAAGATGTTTACGATGGCCTAGCTAGGACATAGGCTATGAATCTTGCTGAACCAGGAGAACCAGAAACGATTGTACAAGTTGGATTACAACTTAATCCTGAACAGTTTCAAGCACTCCGAATGTTACTTATTAGGTATCAAGCTTGTTTTGCATGGACTTATCAAGATCTGAAGGTTATTTTGATGTCAATTATTAAACATACCATACCTCTAGTACCTGATGCAGTTTCAAAGGTTACAAAGTTCTATCGCTGTAATCTTGATGTTGCGAATCTGATAAAGAAAGAGCTTCAGAGATTGCTTGACGTCGATTTCATTTATGAGATCGAGCATACGGAATGGGTTTCACCATTGTCATTGTTCCTAAGAAGAATGAGAAATTGAGAATTTGTGTAAATCTCAAGGCTTTGAACAAAGTGATGAGCAAGGATCACTTTCTGTTACCTTTTACTAAAAGCATTTTGGACCGCCTTGCTGGAGCGGAAGCTTCTAGTATTTTGGATGGATTTAGTGGTTACAACCAGGTCAAGATTGCACCTGCAGATTGTCACAAAACAACTTTTGCAACAAAATGGGACACGTATGCTTACAAAGTAATGTCGTTTGGACTCTGTAATACACCAAGTTCGTTCCAAAGAGAAATGCAATTTGCTTTTAAAGATTATCTACAGAAATTTCTTGAAATACTTGGATGACAGGGGAGTCCATAGCACAGATATAGACCACCTGGATCGATTGGAGAAAGTATTTGAAAAATGTTGCAAGTATCAAAATCTCCTGAATCCAAGAAAATGTCAGATATGGGTTTCCCACGGAGTTGTGTTTGGGCATGTGATATCGAGACATGGCATTGCCACAGATTATTCTAAAATCAAGGTTATTGTGGAATTGCCACCACCAACAACAATTTGTGGAGTTTATGTGTTTATGGGTCATGCGAGCTACTATAGAATTTTTATTATCTTCTTTGCGAATTTAGCAAGACCTATATACAAACTGACTATTGTTCCTATTTGGACAGTAGAGCATTAATTTCATCACCAATACTGCGTTCTCTAGATTGGACAGTAGAGTTTCATGTTCATACTGATGCATCAAAATATGCAATTGGATCAGCTTTGACGCAGCCAGGTGACTATAAAAAAGACTATCCAATACGATTTGCAGGCAGACAGCTTACAGATTCGGAGAAGAACTATTCAACAACAGAACGTGAATTGTTAGCCATGATTTTTTCTATTCGGAAATTTCGTCGTTACCTCATGGAAACGCACTTTGTATTTTATACGGATCACCAGCCGTTTCTTTACTTGGTAAACAAGATGTGCAATACTGGGCATATTGCAAGATGGTTATTATTATTGACTGAATTTGACTTTCGAATTGTGGTTCGAAAGGGGAAGTAACATTATCTAGCCGACCACGTTTCACGAATTGAATCCACACAAGGAATATTGAGGTGGATGAAGAATTACCAGACGCTGCATTATTCTATGTAGAAGCAGTACCTGAGTGGGCAGCGGATATTGTTGAGTACCTAATGCTAGGACAACCGAATGACTCTTTGACAAAAGTATAGAAGAGGCAATTGATTGATAAGACTCAACCTTATCAATTGATTGTAGGACAATTGTATCATCGTGGATCAGACAATATTCTATGTAGATGTGTTTTACCGCATGAAATATCAGATTTAATCATGTTTTCACATGATGGCATGGGCGGAGGACACTTCTCTACAAATATTATTGTTCGCAAACTTTTGCAATTAGGTTGTTGGTGGCCTACACTCCACAAGGACATAGAAAATTATATTCAGACATGTGATGTTTGTTAGCGAGCACGACGACCTACTAGACAGAACTATGAACCCTTGCATTCGATTTTATCGCAAGCGCCATTTCAAAAATGGGGACTGGATTATGTTGGTCCTATTCATCCTGTCACGTGAGGA